>CM040123.1:336565806-336991706 GCA_022559845.1 Amorphophallus konjac
GAAAAATTCTAAAAACAATTCTGAAAAATTCTCTGAAAATAAAAATCAGAAAACAGGAAAAAAATTCATCATGCTAGCATATCTCCATCTTAGTTGCATTACTTTCATACATTTGTACACTTAGTTGTTCTTTTTATTTTTCATTCTTTATTTACAACATCTTTTGAAAAAAAATTTCTCTTCTCATCTATTTCCCCTTCTTAAGGGCATTAGGATCTTTACACCCCTCTTGAATTTGGAAGGACACTCTATTGAGCATTCCGTCTCTTTGGACTTGAAATTCCATTTCTATGACCTCCATAAGTCCCCGCACCCGTGGATTCCCTCACGGACGTCGGGCAGGTTATACCACGAAGTACCTTGGAGTTAGAGTGCCCTTAGAAGGTTTTCCATAAAAATAAAAAATAAAAAAATCATCATTCTTGCATTCATATAGTTAATCCTTACATTTGCATAGTCTAGTTAACCCATAACCCATTCATATAGGGATTCATTGCATTTTGAAAAAAATCATCATTACATTTTGGGCCCTTTGCATTGCATGCAAGGTAGGAGATCACTCCACCCACATTTGATATGACCCATTAGTGAAATTGAAAGGTTAGTGCATTCTAGACCACAACTTCAACCTAACCTCATAGAGAATCAAAATCAAAACTAACAAATGTAACAAGTCCCTAAGCAAATGAAGGACTACTTCATACCTAATCAATATCAACCGTCCTTCTATATTCAAGCACCTCAGAATCATGCGGTTCATTATGAAATCAAATCAAGTACCATCCAAATGTTACCATCCTTCTATGACAATATCAATGAAGATCCATATAAACATCTAGATGAGTTTCTCCAGATATGTTCAACTGTCAAAATTCAACACTTCTCGGATGATGCCCTTAAGCTTACTCTCTTCCCATTCTCCCTTAAGGACAAAGCTAAATATTGGTTGGGAGCCTTGGGTAGAACAATAGACACATGGGGGGAGATGTAAAAAGAGTTCTTGAAGAAATTCTACCCCATTGGTAGAACTAATACCATGAGAAGGGCCATCACTTGATTTACACAAAATTCTGGGAACAAATTCATGAGGCCTGGGACATGTTAAAAGATTTATTGAGAAAATGTCCCTATCATGGCCTATCTAGATGGCAAATTGTGCAAGCATTTTATGAGGGATTAACGAAAAACTATAGACAAATGGTAGATGCCTTATGTGGGAGGGCTTTCATGAGTAAAAGTGAGGATGAAGCCTATGATTTGTTTGAGATGTTAAGTGAAAATTCTATTAGTCATGCTTCACTTTCCTCCTATGAAAGGATGATTGGACCTTCCAAGAAGGGTGGGCTATATGAAGTCAAAAGTCAAGGAGAGTTGGAGAATAGGATGGATATTAATGAGCTTGCTCAAAAGTTGAATAAAGTGGACTTGTTGGCACAAAAGATAGAGAAGGTAGATGTAGTGGCTCAAAAGCTAGATCAACTTTTGTCCATGAATAGACAGGAGTCCTCTCTTCCTTCTGCTCAGTCTCTCTCAGATTCAAACCTTCAAGAACTTGGTGCTTTATGTTCTAGCCCAAATCATGCTGTCATTGATTGCCCTACAGCAGCTCAATTTCCTCCATTTATCCAAGAATAAGTCTTTGCTGCTCAGGGTGTCTCTAAGCCCGCATATGATCCATATTCTAATACCTATAACCCGGGCTGGAGAAATCATCCAAATTTTTCTTAGAAATCGCAACAAGGCACATCTACTCAAGTCAATCCCTCAATTCCTAAATAATCTTTTCAAGTTCCAAACCAATCTCACCAAAAAATTTCATCTCCTTTTCAACATAATCAAAAATCACAACTGCCATTTCAGCAACCATCGTTCCATCATGCTCAGGCCCCATATCAACAAGCTCCATCATTCCAGGGCCAATATAATCAATTTCCATCACATCGTTATCAACCTCAAGCCCCGTTTCAAGCTTCTTATCAACAGCCTCCTCAACCCCCTCAGCCTCATTTTGAAGATAAATTTGACCAACTTCAGCAACTTATTCTCTCTCAGCAACAATCAATTGCTAAGTTAGAAGGTCAAATAGGTCAGCTGGCGGCTAGTAATATGAGGAGAGATGTTGGGCAGTTACCTAGTCAACCCATAGCTAATCCCCGCAATCAACAACCTCCGGGTTTTCAGCAAAGAGCTCCTATTCTTCCCCCTCCAAATCAGCCCAATCAATCTCAGCCACCCCCTCCTATCGTTCCTCAATTCGAGAATGCCAAATCTATCTCTACCCTTAGGAGCGGGAAAGTTCTTAATGATCCATATCAGGCTAAGGATGTGGGTGGTAGATCGGGCCAAGATGTCCAAGAGGAAAGTGATAATGAGGAAGAAGAGCCGATAATTGTTCAAGAGAAAAAGAAGTCAGATGGGGGGGAGAAGACAATGGACAAAGGAAAGATCAAGGTTGATGAAGGTTTTCAAGGATATGTTCCTAAGGTACCTTTTCTGGATGCATTAAAGCCAAAAGCTCAAAAGAAGTCGGTCCAACAAGAAGAGATGTTGGAATTATTTAAGCAAGTCAATATTAATATTACACTCTTGGATGCTATTAAACATGTGCCGGCATATGCCAAGTTCTTGAAAGAGCTTTGTACACCAAGAAGGGAGCCGAAGGCAGCAACACAGAAGATCCGTCTATCTGAAGATGTTAGTGATGTTTTAATGAATTCTTTACCAAATAAGTTGAAAGACCCTGGTGCTCCATTAATTTCATGTTATATAGGTGGGGTGACATTTGATAAAGCTTTGTTAGATCTTGGAGCTAGTGTTAATTTTTTACCCACCTGCATTTATGAGCAATTTGATTTAGGGGAATTGAAGTCCACTTCTATTATCCTTCAACTGGCGGATCGGTCTATTAAAACACCAAAGGGTTTGTTGGAGGATGTGATAGTGAAAATTCATGAATGCTATTTCCCAGTGGACTTTTTAATCTTAGATATGGCCTCATCCCAAGAGTTAAAGCATACACCAATCATTTTGGGACGCCCGTTTTTGGCTACGGCGAAGGCCAATATTAATTGTGCCACAGGGATGATGGATATTACCTTTGGAGGAGAGAAGGTCTCATTGAATATTTTTAAAGCTTCACAATACCCGGATCATGAGAGAGAATGTAATGTCATTGATATTTTTGAGGAAATAATTGAAGAAAATGCGGATATGAATGAGAATGTGATTGAAGATGGTAGTTTGCTTCAGGATTCACCTCTTTCTTATTCTAGTGTGGAGCCTCTTCCTCCATTAAGATCTGAACCCATTCTTCCATCTCTAGATCAGCCGCCCGTTTTGGAACTTAAGTCTCTGCCGGATTCATTGAAATATGCTTATCTAGGCCCAGATCATACCTTGCCTGTTATCATTGCTTCTAATCTTACCTCTACTCGGGAATCTCAACTTTTAGAAGTTCTTAAGGAGCATAGGGGGGCGATAGGATGGTCTGTGGCAGATTTGAAGGGTATAAGTCCAGATGTTTGTATGCATTATATCTATTTGGAGGATAATGCCAAGTCGAGTAGAGAGATGAAACGTCGGCTGAATCCAAATATGAAAGAGGTGGTGAAGAAGGAAGTTGTTAAGTGGTTAGACGCTGGGATAATTTATCCCATTTCTGATAGTAAATGGGTTAGCCCGACACAAGTGGTTCCTAAGAAGTCGGGGCTGACAGTGGTCACAAATGAAAAGGAGAAGAGGTGCCCATGCGATTACAGACGGGATGGAGGGTTTGTATTGATTATAGAAAATTAAATGCAGTTACAAAGAAGGATCATTTCCCGCTCCCGTTTGTTGATCAAATTTTGGAAAGGCTGGCTGGACAAAAATATTTTTACTTTTTGGATGGCTATTCCGGATACAATCAAATTGTTATCTATCCGGAAGATCAAGAAAAGACCACCTTTACGTGCCCTTTTGGCACATTTGCTTTCAGAAGGATGCCGTTTGGACTTTGCAATGCCCCTGCTATACTTTTCAAAGATGTATGGTGTCTATATTTTCTGACATGGTGGGGGAGACTTTGGAAGTTTTCATGGATGATTTTTCGGTGTTTGGTGATTCATTTGAGTGATGCTTGGAAAATTTGACTCAGGTTTGAAAATGTGCATTGAATCCAATTTGGTGTTAAGTTGGGAGAAGAGCCACTTTATGGTGAGGGAAGGCATAGTTTTAGGCCATGTGATTTCGGAAAGGGGAATAGAGGTCGATAAAGCCAAAGTAGATTTGATTTCCAATCTTCTTCCCCCTACATCTGTCAAGCAAATCAGATCCTTTCTTGGCCACGCTGGATTTTATAGAAGATTCATTCACAACTTCTCCACAATTGCTCGTCCCCTCACACAATTGCTTGCTAAGGATACTCCATTCCATTTCGATGATTCTTGTCTCAAAGCCTTTAATTATTTGAAAGCGGCTCTCACTCAAGCTCCGATTCTTCAATCTCCAGATTGGTCGCTTCCTTTCGAGATTATGTGTGATGCCTCGGACTATGCTGTTGGAGCTGTCTTAGGTCAAAGGATAGATAAGAAGCCCATGGTAATCTACTACGCGAGTCGCACCCTCGCTGATGCTCAGTTGAATTACACCACCACGGAGAAGGAGCTGCTAGCTGTTGTGTTTGCCCAAGAAAAATTTCGATCATATCTTTTAGGGGCTAAGGTTATTGTTTACTCCGATCATTCTGCCTTAAAATACTTACTTTCCAAGAAGGATGTAAAGCCCCGTCTCATTAGATGGATTCTATTGTTACAAGAGTTTGATCTAGAAATTAGAGACAAGAAGGGGTTAGCTAATGTGGTTGCTGATCATTTATCCAGGATAGTGTTACCAAAAGGTGCTCCAATGTTTGATTCTTTTCCCGATGAGCAGATTCTTTCCCTCTCTCATTCTTCAACTCCTTGGTATGCTAATATTGTCAACTACCTGGCGGTAGGTCAGATCCCGGGAGGGTGGATTAGGCAGGAGAAGGATCACTTCTTTTCTAAGGTAAAACACTATTTCTGGGAGGACCTTGAGCTATTTCATATGGGTCCCGATCAGATCATTAGAAGATGTGTCCCTGAGGAAGAACAACAATCAGTATTGAATTTTTATCATAATTTAGCTTGTGGGGGACACTTCTCTGGAAAGAAGACAGCGGCAAAAGTGCTACAAAGTGGATTTTATTGGCCCACGTTATTTAAGGATGCTTATGAATTTTCTAAATCTTGTTTGAGATGTCAAGCCGTGGGCAATAATTTGAAGAAAGATGTGATGCCGCTAAATCCCATTCTGGTGGTTGAAATTTTTGATGTTTTGAGAATAGATTTTATGGGACCGTTTCCATCTTCATTTGGTAATGAATATATCTTGGTGGCGGTCGATTATGTTTCCAAATGGATTGAAGCCATTGCTATTAGGACAAATGACCATAAGGTGGTTATGAAGTTTGTGAAGAAGAATATCTTTTCTAGGTTTGGTTGTCCTAGAGCTATAATTAGTGATGGGGGTTCTCATTTCACTCATTTTCAATTCCGAGCTTTGCTTCGTAAGTATTGTATCACTCACAGACTTGCTACCCCCTATCATCCCCAAACTAGTGGCCAGGTTGAAGTTTCTAATAGGGAGATTAAGAATATCTTGCATAAAACTGTTAGGCCGGATAGAAAAGACTGGTCTGAAAGACTAGATGATGCATTATGGGCCTATAGGACTGCTTTCAAAACTCCCATTGGTATGTCCCTTACCGCCTTATCTTTGGTAAAGCCTGCCACTTACCCGTAGAATTGGAACATAGAGCTTATTGGGCCATTTAGTAAGTTAATTTTGATTTAACTCAAGCTAGATCCCAACGAGCTCTGCAAATTAATGAACTGGAGGAATTAAGGAACGAAGTCTATGAAAATGCGAAGATTTACAAAGCTAAAACCAAAGCATTTCATGATAAGCACATTCACAGAAAGAGTTTTCAAGAAAATCAAAAGGTTTGGCTATTTAATTCAAGGCTGTGTTTGTTCCCCGGTAAGTTAAAGTCCAGATGGGATGGACCATTCATTATTGTTAAAGTTTTTGACTATGGTGCTGTTAAAATTTTGGATCCTAAAAATGGTCACATTTTCACTGTCAACGGTCAACGATTAAAACCTTACGTGGAAAGTGAGCAGTTGTTAAAAGAATCAATTGCTTTGAGTGATCTGGAGTAAGAATTTTTTTTCTTGCGTCTGGCTGAAGACGGAAAACTTAGCGCTTCTGGGAGGCAACCCAAGGTTTTTGTTATTTAATATTTTTGCTTAAGTATGTTTCAGTAGTCAGGATAAGGTCGAAGGAGAAGAAGCTGTTGCTGTCTATTGATGGAGTTCTGCCCCGCACACCAGGTTGTCTCTTTCCTACTCAGCAAACTTCACTGTTACATTGTTCTTTCATTTCAACTTTACATGCCATTGAGGATAATGTCATTCAAGTTGGGGGGAGAGGGCAGAAAATTTTCATTGCATATAGTACAATCTGGTAGGGATTTTACATGAATTCTTGCAAATTTGCATGAAAGTGAAAAGATGAAATCTCCGACGGAGTTTTATTAATTCATGCTTGAATAGAAAGTAATTCTAGATTAGAAAAGACTAGGAAAAGGTTGAAGGAAAATTAAGTTCGATCTAGCCATGGAAAACTGATATAAGAATCTCTTTAAAGTTCATGCGCATTATTAGAAAAAAAAATATTCACAATGCACTCTGATGAAGTAAAATAAGATAAGCCCTCTGTTATTTTGGGAACTGTATCTGATACTCTGCATTTCTTGAGGAGGAGATCTATTTCAAGAAAAAGCTTTCTGTCAAGTTTTATAGAAAAAAGAAAAGAAAATGCAAAGGCATATTGTTGAAAAAGAGAGAAATGATGAAATAGAAAGATCACGCTATGAAAAATACCCCTGATCTGAGTAACCGGACCTGCTTCACCTAAGATGTGTTGAGATTCGTGTAAAAAGGTGAAGGGTAAACCCTATAAATAGGATGATGTGTTCGGCCATGGGGAGATAACCAGTTGGAGGTCTGCCGTAAGGATTATTTTTGAAGCTTTTCCTTTCATCTTCTGTAGTTAAATTCTTCTTCAAAATTTTTCATTTTTAAATCTTCTACAAATTCTTCTTCTTCATCTTCTTCTAATTCTCCACCGTTTTCAATCTATTCTCAATTTTTCAAGTATCTATCTCTGCATTTTTACTGTTCATCCGATTTTTAATAAACTATGTTCTTTCTCATTTTTCTCCCCCTTATGATCCTCATCTCTCTCTGTGTTCTTCACGAAAGTTGTGCGTTTTTTAAAGTTCTTCAACTTATTTTTCTACCACTTCTTCCAAATCTTCACCGTTTTCAATTTACAATCAATTTTTCAAAGTTCAATTTTTTTAGATTTACTATTCATCCGCGCGGCTACTCACTAGTTTTTCATGTTTTTCTCCATCTTCCTCTCGTTATTTGCTTCTGAGTTCTTCATCAATTCTCTTTCTCTCTTTGCTCTCTACAACTTTCATTTCTTCCACTTTCTCTAAATCTCATTAGTTTTTAAGTTATTCCTCCTCCAATCTCTCTGTTTTTAACTTCAATTTTTTCACTGTGTTTCCTATTTTATCACCCACCGTAGTCATCTCTCTTCCTCTCACACATGCTTTTGTTTTAATTTTATTCTTCTTCCTTCACCATTTCATCTCCCTCTCCTATATTTCATCCACACATCTCTTTGACGGATTCTCTTCCAATCGATCCTCTCACGACGTCTACTTCCATGGCGGGGTGAAACTCAAAGGCTCGGCACGGCAGAGTTGACGGCATTCTTCATCCTATTGGCTTACAATTTCTTTTCTCTTATTTTATTTTACAAGTTGTAATTTTAGTTTTCATATACATTGTACTTGCCACCTCTCATAGCAATAAAGTTGATCTTTGTGAAATTATGTTTATCTTTCTATCTCCTCCAAATTTCTCTACTTAAACCCTCTCATATTCTTTAAATAGTTTTCATGTAATTTATCTTTCCTTAGATTAATCACACTCAAAAATTCAATTTTCAAAGCATAAGGTGTTTTTCCAACTTGTTCTATAAAGATTATTCCTCCTCGTGGGATCGACTCTGCCTACCACTATATATTTGATTTTTCCAATCTTTTAAAGTGAGTGAATGTGAATATTTTAGAATTGTAGCACGACTTTCTTAACGACACTAGTCGGTGCGCATCAATTTTTGACGCCGTTGCCGGGTTGAGGTTCGCGTAAAAAGGTGAAGGGTAGTGTAGCATCATGGTTGTGCAAATGAAAAAAAAATAAAAAAAGAGAAAGTTTCAAAGGGACAAAAGAAAAAGGCAGACAAAAGCTAGTATGGTTAAATGCTCTGATCTAAGAGGTGCAGAGTTGAAAGGTACTTAGAATAACAAATGGGGGATGTAATTGTCTTAACTACAGATTTAGAATTAGACATGCACAAGTGCTATTGAACTTTGATTTGTATTCTTAAGGCATGTGCTTTAATTTCCAATCTAAGGCTAGTATGAGCATTAATGATTCTGGATTCCTAATCTTTGGTTGATTCTATGAAGGGAGAGCTGGATATAAGAGTATGATCTTTGTGAACTCTTGTTGGTCCTAAATTTTAATTTAATTACATTGCTAAGGGAATAGCAATGAGTAAGTTGGTGGGTGTGATAAGTGTTATATTTTACATCATAATTTACATCACATCCATCATCTTTGAGCATTAAATGGATAAAGTTGTGCAACATGAGCATTAATTATATTCTCACACATTATTTGAGTCTTCATACATTTTATCATCTTTTTGAACTTAAAAGGTCATGTGAGAAATATTTAAATATTTACACAATTATTTTAGAATTAAATAGATTGATATTTTAATTTTCAGGAAACAACGACCTAGATCAGGGCGCTATTTAATTAACGACAGCTTCAAGGGCGCGTATTCAGTAAGAAGCGAGAGCTTCAAGGGCGTCAATTCATTTGAAAAAAAGAAAGTGAAAAAAAGAAAAAAGAAATAGCACCCAAGATGCAGTCGCTAATTATTGAAAGAATGCCCATATAGGGCTGTCAATGGGCCGGGCCCGGGCCGGGCTTAGGTCGGCCCGACCCGGGCCCGACTTATCAAGAATAAGGCCCGAGCCCGGCCCGGGCCCGACCTATGTCAGGCCGGGCCGGGTCGGGCCCGACATTATATAAAAAATTCAAAACCCGACTAAGGCCCGGCCTGGCCCGACTACTTAAATAAAATAATGAAAATAATAAAAATTAATAGATTTAATACTATAAAACTTATAATCTCACTAAATAAATTAAAATTTTGATATTAATTACATAATTTGTGTGAAAAGAGAATTTTAAATAACATAAGTTTGACTAAATAGTTTTTAAAATTTGAAGTGAGAATAAAAAAGGGATCGGGCCGGGCCGGCCCGTGGGCCGAACTCAAAGCCCGAGCCCGGCTCGCGAGTCTTGTCGGGCCGGACTTTTAGGCCCGAGCACGGCTTTCTTAACGACACTAGTCGATGTGCATCAATTTTTGACGCCGTTGCCGGGGTTGAGGTTCGCGTAAAAAGGTGAGGGGTAGTGCAGCATCATTGTTGTGCAAATGAAAAAAATAAAAAAAGAGAAAGTTCCAAAGTGACAAAAGAAAAAGGCAGACAAAAGCTAGTATGCTTAAATGCTCTGATCTAAGAGGTGCAGGGTTAAAATGTACTTACTTAGAATAACAAATGGGGGATGCAATTGTCTTAACTGCAGATTTGGAATTATAAATGCACAAGTGCTATTGAACTTTGATTTGTATTCTTAAGTCATGTGCTTTAATTTCCAATCTAAGGCTAGTATGAACATTAATGATTCCGGATTCCTAATCTTTGATTGATTCTATGAAGGGAGAGCTGGATATAAGAGTATGGTCTTTGTGAACTCTTGTTGGTCTTAAATTTTAATTTAATTGCATTGCTAAGGAACTAGCAATGAGTAAGTTGGGGGGTGTGATAAGTGCTATATTTCACATCATAATTTACATCACATCCATCATCTTTGAACATTAAATGGATAAAGTTGTACAACATGAGCATTAATTACATTCTCACACATTATTTGATTCTTCAAGCATTTTATCATCTTTTTGAGCTTAAAAGGTCATGTGAGAAATATTTAAATAATTACATAATTATTTTAGAATTAAATAGATTGATATTTTAATTTTCAGGAAACAACGACCTATATCAGGGCGCTATTTAATTAACGACAGCTTCAAGGGCGCGTATTCAGTAAGAAGTGACAGCTCCAAGGGCGTCAATTCATTTGAAAAAAAGAAAGTGAAAAAAGATAAACGAATTAGCGCCCAAGATGCAGTCGCTAATTATTGAAAGAACGCCCATATGAACAGTCGTCAATTCTTATTTTACGAAAAATGAGGAAAATAGCAAATAAGGAAATAAGGAAACAACGCCCGAGTGAAGAGGCGCTACTTCAAGAAAGGACGCCCCAGTCTAGGTCGCTATTCAAAGTTGAACCAGAAACGGTAACTGTAGTTTCCCGATCGAAGTCTCCTTCCAATTTTCAAACTTATCCAAGTCATATTCAAGGAAAGGAGGACTCCAAGGATGAAAAGAAGTCTAAATGGATCAAGTTGCATTGTTGGAAACTGGTTTTTGGATGAAATTGGGAACCCACGATCGTGGAAGAGTTCTAAACCCTATAAATAGGATGCTGTGTTCGACCATGGGGAGATAACCAGTTGGAGGTCTACCGTAGGGATTGATTTTGAAGCTTTTTCTTTCATCTTTTGCAGTTAAGTTATTCTTCAAAGTTTTTTATTTTTAAATCTTCTACAAATTTTTCTTCTTCATCTTCTTCTATTTCTCTACCGTTTTCAATCTATTCTTAGTTTTTCGAGCATCTATCTCTGCGTTTTTATTGTTCATCCGATTTTTTATAAACTCTGTTCTTTCTCATTTTTCTCCCCCTTTTGATCCTCATCTCTCTCTGTGTTCTTCACAAAAGTTGTGCATTTTTTAAAATTCTTTAACTTCTTCTTCTACCATTTCTTCCAAATCTTCACCGTTTTCAAGTTACAATCAATTTTTCAAAGTTTAATTTTTTTTTGGTTTATTGTTCATCCGTGCGACTACTCTCTGGTTTTTCATGTTTTTCTCCATTTTCCTCTCGTTGTTTGCTTCTGAGTTCTTCATCAATTCTCTTCTTCTCTTCGCTCTCTACAACTTTAATTTCTTACACTTTCTCTAAATCTCATTAGTTTTTAAGTTATTCCTCCTCCAATCTCTCTGTTTTCAACTTCAATTTTGTCATTGTGTTTTCTATTTTATCACCCACCGTAGTCATCTCTCTTCCTCTCACACATGCTTTTGTTTTAATTTTATTCTTCTTCCTCCACCTTTTCATCTCCCTCTGCTATATTTCATCCACACATCCCTTTGGCGGATTCTCTTCCAATCGGTCTTCTCACGATGTCTACTTCCATGGCGGGGTGAAACTCAAAGGCTCGGCACAGTAGAGTTGACGGCATTCTTCATCCTATTGACTTATAATTTCTTTTCTCTTATTTTATTTTGTAAGTTGTAATTTTAGTTTTCATATACATTGTACTTGCCACCTCTCATAGCAATAAAGTTGATCTTTGTGAAATTATGTTTATCTTTCTATCTCCTCCAAATTTCTCTACTTAAACCCTCTCATATTCTTTAAATAATTTTCATGCAATTTATCTTTCCTTAGATTAATCACACTTAAAAATTTAATTTTCAAAGCATAAGGTATTTTTCCAACTTGTTCTATAAAGATTATTCCTCCTCGTGGGATCGACTCCGCTTACCACTATATATTTGATTTTTCCAATCTTTTAAAGTGAGTGAGTGTGAATATTTTGAAATTGTAGCACGGCTTTCTTAACGACACTAGTCGGTGCGCATCAGAGTACACGCATGGATGTGTTGACTACACGGGTAGATCGGATGGATGGGTTGAGTACGCGGATGGATGGCCTACGTTTGGAAGAAAGGATGAAGGCCTTAGAGGATAAGGCCGTCGAGTCGGACCAGTCCGTTCAGGGCCTGGTAGGGAGAGTTGCCACATTAGAGAGAGCCCCAGCCGAGGCACCCCCGAGAGTCCCAGTTGAGGCACCCCCCTCACCTACACTTGGTCAACAAGAGCCGGTTCATCAACCTGCTGCTCTACAAGTTCAAGGGATAGATGTTAGGAGGCATAAAATCCCCGAAGTGCAAGACTATGAGTCCGAGGATGAAAATAGGGGATATGAACGTGACCATCGTGTTCAACGACGGAATCGTGATGAGGATGAGCGGGCCCTCATGACAGTTCGTGTCGACCCTCCCACTTTTGACGGGTCCTTAGACCCAAGGGTATATCTTGATTGGGAAGCCGGTATGGATCGATATTTTGAGTGGTTTGAGATGTCGGACCAATGAAAATTCAAGTTTGCCAAGATGAAACTATTAGGGCAGTCACAAACCTTTTGGAGAAACATGGAGAACCTGCTATTTCACCGTCATGAACCCCAGGTAGAGACGTGGGAATAGATGAGGTCTAAACTTAGGAAGAAGTACCTCCCTGCCACTTACCGCCAGCGTCTCATACACAGGTGGCAGAGTCTTACACAAGGAGATCGGTCCGTCTCCGAGTACATCACCGAGTACATCACCGAGTTCGATGAATACTATTTGCGATGTGATGTCGAGGAGGAGAGCTCCCTTACTGTTTCTCGATTTTGGCGTGGTCTACGACCGCACCTACGGTATGAGCTTCTCTGCCGCAACATGCACAAATTGGAGGATGCGTACCAAGTTGCTCTCGAGATGGAGCAATTCGAGGGAGAGTTTGAGTCTATCCAACGGTTGGGCCCCATCCCTCTCTGTAGTGCCGAGTCACGTATCTCCTTAGGCCCATACTCGAGGGGTCCCATGGCTCGACCTCACGAGCCCGTCTGTCAGGAGCACTTCGCTCCTAGACCTCGTCCTCCCCCGCCACGGGATCTACCTCTATCCCAACCATCGGCACCCATTGCTCGCCCCCCGGCACCCATTGACCACCCTCTGGCACCCGCACCCCCACCCCTGTTGCCCACGGCACCTACACCTCCACCCCTGCTGCCCACACCCCCTACCCGTCGGAAGGATAAGGGTAAGGGCCCTCTTATCGGGGAGGTCAGTAGGTCACGGCTACAATGTTTCCACTGTCATGGGTTTGGCCACTTTGTCAACCAATGTCTCACTCGTGCCACTCTAGCCCTAGGGGTAGGAGAAGCCTCGCCTTCTGGGCTTGTATCTGTCAGCTATGAGGCCGAGCCGGAACTAGCTGATGAGTACTATGAAGAAGGTCTGGATGAACCTGCCAACACTCAGGATGCGGCACTCGGATGATGGTCACCTGGTGGGTGATGTCCTTGCCTTAAGTCTAGGGTCATGCATGAGTCAGTTATTTTCTTCTTTGTATGATTTGTTTGTGTAGTTTGTGGTTTGTTAGGAGTCTACATGCGTCTTGTGCAAGCTCGTTGATGTCAGTCCCTTATGAGTGAGAGGCGAGTGGACTCGCTCGAGGAGTATGGGATCAGCTCAACATCCATGTCCCGGATCTAGTCACCTTTAGGGACCAGCAGTGATTCCTAGTGAGTCTTTGAGCCGCCTCCTTCCCTTTGAGAGTGACCCCACCCGGAGCGTCCACCTCTAGCCTTGTTCCCACAACAGCTTGTGCATGTCGAGTATATATGGAATGAGCAGGTGATGACTACTTGGAGTGGAGCGTACCCGTGCTACTTGGTATGGTGACGGATTCGTCGGAGCTACTTGAGCAGCCGCACCCCTTACTCGACGGGGTCGAGTTCCTCTCACCCAGGGAGAATTGATGGGGACATCAAAGGCTAATGGCTTGTATTGGTGTGTATTATGATTTGTATTGGCTTGTATTAGTGTGTTTGTTGATATTTTTTTTTGGGCTCCTTTGTAAGGCTTTTAATAAGCCATTGGGCCACATTCCATGAAGAATCCATCAATGGGTTTCATTTAAGGAGAGTCCATTAAGGGGTATGGTCATATTGGACCATAAGGCTTCATAATGGATCTTTAAGTCCCTTAAGGTCCAATTGGGCTTCTCCCTCTCATGGGCCACCTAGGTTGGAAGGCCCATAGGCTATCATGGGTTCATGGCTTGTGGATGGCCTCGAACCAAATTTGGCCCAAGAATGACCCATGAAGGGGGCGCCCCCTCTTTTGGCTTATTAGGCTAGTGTGATTTAATTTGATTAGCTAATGTAAAGATGCTTTGACCACATGGGATAATTGGGATTTGACATCCCCAAGATGCCCTTCACCCACCCTAGATCTGAGGGTATGGGAGGTCAATTGCCAAGGGAGTCAATTCATACAAATGCCATGTATTTTCCATTTACTAGATTTTAATGAGAAGAAAATTCTGAAATTGCAAGGAGCAAACCTGCGCCCCCTCTCTCTCTCTCTAGTTTCCCTCTTACTCCTCCAATCTCTAGGGTGTAGAACCCCTCTATCTCATCCCCTCCCCCTCTAGATTCTATCTCTGCCGCCGTCGTCGCCGTTCGTGCCGCCATCGAGCCACCGCGAAGCAACTTCCGAGGTGCTGTCCAGACTGCTGTTCTGCTGGATAGAAGCTCACTCCGAGCATTTTAGCTCCCAACTATCACATCTTTTGGAGCTGCGATTTTCAAGGTAGGTTCCCCACATCAACCCCAACCTCCACAAAAAAACCCAACCCAGAAATCCTCTTTCTTATATTTTTACCATTTTCATCTTTCCACCCTGTGATTCTGCCTTCTGTGCAGATCTCAGATCCAGCCAGCCACCTCACGCCACCTTAGCCCATCTTAACTATTTTTGTTTGAGCTGAAATTTTAACTGAAGGATTTGTTCATCAAATCCCATCACTCAGAAGTTTTTCACGAATTTAGAAATTTGTTTACCCTCCCGAAAAATTCTTGCAAACCCCAATTTCCTATCTATCCACAGCTTTCCAGACCCGACCCCCAACCACTATAAAATCCCTAACAAATCGAAACCTCCACCAAAAGTCAAATAAAAATTATCCCCGTCTTCTTTGTTTTCCCCTCTAAAATTTGCATGAAGAACTTAACACCTGGATCTGACGTTTGAGTTATGGTCAACCCCAACTCTAAGGAAAACTCGGTTTTGTCTATCCAGATCCAAATCTGTGAACCAGCATATGGAAAATTCTGCAAAGGCCGTATCAGAGGTGTTCTAATTTTTTGCTTCAGCCTAGGATCGTAGCTCTCTGAGAGAGCTTTCCAACGCCGTCAGTCTCGCGTCGATCTGAGGTTGGGGTTGGTCGCAGCGGCCGTTATCGTCGGGTCGCGCGCTGCAAAAATAGAAATGACAGCTCGTGGGTGACAAGCACAACCGCTCCCGGGCCGGCCGCCTCGCCTTCCACAAGGCAAACCAGCGAGTCGCCTTTCCCAGGAATCGCCTCTCCAAGAGCCAGTGTCACTGCGGTACCACTCCGGGCCCACTCGGCCCCACCGAACTGCACGTGGGTCCTACGTTCGTGAGTACGCGTGCCGTCGAAGCTACGCAAGAAGCTGCCCGTCAACCTGAACCCGCTACTCCCGGGTCCCACCGTGTAGCCCTTTACCTCCCTGCGTGGAGTGGACAATATAGTCATTGCTGTAATTTATGTAATTTATTGTTCCAGGAGTACGAGGTCGGCCCGGATCGTCTTCCCCACGCCCGGTGGGTGGAGGTATCGTGTCCGCTCCTTACTCGACATTTTGCTTTATTCATATATGCTTATTTATGATGCTGCTAGAGAGCATGATAGGGTAATCAGATCGCCATATATTGTTATTCACCACTACTGCGAGAGAGAGCGAGACCGTCCCGTGACCCGATCCGGACACGACGCCGGTGTTGTGCCCCTGTGGTTTTGATGTCAGCAAACACTATGAGAATGAAAGATTGATTAATTGATGCATGATCACAATCATCTCACTGTGTCAGTCTCTGCATCGGTTCATTAAACATTGTTGCACGTTATATATAGTCGATGCATGATCCGTTGTATAGACTGCACTGTTAGTTCTCCTGCATACACTGCATCGGTGCATTCTTCGGTTGCTTTATGCATGTTGCTTTATGCACACACCAAGTCTATACATGATGCACTCAGGCATAAACGTTAGGCACAGCAAGTCTGTACATCGCATTTGTCGCAGGCACAGCAAGTTTGTACATCGCCTTGTCGCAGGCACAGCAAGTTTAAAGTCTATACATCGTCTGTGCTCTTCATGCATGTGCATAGTTAATGCATTCATAGTCTATACATCGTCAATGCTCTTCATGCATATGTGCAAGTCTAAACATTGATAAATATCGCACACATTCAAAGTCTGTACAGCCTGTGTTCGCAACACTAAGTATGTACAACCTCCATTGGTTCACTCGACGAAGTCAGTACAGCCTGTGTGTTGCACGACATCAAGTCTATACATTGTCTCGCACACACACACAAAGTCTACACACGAGCAAGTCTGTACATCATTGTTGCATGCATCATTCAAAGTCTGTACAGCCTGTGTCATCGTTCATGCACCGTCTCACTTAGCGTCTTTGTGCATGCATCATTCAAAGTCTGTACAGCCTGTGTCATAGTTCATGCACCGTCTCACTTAGCGTCTCACCCAGCGTCTCATGCAAGTATGTACAGCCGTGTGAGCATCAAGTCAGTGCTTGTTAAGCTACGTCTCACTTAGCGTCTCTGTGCAGTCAAGTCTATACATTGCATCATGTCTAAAGTCTGTACATTGATGCATGCTATCAAGTATGTACAGCCCATGTTCTTCATTCATTTCATGTCTGTACATTCTTCAAGGGCATAGTCCATGATTCAATGTGTAGACTTCCCTATACATCGTCTTCTCGCATTCACGCTAAGTCCATACACTATGCATTGTGCATCGTTCAAAATAAAGTCTGTACATTGCTTTCTGAATTAACTCAGTGCATCCTCGTCTGTTCTAACAGGACTGTTGGTCGAGGAACTTAAGGAGGGCACGAGATCTAAGATGGAGATGGCTCAGGATCGTGACACGTGTAATCCAGCAGGCCGAGATGCTGCCACGTGGTCAAGGCGATTGGGCGGGAACTGTGGAGAGCACACGCCCTACCTGCTGCTACTATATATACTAAGCTTCTTCCTCAGAAGAAGACCGATCGAAGCTGTGAGAGCTGAAGCAGAAGAGCAGAAGTAGTGAGTGCCTGCACGATCCAGAAGAAGAGGAAGAGAAAGAAAAAAAAAGTGAAGAAGAGAAAGAGAAAGAAAGAGAGACAGAGTGATCGGAAGAAGAAGAAGAGCAGAGAGGAGAGTAGACAGTAAGAAGAAAAGAAAGGAGGGGCAGAGAGAAGCTTCATTCGAAGATCTGTCCTCACTGGACCGTGGATCAAATCCAGGCCAGTCAGCTCTGTTGAGAGCCATATTGTTTGTGCTTCATTTTCAGCTTTCAGTCGCTGATTGTTTCCTGTTTTGTGTTTTCTTTTCAAACCTTTCTTCAAGCTGTTTGCCAGCAGTGCAAGCTGTGATGCACAGCGGCGAGGTGGATACCTCGGATGGCTAAGCTGTATTGCCCAGTGGAGCTAAGCTGTATTGCTCAGTGTTTACAGTGGAGGATTCCACTAGTCGGGTTAAGTTGTAATCCCCAGCGGTCAAGCTGTGAGTCAGCGGATGGCTAAGCTGTATTGTCCAGCAGAAGCAAGCTGTGATACTCAGCGGTTGTAGGCAAGCTGTGAGACCCAGCGGTTCAAGCTGTTAGTCAGCGGAATCCACACTCTGATTTGAGTGTGGGGTGGATATAGGTCTGGAGGACTGAACCACCTAAAAATCATCTTGTCTACTGTGGTTTGATTTCTTATGTGAGTTCGCTAGATGAATGCATAGGGATGATATGGTTTGATTGTACACTGTTTGTTTGATTGTGGTATTAAGAGTACTTTGACATTGTTCCTAAGTCACTAATCAGTTCATCTATAAGCATATCAGTTGACTTAGTGAATCTGTAAATTCTGAAATTGCTCATTGGCCTTCTGTTAGTATCAGGAAGAATTTTTAATTGAGCAAAACCTTTTAAAAGATTCATTCCCCCCCTCTGAATCCATAGCATCGAACTCAACAGCCGGTTTCTCAACCGTGCACGTTCGTACGCTTCCCTCATTAGGGGCGATCGCGAGCTTGCTTAGAGTCCAAGGGTCGCATATCCAATTGGAGTCGAGTCACGTGTCCATCCCGCATCACTGCCCCACCCCCACCGGCCAGATCCTTCCCCCACCGCCACCTCCCCGTCCCCCTCCTCCCTCTTTCCCACGGCCCCACCTCCCCCATTGGCCTCCCACCTCCCTCCGCCCTCCATCGCCCTCCCACGGCCCCCCACCGGCCACCCTCCCCATTAAAAAAAAAACTTAAACGTTTTCACTTACCTCCGATGGCCGGTCCCCGCCGCCGAGAGCCGCCGTCCACCGCCGCTGAGTGCCGTCCACTGACACTGAGCGCCGTCCGCCGCCATCCACCGCTGCAAGCTCGAACGACCAATGCCTCTGCTACGTCCCGGCCCGGCCCATTAAATGGGCGAACTGGCACGAGTGGGCCGACCCGCACGTACCAGGCCGGGCCCGCAGGGACCGATCTGGTACGTGGCGGGACGCACAGGACTTTGCGGTCCAGTGCGTCCCGGCCACGACCCCTAGCCCGTGCGTCCCGCCGCCCGCCTAAGATGGGTCGGGTCGTGCGGGTCAGGCCGGGATGGACCAGGTTTACAAATCTTGCCTCTACGTCACACACTCGCACATACACACACTCAAAGTTTGAATTATTACATATCTCTGTAGACGAACAATAGGAAGAGAATGAAGAAGGAAAAATAAGAGAATTTTAAATTGAACCCCTATAATATTTTATATTTATGAATTAACCCCTTTTAACTCAAACATTTTTTAACAGCTCTCTCTCTCTCTCTCTCTCTCTCTCTCTCTCTCTCTCTCTCTCTCTCTCTCTCTCTCTCTCTCTCTCTCTCTCTCTCTCTCTCTCTCTCTCTCTCTCTCTCTCTCTCTCTCTCAGTTAGATTTAGTGTTAATCTCGGTAGAATGAGAAAGAGAGAAAAGGGAAAGAATTTTAAAATTTAACCCCTATAATAATTTTTTTTACCCCTATAGCCTTTTATTTTTATGAATTAACTCTTCTAATTCAAATATTTCTTTAACAACTTTCTCATCCTTTCTCTCCGTCGCACGTGCACAGAGTTTGAATTATTGCAAATCTCTGTAGGAGGGAAAGCAGAGGAGGGAAAAAGGGAGAGAATTTTAAATTTTAACACCTATAATCTTTTATACTTATGAATTAGTCCCTCTCATTCAAATATTTCTTTAATAGCTTCCCCATCCGTCCTCTCCATCACACTCACACAGTCACGCGCACGCGCGCGCACACACACAGTGTTTGAATTATTGCAAATCATCGTAGACAAAGAGAAGAAAAAGAGGAAACCTCCATAATATTTTGTATTTATGAACTAGTCTCTCTAATTCAAATATATTTTAGAGTTTTTTTAGTCCTTACAAATAAGTGTATTTCACATTTAGTATGTCAAATACAACTTTTTTTAAAGTCTATATAATCTTCTAACTCTTATTTAAAAGTCCTTGTGAGTTACCGAAGTTAAAAAAATATGCCTAGAATATTTTATCTAGTGGGTAAGGGATGGACTTGAAATTTCTAAAATACCAAATACAACTTTTTTTAAAGTCTATATAATCTTCTAACTCTTATTTAAAAGTCCTTGTGAGTTACCGACGTTAAAAAAAATATGCCGAGAATATTTTATCTAGTGGGTAAGGGATGGACTTGAAATTTCTAAAATACTCATGCTCTCTCTCTCTCTCTCTCTCTCTCTCTCTCTCTCTCTCTCTCTCTCCGTGCGCGCGCGCGCGTGTGTGTGTGTGATGCAGGCATCACCACCAACATTAGCGTCGGTGGAGGCGGGGTGGTGCTAGTGGGGGCGTCAGTTAGTGGCGAGCTGGTCTAATGAGGGCTGGGAGGGTGCTGCTACTGCTAGTGGCTATGGGCACTCCTGACGACGACCGTGGTTGCTATCGCCAGAGGGGAAAGCGGGGAAAGAGGGGGGCCTGCACACCTGTAGTACCATGTCCTCACTGTCACGTAGGAGGGTCAGGAGGTGTCTTCTCCTGCTTTGGCAACAGGTATGTCACCAACCAGTTCACCCTCAACATCATCTTCTACAACTGGATGAAGCAGTACACCTGCCTCACCAACAATTCCTCCCAGGCATCCGCCGTCTTCGTGCCCTTCTTTACCAAGCTCGATGTCAGCTGGTTTCTGTGGGGGGACAGTGTGTCGGCCTGCGACTTGACATCTCAGGACCTAATTTGGTGGCTGTAGTCACGCCCAGTGGGAGATGATGGGTGGGAGACACCACTGCCTAGTGGCCGGGCAGATCGTGTGGGACTTCTGGGGGCTCACGGACTCTAACTCCGACTTGGGCAGCAAAGCTCTTGGTCTTGTCGTAGGTGAGGAACATGTCAGTGGTTGTGCTAGATTCCAGCCCCTGCCAAGTCAATGGCTTTGCCATATCCTACCGGACCTACTTCCACCCTTCCAAGGATGCCCAGGTGCTCGACTGGCAGAGTAGATGAGGATGAAGCAGCCCTGGCAGAAGGACGCCCAGGTCTCTGTGGCCATCGATTCCAGTGTAGGCTATGCTTGTAGCAGTAGGGATGGAGGAGGTGGGTGCCTCTGGTAGTGCGGCGCAACGAGTTTATCTGGCGGATGGACCCCAGGTCCCCTATGCTCTCTCTACTCTCTCTACTCCTCCCCTCAGTTGGGGGTATCGCTGGTCGCTCCCTGCTCTTTCTCTCTCTCTCTCTCTCACCCAATAGCTGGCAGACCTGGACAACATCGTATAGGATCTGGCCGGAGGTGGGTGGGCTCTGGGCTGACGTTGAGCTCCAATTGGCCAGGAAGAGATCCATGACGAAGGCGGAGGCTAGCATGGTGGCATGGTTGCCAGGCTTGAAGACGGTGCGGGTGAAGATGAAGGCGATGAGGAAGAGGAGGCCGAGGAGGGCATATCAAGTCTAGGCAAGGCAGCCAAGGTGGGATCGTCGACTCCGACAGTGGAGGTGGTCTACAAGAGAGAGAGAGGGAGAGAGAGAGAGAGGAGGGATGGGAGAAGGAGAAAGTAGAGGGACTCTAGGTGACTAACTAGGGGTAGTTTAAACTTTTACTAAATTGGGATTAATTTAACACGGGCTAGGTTTCACTTTGGTTACCGGATCGAATGGCGAGGACTGTAAGATTGTAGGAACTTTAAAACAAATAATTGAAATTGAGGGACTAAAAGAAAAATACACCTATTCGTAGAGACTAAAAAATAAAATCTCATTTCTTTAACAGCTTCCCCATCCTTTCTCTCTGTCAAATAAACACATATAAAGTTTGAATTATTGCAAATTTATGTAGACATATTGTAAAAAGAGGAGGAGAAAAAAGTGGAGAGAATTTGTTTTAACCCCTATAATTTTTATATTTATAAATAAACTTCTCCAATTCAAATATTTCTTTAACAACTTTTATGTCCTTCCTCACTGTCACACACACCGAGATTTGGTGTACTATTTGTAACGGGCATATTGATCATTGTCGGGTACGATTTGATATGGAGCGGAACCGTTGTGTACCGAGAAGAAAGAAGGAAAAATAAATAATTTATCTGCCTCAGACATATCTATTATAAATGAAATTATTAGTTAACATCCAAATGGCTTATTAACTCAGTTGGTTAGTGTACGTGGTTAAATATATGAGGTCGTGAGTTTAAAACTTAGATATATCATTTTTTGACTTTGATTTAAGTCATTTGGTAATGATTCTAGAGGAGATGCATTAATTTAGGACGTCTGGGAAGGAAATCTGATTTTAAAAATTATTCTCATTTTAACTTTTAAATTTTGATTGACAGTCTTAATAAATTTTTAAAATTTATTTTTTAATATATTTAATTAATAAAATCTAAGAAAAATAATTTAGAAATAAATAAAAAGAAATGAGATGAATATGAATTGTGATGGGGTATGTGATGTTTTATGAATGGCGGTAGGGCGATCAATGAGTTGGGCTCAGACTAGGCTTATATTAACTTGATCCGGATCTGACTCATCAATTTTAAAGTCTGACCCAAGTCTGAATCCAAAACTTAGATATATCACTTTTTAATTTTTTTTGGCTTCGATTTAAACCATTTGATCATGATTCCAGAGAGGGGATACTTTGATTTAGGCCGTTTGGTAAGAAAATC
Organism: Amorphophallus konjac; assembly: GCA_022559845.1. Taxonomy (NCBI): domain Eukaryota; kingdom Viridiplantae; phylum Streptophyta; class Magnoliopsida; order Alismatales; family Araceae; genus Amorphophallus; species Amorphophallus konjac. The sequence continues at coordinate 336,588,238 of CM040123.1, forward strand.
TGATTTTTAAAAATTCCTCTCAGATATTTTGAACTCACAATCTCATCTATTTAACGAAACACAATAACTAATTAAGCTAAAAAATCATATCTAATAATTTTATCTATACTAAATATGTTAACTAATATATAGATGTTATTGTCTATCTGACATGAGCCGCTTGTCCCGCACGTATCAGTGAAGGTCCCGCCCTTTACCGCTTCAGTACGTAGCAGGATGCACAGTTCTGTACAATACCTAACCAGTTGTGTCTCACGTCCCACACATATTGGATTTCCTTTGATATATGCAGTTCACAACGTAGGAGATCAATACGTCAAACCATGACACACACCCACTAAGTTTAAATTATTGTAAATCTACGTAGATGGTAGGGAGAGAAGAAGAGGAGGAAAAAACAGAAGGGAATTGTTAATTTTATTCTCTATAATCTTTTATATTTATGAATTAACTTCTCTAATTCAAATATTTCTTTATCTTAAGACCTAAAGTTATTTAGTAAAACCCTCCATACAATTATGAAATAGCCATTCCTATATTTACAAAAGAGTCTCTAAAAAGAATATTGAACATGTGAGGGATTGATTAGAAGGGTTACTCCATAAATATGAAAGATTATAAGAGTTAAAACTAAAAGTCCCCCCAAAAAGAAGAGGTTATAGACCTAGGTATATCAATAGGTTCGGGCTCGGGTAAAACTTATGTTAACTCGGCCCACACTTGACTCATGAATTTTAAAGCTTGAGTTCGGCTCAAGTTTGACTCATGAATTTGAAAGACTTAGCCTGAGTTGGGTCCGAACTATGTCGGGTTGAGCCCGAGGTCGGTCTTGACTTTTCAAAGGCTCGACTTCGAGCCGACACGATCCAATCTAATAAATTAGATTAAATAATAGTAATATCTATAAGATTAGAAAACTTATAATATCAATAAACTAATTAAAATTTTAATGTTAATTTATTTAAATAGTATTTTATAATTTTTAATTAAATTAAATTAAATATTTTTAATTTTTATTAAATAAAATAAAAATAAAAAAACGGGGCGAACAAGCTGACGGGTTGAACTCAAAATTAAGGCCCGGCTCAAGTGCCAGTGGGGTTAAATTTTTAAGTACGACCAAAGAGACCTGCGGTACGATTTGGCCGTAAATAGGGCTGACAGCCCTTATAGACCATCCCGTCACCATCTTCCCAGTCCAACTGCAAACTTTAACCGCAAACGTGGCTTCATCCGGACCCTCAAAACTTCCTGCCATTGCCTTCCTCTCCTTTCTTTTCTCTCTCTATCTCCCTCTCATGGCTTACCAGCCAATGATAAGGAGGACCCAGCCCAAGGGGCCGCGTGTGGACCTCGTGGATACACCTCAGGAGTGGCTTCATGGCCAACATGGATCGGCTTCTGTAGAGTGTACTCGTGCTCCTGTATATTCCTACCCTATGTGTGCTCCGTGTTCCTTACTCCTTGTTATCTCGCCGAAGGATACTGTGCGACTTCTTCAATCCCTGGTGCAGATTGGGCAAATATCTTTTTCTGGGTTGTCCGAAGAGGCCCAAAGATAGGATCTTGCTGCTACTCTTGGTGCCGCCGCCGCCGCTGTCGATATTGGGTGACTCAAAGCTCGAGATGATGATGACGACGATGTGGGTGGTGAGAGGGAAGATGACCCTCTTGGTGGGGAGTGAGTGGGGGGCAGGACTTGCCTAGAATCTCCTAGTCTTGGTGCTGCTTTTTGGCCTCTGCAGCGACCACCTGATTGGTTCAGTGGCATTCTTCGCTTTCCCGGACCTTTTTGGCTGTTGGGTTCGCGGTTCCTGGGAGGATGATGTCACTGACATGCCCCGGTGTCGACCTTTGCCAGAGAGGACTGGGTGTGGCCTCCTGTGGCTGCCCTTGGAAGCGGGGCTTTGTGAAGCTGCACAGGAGTGGGAGGTTGATCCGCGGACGCGTGGGCGGTGCTCGCTGCCGGGTCTCATCGACAACTCCACAGACTCCTCCTCCTGGTAGGATATCTGGGTGGGCATTCTTTCGTTCTGTTAAATCTCTAGGTTGCGCAGTTGGAGACAACGCAGGTAACGGTTATGTGTCCGAGTTACTGAAACGTATTAATTCTCCATGTGGGTTCAGTGTTGGAAGCACCAGCCGCCGGGCCTTCAAGTAGCGGCCCCATTTCGGTGTCCTCTTTGCTTGAGGTTGTTGCAGACGACCTACAACTGTTGAACAAGAATCTCCAATCGGTGTGTATTGTTTTTCTGAATTTACTTGTCTATGATTTTGAACGTTTGCTAACAACTCCTTATCCATCTAGAGCTTAATATTTCTATCTGAAAGACAGGGTTATGATATGTGGCTGTTTGCTGCTTGGTTCAGTTTGATCTTCTGAATGGGTTTTTGAATTTGTATGAGTCAGTGGTTTGGGTGATCCTCTCTTTTACTCCCTCTACCGGAAAAAAACTTATGATTGAAGTGCAACAACCATTGTCCATAATTAAAACTTGAAGTGGGAGATGCCCAGGACTTGGAAGTGGTGGTGCCCAAAATCACTTCCTGTTGTATTTGTGGTGATTATGTTTCTGGCATATTAATTTCAAATCTATAAGCAACAAAAACAATCTCTTTACCATTTTGTATGTATTTCATGGAAGAGGATAGTGAAACCACTTCTCTGTTCTGTAACCAGAGTAAGCTGTCTACCGATAGTTGTCAATCAAAGAATGTCATGCCTTGGTGCATCTCATTTCTGAGCTTATATATGTAACTGACTTTTCATGCTGGCTTGAACGAACCTGGATTTTTTTTTTTTTTTTGGGTTGGGCTGACCCTTAAGATGCAGCTCATAACGTACCCAAAATTGTCTGTCCTACCCTGTTTTCTCTCTGAAACTGGTATTCTTGATAAAATGTTGCAGTTGTATCTCTTCTAGATTCTGTGTTAGGCTGATGTCAATCCAAGCAAAATTGTAGGCAAATAAGGCTGAGATCGCCCTCCCTAGGTAGAACATTGTGATTATATCCCATTGGATTAAGAGATAATCCTCAGAGGCCTCACACATCAAGACCTTAAATTTCCATTTCTAGGGTTGGTTTGTGGGGACTTTACCAAAAGATCTAATGGATGGCGCTATCACTCCAAAAGCAATGAAGTGAACAGGCATGTTATCCATGTAGTGATATCATAAGCCAAATCAAGGAAGAATCTCTCAGCCCTCATGCACTTGGTGCTGCAGAAAGTTGTCCTGCTAATGATGTTGATAACTATGTTAAAATGATCATTTTGATCTTTATTGATTCTCCATCAAGTTGCCTGTATCAAAATATTAGCTCAGGTGTTTGTTAATCAGCCCTTATGAGGAGGACCCACTTTTCAGTAGACAGCTGCAGTTGAGGAGAATAGAGAGTTTGGAGAGCTACTTTTGATCCTTCAAGGGTACGGGGAAGTCCCTAATAGAATGGATGGGTGGAAATGGAGATGGGAGAGCAATGAGATCTTCTGTCAAATATGTCTACAATGTCATTGAGATTCATCTCTAGGTATGTTTGGTCGTCCAATGGCCCAAGAACCCCTTGAAGGTAAAAATACTCATTTGGAGAATTTCACATGAAAGACTTTCTGCTTATGACATGCTTGCACATTTCATGGATGACATTAATACACTTTGTTGCATAAGCGGTGACCACTCACGAGGAGGAATCTCTGGATCACTTGTTCACCAGATGCATCTTTCTTAGGAAGCCTTGCAGCAGTTTTTTTGACAAAATCCACTCTGATTTCCTGCCACATGATGTGGAGGAGAGGCTAGTCCTGCAATGGTACAGGAGATGAACCTCAAGGTGACCATATTCTGTGGTGGCTGATCCTTAATTCGACTCTGTGGGTCCTTTAAGGAGAGAGGAATGGACTCTTTAGGTGAGAAGCTAAGGTCTCCGAGAGAGTGGCTTCTATTGTCTGTGGCAGGTTGCTGGAATGGGCCACAGTTCTTTGTAACGTGGAACACCCAATTCTTCAATTTTTGCCTTGTTGGGGGGTTTAGTAAAACACCTCCTTGATGCTGTTTTATTTCATATAGGGGTTTACTACATTCCTTGTTTCAAAGTTGTGGTACTGTCCACTTTCAAAAAAAGGGCTATTCTCTATCTACTGTTCTGTAAGGATTTTTTTGCCACAGCTCTCGGCTTCTCAGGCAATGGAAGAGGACAATCTTCCTTGGACATTATGCTTTTGTGCTATATATATCTCATTATCTCTTCATAGAGGAATGCTTCATATTGAAGGTAAATGCACTAGTACCAATGTGCTATCAAAAATCCCTCTATATGGAAACATATAATCCATAGTTGTCAAGACAACAAGGCGACCCAAGGGGTTCATGGGGACCCTAAGCATTTAGGCGATAAGACGTCCGCTTAGGCATTGCCTAGATGACACCTTGGCACCTATTTAAAAACCCATATATATATATATCCAATATACAAATTATGAATAAGATACATGAAAAACTATAGATTTTAATATTAAACATTGAGAGAGAGAGGGAGGAGAGAGGGGCCTATGACCCCACCTTGCATCGTGGAGCCCCCCTGGCCCTTCTTTTTTGGGGGTGGTGGTGGTATTATAGACTATGCTCAGGCCAAGTAGCCCAAGGCACCCAAGCAAGGCACCTTGCTTGCCTAGGTGGGCGCCTACTCGCCTAGGTGCGTGCCTTGATTGCCTTTTTTTTTTGGGTGGGGGGGGTGCAGAAAGGCGGGCTGGCACCTTGGCCTCATAGGCGTCATGATTTTCAATACCACCCGGTACGTACCGATATCGTCCTTAGCCGGTCCGGTTCTGCCCATTTTCTACTGGTACCGGTCGGTACAGTTTCAAAAAATAAAAAAAAGAAAAACCAGATGAACCAGGTTGTACCGCCCGGTTCATCCATCGGGGCAGCTCGATATTGAGAGCTGGGAGGCTCTCACGGACTGCACTGTGTAGTGCAGCCTGTGAGGGCCCCTCCCCCATTTTTCAGCCGCAGCCGCCCTTCTCTTCCCAGGCCCGCCGCTAGCCGGCCACCGTCCTGTCGACGACCAAGTGACTGCTGGAGCTCGCCGCCGATGATCGTCGCAGCTACTGTAAGCTTGCAGCTCGCCATCTCCCTCTCACAGTCGCATAGGCCGCAGCAACCGCGCGAGACTTACCGCCAACCCCACCGGCCAATTCGACGTCGGAGTTTGCCGTCATCCACTGACCGAAGCCGCCGCCGCCGACCAGATCCGGCCATTTCTTAGCCGGAAAATCCCATTTTCAAATTAAGAAGGTATTCTTTTAACTCAAAAAATTTTTAGTGTTCAAATAAAATTCTAAATGGTTTAATTAGGGTTCAATGAGTGTTTAATAATTTCAATTGCACTCCAATTGAAATTGAAATCGGAAAAATCCCAAATTGAGCCCTAATTAGGGTTCTAAAAATTGGGGCTTTTATTAAATTAACTTAATTTACATGTAATTGAAGAACAATTTAGTGTCACGTGACCTAATTAAGTTTGAGTGCTGAATTGCACTCCAATTGAAAAAACCCCCAAATTGACCCCTAATTAGGGTTGTAACATTGGGGCTTTTATTAAATTAACTTAATTTACATGCAATTGAAGATCAATTTAGTGTCATGTGACCTAGTTAAGTTGAATGAGTGCTAAATTGCACTCCAATTGAAATTTAAATCAAGAAAAGTCCAAATTGAAGCCTAATTGGGGTTCTTAAATTGGGGATTTTAATAAATTAATTTAATTTACATGCAATTGAAGATCAATTTAGCATTATGTGGCCTAATTAAGTTGAATGAGTGCTGAATTGCACTTCAATTGAAATGTAAATCAAGAAAACCCCAAATTGAGCCCTAATTAGGGTTCTAAAATTGGCGCTTTTATTAAATTAACTTAATTTACATGCAATTGAAAATTAGTTTAGTGTCATGTGAACTAATTAGGGTGATTGAGTGCTGACTTGCACTCCAATTGAAATTTAAATAGGAAAAATCCCAAATTGAGCCCTATTTAGTGTCAATATAGTCCAAGATTTTACGTTGATGATGAGGTGAAGCAGGGGTTATTAAGTGTCATAGCAAGAATGTCAAGAAATGAGAATATGAGATTTGAAACTGAAAGTCAAATTGACGAGTTCAAGTTAAAGATGGGTGTATTTGGGCTATCAGAACTTCAAACTACTGTTATGAAGTATAGCCCAAGAATAAAAAATTAAAAATATTATGTGATAGCCTTCAATGCCTTATTAGCTAATAACCTTCAATGCCTTATTAGCTAATAATGTATGCTAACTTTGTTTTTTTGTTTTTTTTTGTAATAGTTGATTGGTGGGCAGCTGTAAAAAGAAGTATGGGTGTAAATACTTTTGCAGATATTTGCTATCCATGTTCTAAGTCAGACTACAGCTACAAGTGAATGTGAATGAAATTGTAGCACCTCCAGTCTTGTGCATACAAAATTGAGGAACATGTTGAAGACTCAGATTTAGAGAAATTGGTGTTATGTGATTACAACATAAGACTTAGAATGAAAAATCAAGAAAGACACCAAAGGTTGTTGGAAAAGAAGCTGAGTTAGTCTGAGGGGGTAGAAGCAGAAGAAGAAGGTCCAACAACATGTGAAGGGCAAATTGATTTAGATCAACTATTTGAAGAAGAGCATCCACTGAGTGCATGGGTTGAGGCAAGAATTCCTTTAGATGAACCCTTGTTTAAACCCTCAGATCGTGATTGGACGGAGAGAGAGTTGGATGATGCCCAACTTGATAAATAATTTCAGGAGGAGGGGGGTCCACCTGTTTCTCAGCCTAACCCTGAGGTTCAGCCTCACATCCCACATCAGCATTCTGTATCTATTCCTGGCAGAAGAGAGCATGATGAGCCTGATATTCAGCCACCAAGGATTTCTGAGTCTACTATTGCATTCAGATATATAGATAAGGGAAAACAGAGCCAGGTATACAAAAGAAAATCAAGCACAAGACAACAAGATGGGGGCCATCCCAAATCACCTGGTCTTCGTGTTCAAAGAGATGATGATGATAGGTGCACAGGACCTGTACAATTTGGAGGAGATAGTCCAATTTTTTGGGCAATACAGGCTGCTAAATAACAAGAAGAGGAACAAAGTTATGGTGCTTATAGAGGTGCTTCTCATTGGGAAACTTGGGCCCAACAAGACACTACACCACAATATCATGATTGGCAGCCTTAGGGGCGGCAACAACATGATCATGGAAATAAAGTCTCAATTTGGGGATTTTTAGGTAACTTTTATTATTCTCAAGTGGCATGAGATGATGAGACAACACCCTAATGAGGGTTCTTATTTTTTTCAGGTAGCTCACACTCTCCTTGGGAGTCATGGTTAGAAAATTTAAAATTATAGTACACAACCGCAAGACCCTTGGGCACAGCTTGGATAAGAGCAACCTTATGTAGGGGACTCTTATTCATCTCATTGGGAGTCTTGGGGTGGGCACACTGGATGTCAAGTTGGAGAATCCAATATTGCCAACACAAGGTGCACTGATGATGCACAATTTTTGGGACAATGGAATGAAATGACAGATACATTGTTCAGTTATGGATATGCACCAAGGGACCAACATGAAGATGGGTCTTCAAATTTTCCACCATTTTCATATGGCCCTTATTGAGTATGTGTTTTAATCTTTCAAGCTTTCAAATATCTAATGTATTATGGTGAAGAAATGATGTTTTTTATGGTTTTAAACTTTGAAATCTATGTGTTAAATTATTTATTGTGTCCATTCACATATGATTTTGCATTCTATTATGTTTTTCTATTTTTTCTGATTTTTAAACATTTTCTATAATTTTTAAACATATATATAAATATATAATTATATATACTTATATAAAGTGGGGACATGGAGGGACCGGTACTGTATCGGCCGGTACCAATTTGTACTGATACCGGTACAAGTACCGGCCCTGCCCGGTACTGAAACCGGTACCGGGTTTGAAACCTTATTGCCTAGGTGACCGCCTTGAGAACCATGATATAATCTGCACCTAGGTGTTCTGGCACTTTTGGGACTCACCACGTACCCAAGCAATCAAAAATAAGATAAATGACCCTCACCCAATACATGAGAGCTTAACCCATTCTAAACTCTAGAAAGGAAAATAAAGACCCTCTCTCAAGTTCTGCTCTGCCTTTTGAAGAGTCTAAGTGACTTGTTAAAATGCGAAAGGCTTTTTATAGCCAAACTTCTATATTTCATGATTATACAGACTGTTCCATGGTCAACCTTATAGATGCCTTGTTCAGTCTCTCTCTTTCATGTCAATAAATTGCTCCTGAGCTTCCCTTGTCCAGAGTTTTGGCAGGATTCTGGCTTGACGACATCAAATGAATCAGAAGGTGGGATGGAATGGCACTGTTGAGGGGTATCCTACCCGGTTGCCTCCATCTACAACCATGGGATGAGGTCCTGAGGATTGCCTGAACTTAGTTTAACCACCCCAGGGTCCCCACCAAAGCCTAACGTGCTCGGCTGAAACTGGACTAGGATTTGGTTGCGCTGCAAGTTGGTGCACCCATACCTCCCTACTAACGAGGGGTACTTTGAAATGAGGGAAAAAAACTAAGTTCAGGACACTAATCAGATATGTTTCTGAAAATAATGAACTCTCAAAATTTAGAGGGGAACAATGATTGATGGTTCTAATCCCTAAACCGTTGTTTATTATACAACTGGAAAAAGATCGGAATGAACCCTCAGAATTTATAGGGAAAGGGAAACCATGGTTGATGATTCTATTCCTGACACTGTACTTATTTTGCAACTGGAAGAAGACCTGAAAGATCCCAAATAAAGACCTGGCAGTAATCAACTTTAAACAGAAAGAAGGAAATGATGCATAAAATTATCAGGTTTCAGGATAAGCCCATGCCTTCTTCTGGTCCGAGATCTTTCTTGTTGTTTTGTGGTTGTCTAGGTTGGATTGCATGGGAGGAGCTTGTTTCAGATTGGGCTTGGCTGCCTCCACATGTATACTGAGGAGGGAGAAAGCAATTAGTTTTCTGACCTTTGATGACGATGCTTCCAGAAATCTGCCAATTTGTGAACGGAGATGGATTAGGCCTTGAGCTTCCATCTTGAAAGCGTCTAGGTTATTCTCCTCCCCAATGCACTGCTAAGTTGTCTTGCATTTACTTTTGCTTCATTAAATGACGTGAAGTAGGCATTATAAAGAGAATAAAAGGTATTACTAAGCCGAACTTCCAACACAAAAATTGAGTTGTTAGGTGGAGAAGCCCAGAACTGATATAGGCATGAAGTGGCTCTTGAATACCTGGTGTGGGACTAAACAGCTTTCACCTGCACTCCCCCTGACCATGCATGCATGTGAAGCTGTAGGATAAACAGCGGTGGCACTCCCTGAAACTGCAATGGCTAAACAGAATGGGGAAACCCAAAGAGCGGATGCGGCTTTGGTACCATGTTACTAAACTGAACTGCCAACTCAAAGCTTGGGTTGTTAAATGGAGAGGCCCAGAACTGATATAGGCATGTGTGGCACTAAACTGCTTTCACCAACAAAAGGCAAAATACTCTAGACTATCACTTTGTCTGAAAGCATTACAAGATCACACATGGGGGATGTGTTTACAAGGAAGGAACAGCTAGATTTTTGCTGATTCTCTGAGATTGATATACTGATGCCATTTAGGTCTTCTTCATTTATTGTTCATCCATATTGAGGACAGGTCATTTGAGATGTTGGAACTAAATGCTGCCTTTTCTGGATTGTATTAACACTTTTTTTGGGGGCTGCACCAATGCTCTATCATTTTGTGCTTCCAATACTCAGTTCTACAGTCTTTGCTATAGACTCGGTTCTGTATATTACTGGATGAATTTTGTTGCAGCATTGTTTAACAGAAATCATTCTACCTTTTCATGAACATATTTGTACATCATACATTTTCTGACAAACACTATGATAGATTGTTGGTGCAGAAAATCCTCTTCTGATAGCTGCAGCAGAACAGATATTTAGTGCTGGTGGAAAGAGATTGAGACCAGCTTTGGTATTTTTGGTTTCCAGAGCGACCCTCCAGATAACTGGACTAAAGTAAGTGGTTTATTTCTAAATGATTCACATGAGAAGGAACTGAGTATTTATTGTGTGTCCAAATACAGGGACCTAACTGTACACCATCGACGCTTAGCAGAGATAATTGAGATGATTCATACTGCAAGCTTGATACATGATGATGTGTTGGATGAAAGTGGAATGAGAAGAGGTAGGCTTGCATTTATTAAAGTGAAAGGACAAGTGACTTGATGTTTTATTTTCATTTAATTTTTTATGGATTATTCTTTGATGTGATGCAAAAGCTTTTGTCAGAGATGTAAATGGAAAATAATTGAGGGCATATTGTGAAAAGATCATCCCTCTCTTTGTGAAGGTCATGGAAAAAATCAACTTTATGTAAAGTTAAAGTAAAATGGCCATTGCTTCCTGCTAGTTATTTGAACACAAAAGGCAGATTCCGGTGTCCTTGAGCCAGAATTTTGAGGACATTTGCTTTTGTCTTTCTTGTGGGCATTCAATCTTAATGTTGTCCAATAACATGTATCTTCTTGGTAGAGTGATTGGTGCCTTTCTTGCATCCATGTATGTGGCTATGTAATTTTTCTTTGCTTTAATGAATTGTGGTCTCTTGACTACCTTCTACAAAACGAACTCTCTTCTTTTGCTTAAACCATTGTTACATGACTAGATTTGATGACTCTCAAAATTTTAAAAATATTGTCGGAAAAGTGGAATACAATGAATACTTTAAATGGTAACTACGCATTAACCTGGATATTATTGTTGAACTAGGTGAAGGTAAAAAGTAAATCTATATTTAATCGGCCTTAATTTTTTTGAGAAATTATTAAAAAATGTCTAAAAGCCCCCAAAATATTCAGTAAGGGCACTCTCAGCTCAAGATATCTAAAGAGGATACTCTTAAAGTTCATGTCTGTAAAGGACAGGAATGTACTACTGAAAGTGACCTCAATTGTTATACAAATGAATTTCCCTAATCCTTGTATAGCATGACTTTTAATATACCAAAATGAATTGTTGGGGGGTTAGTGTGGGTCACACTGCCTTGGTGTGGGCTGTTTTTTTGCTTTATAGGGATTTTTTGAGAACATATTGGCTACACTTGTACATCCCTCTTTTACTTTTAATACAATAGTGGTACCACTCACTTAAAAAAAATGAAGCAAAATACATGATTATTACATTGGCTAGGATCAAAATATAGATTTAACTTATTTACAACATTATACAAAAGGAAGATTGATCCAATGAAATATGTTATCTTCTTGTTAGACTCAAAAAGTTTAACAATAAGAACACATTTAAGAACTTTCACCATTCTGGACTTTTAAAAGTTTTCATCAATAATCATCCTTTAAGAAAAAGATGGGCCATGCCACACATTTTATTGCAAGGACAAATAGAGGTGATACAAGCCGGGATACTAGAGGTGAAAAACATCTAGAACTTGGGGGGAAGTAACAGAAAATCCACACAAGATGCACATGTAATCTCTTAAAAGTTGAAACACTAGGGAAAATCCAATGCTCCACTTTCGACATACCCAAAGATCAGGTCATGTCAAGAAACCAACTTATTACATTATGTACCCCATTTTTTTCTGCAAATAATCCTTCCCACTCGAAAAGGAAAACACCAAATTATTCACGGAAAGCCAGATACCAGATTCATGAAGTAAAATTGCAACCTTGATGTATAAGTGACCAACCTTCTCAACACTCTACCACTTATATTTCACCGATGTCTTGCCATAGCTCAAATTATCATGTAGCAAATTTTCTAATTCTCAGTTACCGGATTTCTTCCTATCTGTGGCATCCTCTATGATGTTTCTGCAAGTCATAGTCACAAAAGGCTAAAGAGTTTAACTGCTTCTACAGTCAATGAAACTGGTCAATTTCACCACCAACAAAATCCTTAGATTTGTTCATTTCTTGGAAATTTCAGCATATGCTCACGTATCAATGAGATTGGACATGGATATTGGCTTGTTAACTTGGTGGTGACTATATTTCTTCAGAAAACTAGCATTCTTTTGATCCAGAGGCTTCTTTAACCCTTCCAATGGAATCGCGAGGGACTGGAAAAAAACCAGTGAACCGTTAATTATTGGCCCTGTGTTAAAATTTCAGAACATGGTGGATCTGCCAAAAGCCCATTTTAGTATAAATAATTGCCCGGCTGGTCTTTGCCGGGTAAGCAATCTGGAAGAGGGAGACTTCTGGTGTGCTGTTCACCATTTTTTGCCCTCTTCCTCTTGTCCCTCTCTTGTAGTCAGTTGGAACTCCAATGCCCTTTCTCTTCATGAAAGTTCAGCATAGTTAATGCTCATAGTTGTATGCTCAAGGATGAGATGATTTTGGCGGCAGTGGCACACTGTCTGTAACATCCTTGGATTGAAATGGCAGAAACCCTTGGCTTTCTGGAACCTTATAAGATAACTACAGCTGGCTACTGATTCTGCAGGTTATCCACGTCACACATCGAGCCATGACCAACGGAACTTCCTCCAGGGTCAGATCTTTCAATGATGAATGTTTGGGATTCCCAAAAACTTCATCCTCAACCTCATTAACAAGTCTCCCAATGTACTGCTCCTTTTGAGTCCTGAGTCTTTTCTCATTCATCAATGGTGCCTCAACCTTCTTCCAAATATTATTCCACACCACCTGCTTGGTACACTTGAGAAGCACACTGTTTTATGCATCAAGCCGTGTCTCATAAAAAAACATAGGAGCGATAGCGATGGACTGGATCTCCTGAGGAAACACTAGTCTTGTTTCTTGACTCACCAACTCAACCCCAGTAAAGGGTTCTTCCTTTGAATGTTGCCGGTGGTATTATTCTTCTTTTTGCTTTCCTTTGTAGGCCATTGCAATCTCCTCCCATGCCCAATCTGCCTCAATGAGCCTACTGTTTCTCCAATTCCTGTGTCCATGGATTTGGCCCTTCATTGAAGATGAGTGTTGATCAAACTGAAATTACCTTTACCTTCATCTTCTTTGGACTGACTCCAGATTTCAACCTCCACAGGACTCAACTCCATATCTCATCATTTGTGTCTTGATTTATTTCCCTTAAAATGTGAAAATGATTGGAAATTTGTCTCAAGATGTGAAAAAGTCGGACATAAACAGAATATCAAAGACTGGAATGAAGATGCCAAAGAATGCAGAGGAAAGCTGCATATTGAATAGGACTAGGAGCACTGACACAATGAGTACAATATGAGCAATATTGGGGTGAGAGATACTCAAGGATACTAGAGGCCCAACAAGCTGTTGATAGCACGTTGAATTACCAGAAACTCACCCTGTCTAAGGCAGCTTTAAATGAAGCTTCACAGTGTCTCAGCTATTCGAGAATAAGAGATGCTGGCACAACGAAGAGTGTCTCCGATGTATTACTGGTAAGAAAGGAGGTAGTCATTGCAGTGGATTGGTGGTAGGAGCACCAGAGAAGGAAATAAGAGCTATAGACAACAGGAATGTTCAGGTACATGCTTAAAGCAAGGTTTTATGTGTTGTATGTGTGGGTGGCAAATTTATTTCACCGTGAAAAATAACAATCTAAGAACATGGAAAGACCATCTTAGCCAGTGTAAGTTATCTCTTAGGCTTCTAAACAGGTTTCTGTTTGTTATTGACATTCGGCATTTGGAGTTGGTTTTTTGTCAGCATCTTTTTTTTTTGGGGGGGGGGTATTCATAACTGTAAAGAGTCCTCTTCGAGGACTCTATGTAGTTCGTATGGCAGTTGGGACTACAGTATGATGGACGAGTTCTCACGTCCATGGACCTGAGGAGTGGGTTGAACGGTTCTGCACTTCTCGGTAACAACAACGTTGCGGGTTTGATTCCCCTCATCAGCAGAACGCAGTTGTGCCTTTGCCACACTATCTGCATCCATGGGTGGTTCCCTGGCTTGGGTCTGGGCAGCACCACTTGGGGTTTTACCAAGCCCACCCCTTGCCCCAGCTGGCGGATCCCATGATGTTACAAGCGGTAGGGTCCATAGGTCCAAAGTAGTCACACATTGTGGTTGGTGGTAGGGGTGGGTTTCCCCCGGTCACAAAAAAGGTTCTCATGTCGATGGAGGGGTGTTTACACGCGGAATTTTCGGACATCCAATTTCGTTGGATGGATATACGCACATTTGTTAATTCCGCGCTTTTGGGTTTTATTAGATGATTTAGGGTTCGTGTACATGACCTTTCCCTACCGACCGGAGCTGGTGTTAATTTGCACGGACGAGTCCGAACACCTTTGATTAATTGCCAAAGATTTCGGTTACAATGTCAGCCCCAATGTTAAGGATCCTCCCTTAAACTCTTTAGCACATTTGCAACTTCTTTAGCACTAGGGGTATGTTTGCGGTTTTCCCTTCAATTTAATTGTATTTTTTTTTATTTTTTGAGGGTACATTTGCAATTTTCCCTCTCTTGCGGGTGCATGTGTAATTTCCCTTCTTTCAAGGGTGCATTTGCAATTTTATGTCCTCCGGGGACATTTCAGTAATTTTCCAGCAGTTGAGGGTATTTTTGTAATTCTTCTGCGATCGAGGGCATTTCTGTAATTTTCTGGACAGTAGAAGGCATTTCTGCAATTTTCTGAATGCCAGGAGGTATTTCTACAATTTTCTGAATAACAAAGGGACATTTCTATAATTTCTGAATAATGAAGGGTATTTTTGCAATATCTGCAGCTTTTCTTTCAACATGATACACCACAGAAAAAAAATCTAGAACTTATGAATTCGTAGGCGCCATTTAAATCCTCTTCGCCCATATTGAATAACTTAAATCCTTTTTTTTCCACATTTGGGTATTTTTACATATAATCCTAACGTGAGGGCTTTTTTGCAAAGCTTTCAAAACAACTTGAATAGGGAGGAGGGCGCCCCCTCCTCTCACCTCTTGAACAGGTTGCATCAGCTTCTTCTT
Organism: Amorphophallus konjac; assembly: GCA_022559845.1. NCBI lineage: Eukaryota > Viridiplantae > Streptophyta > Magnoliopsida > Alismatales > Araceae > Amorphophallus > Amorphophallus konjac. Next base: position 336,603,290 of record CM040123.1, read on the forward strand.
CTCCAAAAAGGGTCCCCAGCAAAGGAGAGGTCTTTGGGTTTTATAGGAGGTGGAGGAGGCCAAGGAGGAGATCCCCCGGAGCTTGGTGGAGGTAACCCCCGTAACCTTTCCTCTCCCCCATCTCTTCCTCTTTCGGCTCTTCCTCCCCCGTTGGTGTAGCAGCAAGAAGGAGAAGAGGGGGAACTTCCCCCCGGTGTGTGTAGGCGGACAGGACCCGGGGGAGGTCCCCCCGGTCGTAGGAGGTGTCGGGGGAGTCCCCTCGGTGCGCAGGAGGCCAGGGGGGGCTCCCCCGGTGCAGGAGGTGCCGGGGGGGGGGGGGGCTTCCCGGGTGCAGGGCGGACTGGGGGGAGCTCCACCGGTGCAGGGAGGATCGGGGGGAGCCCCCCGGTGAGCAGGTGGCCCGGGGGGCCTCCCCCGGTGCAGACAAGGCCGGGGGGAGGTCCCCCCGGTGTAGGCAGCGGGAGGGGGGGTTCCCCCCCGGTCGCAGGTGGGCCGGGGGGGCTCCCCCGTGCAGGGAAAAGAGAGGAAAGGGGGTGGAAAGCTCCCCCCCTCCCTGTGACTTATGTGTGGGCTATAAAAATCCCACCTTTTTGAAAAATTTTCACTGTTTGACTTTTTTCAGCACAAGGACGGCAGAGACTTCATTTGTTTGTTTGTTGGCCATTTCTCAAGCGTCGGCTTGCGCCCGTTTGACTTCAGGTTGACGGAAATTTTATTTGAATGTCATGGGAACACCCAATGGGCCCCTAAAATATTTATTCTTGTATGGATTTAATCTCACGAGCATGTAGTTTCATGCTGCCCATGAGGTGTTTGTTGAAATGCCCACTCGTCAGAAAATAGAGCCAACGGCTTGACTTGTCATGGGATTTTTGTTAAGGACTTGATGGCCTTGCGCTGCACACCTGGCGCTTGTCCAAACGTCTTTAGGGGACTTGTAGGCTTCAAACACTTAGTGCTTCGTAGAGCGGGTGCACATGGCTTTGTATCGCTCTTTGTTGTGTTTGATGAAATGTTCATGTACATTGCCATGATGGTGATAGTCGAACATTGTTTCGAATTTAATTTCTGAATTTTTTGTAATCGCCAAAAATTAATATAAACTTTATGGGGTTCAACAAATGCCCCCCACGGGGTGTTCGTTGGAGTCGAGGGCGACGACGTGCGGCCCGTGCCCTTTATGCTTGTTTGACCTTGATGGCTTATTGTCTTGAATCAACTTGCTGTCTTTTATGTGATATTTCGTTTTTCATACTCAACTGACTTATTTCTTTGTCTCTTCTTTTTTTTTTTGGCTTGGCAGGAGTTGAGTATGTCTCGCGTGAGAGAGATGCGCCCTTAGAGAGGTGTCGGCCGAGAGGGGGAGAAAAATAAATCTTCATGTTTGTCAAATCACTTGATGCCTCCCTTGGCCCCTCCCCGAATCACAAAGGATAACATGTTCTTACTTGATCGGGGCTTCACCACTGTGGCCAGAGGTATGATTTCTGAAGACTCTGTTGAAGGTGGAGAGGTTGATCCCTCATTGATCATCCAGGAGGGAGGTTTTTACACATACCGGCGGACAAGGCGCTATCCTCGATATTTTCCTTTGGATGAGCATTTGTTTCCTTTCATTCAGAATTTCGTGCGGGAAAACATGGACGAGGAAGATCCAATGGTGTCGACAGAAAGGGTGTTACTTGAGAGGGCTATCTTGGTGGGGAGAGACAGTATGATGGGGACTTGCACTTTTTCCCATCCTGGCTTCCCACTAGGCTATTCCCCTCAGGCTCAGCTTCCAGGGGCTACTCAGCTGGGCTTCTTCAGGACAGAGGATCTCGGGCACTATGCACAGTGATCCCAGCTATATGGGAGTTATTTGGGCAGCACAAGACAGGGCCTCCTCCTGGGTTATTCTTGATGTCGTCGGGCACTCAGTTTGTTGCAGAAGATTATGACAAATTATGCTTTCTTGACCGGATCGTGAGTGGTTCCGCGCCCAGCTGGTACGGGAAATGGTCAGTGGCTGCTTCCCATCGGTTTCATTTGGGGGCATATGAGTGGTTGATGGGTGTCATACACCACTATTGTGATATTTTGGAGCACGTGGGGATCCGACATGCCGTTACTGCCGCTCTCTATTGGTACCCCTGCTATACCGGGCTTCTCCAAGGCTTGGCAGAGAGTTGCGGCATATCCATGAGTCTTTAGCCTGGGAGACCTATCGTCTGGAGATACAACATCTTGAGACTGAGATCGACGCGTTGTCTAATGAGGATAAGGACCTTCAATCTAGGACCGAGGAGGTTTGCGGGCGTCGGGCTTCCTCTGAGGCGGTAGAGGCCGAAGATAGAAAGCAAGCCGCAGTGCTCCAAGACACAATTCAACAGATAATGCAAAAAGTCGAGGAAGTGCAAGCCTCGGCGGAGTCGCATACTAAAGAAGCACAACTAACCCGAGCTGAGGAGAGCTCTCTTGCCGCACGACGCTTGGAGGTGCAAGGTAGTATGGCGGCCTGACGGAGCCGGGTTGATGACTTGATGAAGAGAAAGTCGTGCCATCAATGAGGTTGAATTTATCTTTGTACATCATCGTTCTTTCTTTCATGTTCTCATTTTAGCATTCATTGTTCTTACGGTTAGCCCGAGGGCTTGTCTGGAGTTGTAATTTTGTAAATGAATGATAATACATTGATGGTAGGAAAATTTTGTGTTCCTTAGATGTTACATTGTGCATATATATATTTTCTTTGAGCCATCAACCAACTTCCTCTTTCCTTCTTTTCTCTTCTTCCTTTCTTTCCTTCTCTTTCTTGCCTTTTTTTCACTTTTTTTTTTACTTTACTAGCCTTGGCGCCCTTTCGGGTTTTCACCGAAACTAACCCCCTTTAACTTTTTCCAGTGCGTCCTTTCGGGTTTTCAGAATGAGGGATTACCCATTTTTGCCTGAGACACCCTTTCTGGTTTTCACCTCAACCGGGTTATGACCTTTTTGCCCTCAAGTGACTGGTAGAACCAGACACTCAAGTCCGTCGGGGCACCTCTATTTTAAGCCCCAATTTTTTTCCCTTTTTTTGAGATAATGTGGGAGACGAACCCTTTGAGAGCTTTGAAGCTAAGGGTTGTACCTCACCCTTTGGCTAATTCCAGGTTGTTTGAGGGTCAAACTTAGGATTTAGGATTTAGGGCTGACCATCAGGTGGCATGAGATCTAAACTTAAGGTTTAGGATTTGAGATTTGGGGCTGACCAACAGAGTGGTTTAGGAGCCGAACTTAGGATTTAGGATTTAGGATTTGGGGCTAACCATCTGTGCGGTTTGAGAGCCATAACTTGAGATTAATGATTTAGGATTTGGGGCTGACCACCGAAGTGGTTTAGGAGCCAGAACTTGAGATTAATGATTTAGGATTTGGGGCTGACCACCGAAGTGGTTTAGGAGCCGAGGTTTGGAGTTTTGGATTTAGGATTTCAGGCGGTGGGACAGGAACAAGGAATGTAAAACATGGCCACGCCAAATTCTTTTGTTTCTCTTTCTATATATTTTTTTTCTTCCTTTTTTTTTAACCTCCACCGGGAGAAGAGACACCCAACAATGATTGCTGGAAAAATTCGTGCTCAGGGGCATGATACAACTTCAAATGTTTACCATTTAATGGAGGAAAGGGGTTTTCCCCCTTATGGTCGACGACCCTATAGGCACCTCCCTCGTAGACCTTGGAGACAACGTAGGGCCCACTCCAATTGGATTGGAGTTTGCCACTGGATTTACCGGCCATGACCTCCCTTTCTTTCACCATAACGAGATCACCTTCTTTAAACGCTCTTTGTTTCACAAGCTTGTCATAGGCTCTCGTCATTCAGGCTTGATATGCCTGAAGATGCTTATAGGCTTCAAGCCTTTTTCCTTATAGGTTGGATAGTTCTTCCAGCCTTCTCTCTATTTCATCATGCTCATGGTTTGGCATGGGTTTGGAGGCCATTACGCATGGCTACCCGGTAAGATGATGACATTTCAATTTCTATTGGTATTACAGCTTCCACCCCATATACTAGAGAGAAGGGGGAACACCCGGGGGGGGGGGGTCTTATAGACCGTCCTGTATCCCCAGAGAACTTCATGTATCTTTTCGCCCCAATCTCTTTTGGGGCTGCCGACTATTTTGGCTAGAAGCTTGCAAAGGGTCTTATTGAACACCTCAACCAATCCATTAACTTGGGGATTGTAAATAGTTGAAGTTCTCCAGTCTATATGGAACTTGGTAGTCAATGCATATATTGTTCTATTCTTGAATGGGGTGCCATTGTCCGACATGATCCGGCTGGGAGTGCCAAATCTATATATGATATAATGTTTAACAAATTGAGCGACTGCTTCTCCCGTGACCTCCCGCAAAGGAATTGCCTCGGCCCACCTAGAGAAGTAATCCGTTATAGCTAATATGAATTTGTGGCCTTTAGAGGATGGTGGGAAGGGTCCCACAATATCTATTCCCCGTTCTGCAAAGGGCCATGTAGGAGCCGTGGGATATAATGAACTTGGGGGTCTTCTTGGCACTGGGCCGAAGGCCTGGCATTGATGGCATGTGTGGGCGTATCGATTGCAATCCGCATACATGGTAGGCCAGTAGAAGCCCTTAAGTTTTATGTTGTTCTTCATCTTGTCCCCTGCTTGATGGGCACCGCAGAGCCCTGAGTGGACCTCGTGCATGATCATCTTGGCTTCCTTCAGCGAGAGACAACGCAGGAGAACAAACTTGTCTTTTTCATGGACAAGCCTATACAATTGATCCCCTATCAGCTGATATGGCGTTACCCTTCGCAGCAGTTGCACCCTTTGAGCCCGATCTGAAGGGAGGCGACCATTTTTGATATCAATAATTGGTTGATGCCAATCTTGTTGCTCTTCTTCGGCGGGATCGCCTTCTTCAATTGTATTGACCTCAGAAGTTGTAGGGTCAGCTTCTTTGTCCAAGACATTTGGCATTAGCTTTCTATGTCTGACGGTTATGTCCAATTCCCCTTCGGGCGGAAGCTTTATGGCAGAGGCTAACTTTGCCAAGACATCTGCTTGAGAATTTCTACTTTTGGGGACATGGCCAATTTCGAATAGGTAGAATTTCTCCTTAAGCCGCATCACAGTGACATGGTAAGGAATTAATTCCTACTTTTGGACATCATAGTCGCCTATGACTTGTCGTACGACGAGCTGCGAATCCCCATAAACCTCAATGTATTTGATGTCCATTTCCAGAGCTAATTGAAGCCCAACAATTAATGCTTCATATTCTGCTTCATTATTTGTCAAGGGTTTCATGAGTGCGTAGGAATTGTGTAGGATTCCTCCTTGAGGAGTTACGAAGACAATACCCGCCCCGAGGTGAGGGTCGTAGTGCCGTCAGACTTCTTGACTGTTCGGGAGGCACCATTGTGGAACATGGAATTTTTCGTGGAAAAATATATCATGAAAATGTCCTTTTTGAAAAGAGACATTCCTCTATGTATAGAGGATTATTCCGTGGGTGCGTATAGTGTGAGACGATTTTGGGTTCGAGTGCTGGACCTCTCCCCACTGACCGTAGTCAGTGTTGATTTACATCGGCCTAACGTCCGAACATCTTTGTTTGACTGTCAAAGAAATTTCAAAACCTTCTATGGGGGTTCTGATGTTGAGGGCAAGCTCATCTGGAGGGCTCACAGTATCCACTTACTTACCACCGACCAACAACGACGACTGAGTTACGGTTTCAACTGAGGCCTCTTATATTTAGGAAAAATCCTAAGATTTAGGAATAGGAGAAATATTTAATGGAAGCCGTAGGCATATTTGAAGTCACGGGAGGTTTCCTGGACCCCAGGGGTATTTTGGTAATTTTACCCTTTCGGGGGCATTTTGGTAATTTTACCAGGCCAAGGACATTCATGGAATTTTAGAGTTGGAAAGAAAGTGTGACAAGGTTCCCGACTTCCCAAGGCATTGAGGCATTTCTGGAGGGTTTAAGGGGCTACTGGGTCTTTTCTAGGTCACAGGGGTATTTTGGTAATTTTACCACACCCTATATAGATTTGGGTTTGAGGTAACACCCGAGTGTTGGATTGAGCTGACAATATTTTCGGACCAAAGGAATGACAAGGGGCTTCATAGAAGACACATAACTGCCAACTTGGCAGGAGGAGGGGTATATATGCAATTTCCAGAAGTTGGGGGTTTTCTTATAATTTTTCCCAAAGAAAGTTGCAGAGCGCACTGAGTACATTTATAGCCCAAATGGGTAGAAGGGTTGTCGGCGAGTTGTAGACTGTACAAAGATCCGCACTAATGCGGGAAGTAGGGACATAGTCCCAATTACAAAAAGTTGCAGGGTAGAACTGCAAATAACAGGACCTTTTGTTTCTCATGACCCCGGGGGGGGGGGACATTTGCGTAATTCCTCCGTCGTAGAGGTGGAACTATATAATTTTGCCGCCCCGGGACGTGGAAACTTACAAACACAGCCTGCTGAGGGGCATAATTACAAAAATACCCCATAGGGGCATATACACAAGACCCGGGGACTTACCCCTCACAGGCCAAGACAGACAAAACAAGTCTTCTCCCGGATGCTTGGTGGCTCCTTCACGCTTGGATCTCCGTGTCTCGGTCCTTTTTCCTTTTCTCTGTGTGTGTGTGTGTGTCGGCGTGTTGTCGACTGTACACGGGTCCGCACTAACGCGGGAGGTAGGGACGTAGTCCCAATTACAAAAGATTGCAGGGTATAACTGCAAATGACAGGACTTTTGTTTCTCGGGACCCAGAGAGGACATTTATGTAATTCCCCCGTTATACGGACGGAACTATTTAGTCGTCCCGGGACGTAAAAACTTACAAACACGGCCCGCTGAGGGACATAATTACAAACATACCCCGTAGGGGCATATATATAAGACTCGGGGACTTACCCCTCGCGGGTCTAAACAAACAAACAAACTCATTGTGTAGCACTTCCGAGTCGATCGTCTCCGATGTTCGTTGTTCATCTCCACTTGGACCCTTGGGGGTCTATTTATAGAAGGCGGGAGGACCCAGGTTGACAAAACCATAGAGAAATGCTCCAATTATGACAGGGTGGGGTGCAAAAACCATTTTTTATGTCAAGGTGGGTGGCAAAAAAGTTTTTTTGACCCCTCTGTCTCTTTTTCTTCTTTTTTTTTCTTGGTTTTGGAACACGGGGACCCAGCGGAGTCAAATGACCCCAGAGGAGTCAAATGACCCCTCTGGCTACCAGGGGAGTCAAATGACCCCCAGAGGAGTTAAATGACTCCTCTGGCTACTAGAGGAGTCAAATGACCCCGGTGGGATGGCAAAAATGCTTTTTTGACTCCTCTCCTTTTTTTCTTTTCTTTTTTTTTTTGTTAAAACACGGAAAGGGGAAAGGGGGCGGACCCGCGACCCAGCAGGGTCATTTGACCCCGCGGGTGGACCGCGACCCCGTGGGGGTCACGCGACCCCGCTGGGGCGCGGACCCCGCCGGGCCCCCGCGGGTGGCCGCGACCCCCCCTTTCCAGGCCTTCGCATCAAAAGGGGTCATTTGACCCCCGGGCCGCCTTTTTGACTCCTCTCCGCGTCTTTTTGCTCCGTTTCTGTCAACCTGGGTTGAGGAGAAGTCGTGGTGGAGGGTTTATAGCCTGTGGAGACCCGTTCTTCGCCGTGTGGCAGCCGTTCGTCGGTGAAGACTTGCGCGGGAGCGGAGGACCGTCTTGTTTGTTGTTGGGTTGTGCGTCACCGCGTGGGGAGGAATCTTTGCACTCGTCCGTGCCGTGTGATACACTTGCTCGGCTACTTCGACAGGTTTGTATGCATGTTTTTCCTCCCAATTTCCATTGCTGCGATGCCGTTTGTGGTTTGTGAGTTGTTGGGCCAATGGCCCTTAAATCACGGAGATACTCCGCAATTCGACGGTGTTGACGCTACGCCATATTTCCATCGGTTGTTTCATAAGAAAATTCTTAAAATATTCCGAGCAAAGTTTCGGGTGTAACAACCATCAAAGCAAAGCTCCCAGCAGGGGATATCAATCGCAAGGACATCTTTTTTTTGTAATGGGGCACCTTCAACCTGGTCTTATGTTCTTGATTGGGACATGAGTGTTTCTTCATCAGGGAGTTTAATGTTGAGAGGAGAGTCTGTCGGAATCGGATGTGTCGCGAGAAACTGCGCCATTCCTTGTCCTTTAATCGCCTTTTGTGGGACGAAAGTTATGTCAAACTCCATGAGGAGTAACGCCCATTTTCCAAGTCTCCTTCACAGGACGGGCTGTTTAAGGAGGAATTTGAGTAGGTCGTACTTTGAAATTAACTCCACCCGGTGGGATAAGAGATAATGCCTCAACTTTTTCACGGCGAATACTAGCGCCAGACATACTTTCTCCATTGGAGAATAGCGGTACTCAGGACCAACCAACTTCCTAATGAGATAGTATAGCGGCTGTTCTTTGCCTTCTTCATTTATTTGTGCTAGTAGGGCGCTCCCAAAGAAGCGTCCATGGCATCAATATAGAGTATTAGTGGCTTTCCTTTGACTGGTGCTCCCAACACCGGGGGAGTGAGAAGGTATTCTTTAATTTGCTCAAATACGTGTTGGCACTCCTGGTCCCATGTGAATGGTGCACCCTTTTTCACCAATTTCCCGAAAGGTGCGCATCTTCCTGAGAGATTGGATATGAAGCACCTGATGTAAGCTAGCCTCCTCTGGAGAGACCTCAATTCAGTTATGTTTTTAGGAGGCGGCAACTCTTGAATGGCCTTGATTTTATCAGGGCCTATTTCTATCCCCCGGTATCTGACAATAAAGCTGAGAAACTTACCACTTGAAACGCCAAAAGCGCACTTCATCGGGTTCATCTTGAGTTGAAATTGTCGGAGCCTTTCGAAAACCCGACGCAAGTCAGCCAGGTGATCTTCCCACCTTCGAGTTTTAACGACGAGGTCATCAACATAGCACTCGACCACGTCGTGGAGCATTTCATCGAAAATTTTGGTCATTGCCCTTTGGTATGTGGCACCGACATTCTTCAGGCCGAAGGGCATCCTTTTGTAATTGAAGATCCCTTTGGGGGATCAAAAGGCCGTGCTCCTTGTCTTTGACAGCCATTCGAATTTGATTGTAGCCTGAAGATCCATCCATGAAGGATAAAGCCTCGTGTCCTGTGTCATATCGACCATGGTTTTAGTGATAGGGACGGGAAAGTCGTCCTTTGGGCAAGCTCTGTTCAAGTCCCTATAGTCAATGCAGACTCGGACTTGACCGTTCTTCTTTTTCACGGGAACTACATTGGCAAGCCACGTTGGGTATATACAAGGCTCAATGAAGTCCACCTCTAAGAGCTTGTCGACTTCAGTATTCACCTTGACTTCAAGCTCATGTCGCATGTGCCTTTGAGCTTGCTTGACAGGTGTAACGGTGGGAAGTATTGCCGATTCGTGCTCTGCCACAGAAGGGTCCAGCCCGGGCATTTCTTTATAAGTCCAGGCAAAGCAGTCTTTGTATTCCAGTAGGAGTTGTTTGTATGCCTGTCTTTCTTCCTGTTTGAGGAGGGCACTAATGAAAATTGGTTGGGAATCATCAACATCCCCGAGGTTGAGCTCGACCAATTCATCCACAGTCGCTTGTCCGCCATCTTCAAGTTCTCGCGGCGCTGGCTGCAGATCGATGAAACCCTCGCTGTCGTCAACTTCACTCACATGAAGGTCACAGTAGTCCAAGTTATTGATGACAGTCGACCGAAGCTGCTCTTCGTGGGCTTCGAGGGCTGCTTCTTTTGGTTGCTCATTTGTATAGTCATCCGGCTCTTTGCCGGAGCCTGAGCTAGCGGAGAGGGATAATAGCCCCAGAGTGTTGACAGAGTAATGGGCTTTGGGCTCCCTTTTTCGGCTACGGGTGCGACCGATCATATCTTCCCCGGAGACAGGGAACTGCCTCGGGGATGGTTCCTTCGCCATGAACTTAGGTAGTGCATGGGCGGCTAGGGCAAAGATTTGTTTGGTCGACGGCTTAGGTCGATCCCATCGATGAGGTTGCGGGGGAGACATCCGATGATTTTTAATTTGGATGACCCCCATTTGTATCAGGCTTTCAACCTTATCTTTGAGGACATAGCAATCTTCCGTGGCATGTCTTGGCATTTGATGATACTAGCAGAAGCCGGTTGCTTGGACTTTACTTTCCTTAACCGGCCTCTGAGGCTCTGGTAGCGTTATGAGATCCCGTGCCATGCAAAATTCAAACAATAGTACGATGTGTGCCTTAATAAAAGAATACGACGTTTCCATTCACTGTGCCAACGTTGTAACGGGAGACCTGCCCCTTGCATCTTCATGAGGCTGGCTTACACCAGTTTTCCTTTGAAGATAAGCATCCACCGGGAATAGTGCTATGTTAGTTGCCCGCTTCGTAGTGGTATGATGGGCCTTCATAGACTTGACCTGGCGGGCTGATGGCTCAACTAAGGCCATCGGGGAATTGACCCTTGCTTGGACCCTGTAGTTAGTCTGACAACTTGCTGGAGAGACGAGATGCATGAGCAAGAGCTCTCGTTCTCGGAGCTGTTCTTGTACAAGAGATTTCAATGCTTGATTTTCTCGCTTCAATCCTGCTAATCTGGTTGTTAACAATTCCTGTTGGCTATCCGAGGGGGCACCTACAATGATATGCTCGGACTTTCCCAAGTCGAGTCCAGTCAATTGGCACAAGGCCGCTTGCTCGGCATGTTTCAGCTTTCGCGGAACGAGCGGCGGTATGACATGTTTTCCTGGTTACTAGGACCGGCGAGGCATGAATCCTTTTTGTTGGCATCAGATAGCTGAGGGGAGTCATTTTGACGTTCATTCGTGTAGACATCAGCCTTCTGGTTGAGGCTGGAGTCACCGAGAGAAGGCGTCAGCCCTATAGTGTTGACGGCACAGTAAACCTTGCGGTCTGCTTCGGGGTCATAGCTCAATCCTCTTCTATCCTTCTTGGAAAAGGGGGGTTGCCCTCTAACTTGTGAGGGATACCACAGCTGCCGAAAATAGTCATGCCGAGAAGCTTCTTGGACCTGCAGAATATCTTGTTTTCGGCACATTTCTTTGATGCGTCTAGGCATGTCGCCCATTTCCTGAACAGACTTGAGGGTATTCTTAGGTATCTTATTCCAACTGAGGTCATCCTCAGAGGGGCCCTGGGGGACTAGGTCTCCCTTATAAAAGATGATCGGCTTAGTGGCCTCAACATTTTTCTTTTTCCCTTTCATTTGATACGTGACGATGAACGTCTTTAATTGTTCAACTTTATGCTCTCCCCTCATAAAGGGAAGCTGCCTGTATGTTGAAGGAAGGGAGATGCTTTTGTCAATTGACCGACTGATAAGGTTGGCTTCAAAGTTAACCTCCCGCCTTTCTAGCCGAGTCGGCTTGGCATTGGGGGCGTCAGCTTGCATATGTAGTCGATGTAATTTGGCAAGATCTTCATTTACTATGAAGAGCTCTTCTTCATCTTCTTCTTCTACGACTGCCTTTTGCTTCCCTTTGTTCTTAATCCCCGGATGAGGATTGATAGTGGGTTCCCCAAAGTACAGTTGAGCATCCGCCAGATTACATTCATTTGGACAGAACGGAGCCCGATCAGCAAAAAATGTGTATTGCTCTCCACCCTTTGCATATTTAATGCATTAGTGAAGGGATGACCCAATTTTTGTGCAACCAAGGTCTCCCAAGTAAGGCTTTATAGGATGTATTTGCATTAATAATGTAGAATGTGGCTTTGGTGACAAAATTGTCCGTGGTTACTTCCACCTCTACCTTTCCTAGTGCATCTTCTGAATCTTGGTTAAATCCTGAAATTTTGACTTCATCAACCCTTTGCAGATAGGGTATGAGAAATAAAGACTTGAAAGTCTTCAGCCGCATTATGTTGACAGACACCCCGGGATCTATTAGAATCCGGTTTAGTTCGTGGCCATTTATTTTCTCTTGCATGTATAGAGGACGATTGTGGCAAGGGGAAGACAACAACATGTCTTTGTCTGAGAAGGTGACAGTTGCTGCAAGAGCTTCGTATACTCGAGTCTGGAGCTTGGCCACATGAGCTTTATAAACTTCTGGCTCTTGGAGTATTTTCACGAGAGCTTCCCTGAGCTCTTTACTCCAAGCAATTGCTTCCCGTATGGTGACATTGGTTGGGAACCGCTTCATATGTTGGATGATCTTGCGATCGGCTCGTGCACGGGCTTGATCTAGCGGAGGGATCATTTTCGACGGAGGCTTGGGTTGATAGTCGGGCTTCTTGCTCAGTTCAATTTTTGCTTGATCAGTAGGCTCTTCTTGGAATAATGGAGCTAGGGAATCTTCCTCTGGAGGAGAGAGCTCAACATTGTCCTTACCGGAGGGACCTGCTTGAGCTGGGTCAGCTGAATTTTCTTGTGGGGCCGGGTCTACTGGTTTGTCTTCCTCGTCTGACAGATCAAAGAAGAAGGTGGCAGCCCGGACTTGAGTCTGAGTTGGATCAGCAAGCTTTTGCGAGGTTGGCTTTATTGACTCATCTTCCTCGTCTGACGGATCGAAGAAGAATGTATCAGCTTGAACTTGTACTTCAGGAATGGGGGCTGGCTCTTCTCCTTTGAAGACGATCACTTTTTAGGGGTAGGTTGGCTCTGAACCCTGCCCATTAGAGGATGTCAGGTGTCTTCCCTACCCACGTCCACGGCCTCTGCCGCGACCGCTGTTTCGAAGTTCCGCATTGCGACAGCGGTAGGTAGCCATAATGATCCTGTCCCCAGTTGCAGGGGCGGTGGCATTGCCTCCGCTTGGTGCTTGTAAACTTTTTGGTGGGGGAATTGACATCATATTGCATGAGAAGTTCTTCAGCATTGCCTCTAACTTCTTTATGGTGAGTTCCTCATCTTTGTAAAAGATGGAAAGTTCCTCCGGGATAGGAAGTTTCTCACCCTCCTGTGCTTGTTTGTACATTTGTCGGAACCAGCCTTTGAGCTGAGTCTTTCGCTCCAATTCTTCCCATGGAATGCATTTGTCGAGAAGAACACCTTTGGTGGGTGTGGTGGGAACGTACTCCTCAAGCTCGTCAATTAATTTCTGCAGCTTTTGTAGAGGAGTTAACTCGCCGAGAGTTTTCATAGCGGCGGCCTGCTCGGCCTGTCGCTTTAGCTTTCTTTTCAAATTCTTCTTTCTATTCTTATCCTGCTTCTTTGCTTGTGTTATTTCGGCAAGGGAAGGAATGTCCATTTTTGCGGACGGTCGGGGGATGCCCCCAGCATTAGAGTTATGGGGTCTGCCCTTCCCCTTTAAGGGTCTAGGGTGATTGTGCTTTTTCGGGGTTACACTGACCTAGGCACCCTCTTCTTCGTTCACTCAGAATGTGGCGTCGATTGCTTGACTGACTATCTTAGGCGGCAATTCTTGAAATTCAGACATATACAGTCCAGAGCTTTGAGGTGATGATGCCATAGAAGGCTTTCCGACTGCCGATTTCTGCTTTATGTCGGCTCACGAGGCTCCCGCTTGGCTTTGTCCTTTTTCTTTAAACCCGGGGTGGACTTGTGACTCCTTTGCAAAAGCTCCTTCTTCAGAGTTTGCTCCGGGGGTGACTTGTGGTCCTTTGGGGGGTTCTGGCCTTCCGGACTTAATTGTGTAGTAGGCTTGGGGCCTTCCTGTCGAGATTTGCCCCTTGAGATTTGCTTGACACTCGTCCCAGGTTCTTCTTGCCGAGACTCCCCCTTTTGGATGAAGGAAGTCTATTTTCGTAGTTGGAGAGATTCTCGGGCTACTTTTCGGGATGGCTGCTCCTCGTTGTTAGGAAGTGAGGCCGGCGGATCCTGATGTTGACTCCGAGGATTTGCTCTGGAGTGGTATTGTGGCGGGTCGCGTACCAAGACTTCTTTCCCCTCTAAGAGGATCTCAAGTAGTCTTTGGGTTTCTTTCTTTGGAAAGGGCAGGGATTCTAAGTCCCGCCATGGCTGCCATTCGGTATCCCCTATGGTGGATTGACCCGAAGTGGGACCAACCTCCTGCGTTCTCGACTTGGCTGGGGTACGGGAGATTGATGCATGTCCCACATTTACTGAGAAAACTAACGGGCCCTATTGAGGAGGCCTTGAGGGTCCTTGGGGGGAATCATCTATGTTTATTACCCGACGGGAAATTTAGTCCTTCACACAATGTTTTTGAACACGGGGCAGTCGTAAATGACATGGCCCATGGTGCGGTGGTATAGGCAGTAGTGGTGTCGATACCTCATACCAGTGCCCGGGTCATTGTCGGGTGCGGGGAGCTGTATCAATCCCTCCTTGCGGCACATATGGAATATCTCCAAAGTTCTATGCCTATGGAAAGAGTATAGCTTCTGTGGGGGCTTATTGGTGGGCGAGTCTGCTGCATCATTGGACAACCACCCTCCTGATCTTGGCAACCTCCGAGGCTCTACCGTGTTTTTTGAATTACGGGTAGAAGTTGGGATGGAGGGCCTTGTTGAAGGAGCCGGAGTCAGTGCTGACAGGCGATCCTCAATTCGCTCCATAGACCGGAGCAGATTCTGCTGGTTGTATTGTAGTTGCCAGACTTCCTTTTTGATTTTTCGGACTGTCTTCTGAATGGCTAAGCATTCACACATCAGGAGGGGTATACCCCTTTGTGATGCTTCTCGTGGCCCAACAGGGAGGGTCGGTTGAACCTCATTTGCGATAAGCCTCGCCTGACTCTTTCCTGGGACTTTATGAATCACATTTATGGAGAAATTTGATTTTTCTCGGGTGCGAAGTTGAGGCAGGCTTCCTGTGTTGCAGCCTCGGTTCAAGGTTTGCTTAGCAGCTTCCCGAAGACCTTTTCCCACCATGCTATGCCCATGGATGTCAATCTAGCCCCTTTGAATGAGAGTTTCGATACAATCTTGTACCTCCTTGCATTTCCCAGTGGGGTGAGATATTATGGCATGGTACTCGCAGTACCGGGGATGCCTTTTCTCAACCTCGGTGTAATTCACCGATGGGTCGTGCACCATGATCCGACCATCTTCAAATAAAAGATCAAATATCCTCTTGGTATTTTCCTTCGGAAAGGAACACTGATGGGACGACCTCCATCCTGGATACCACAGAGCGGGATTAGCTTGGCTGGGACCGGCTTCCTTTGTTTTTGGGTCGGGAAATGTAAAGGCTATGGCTCTATAGCACCCATTGGTTGAGTGGTGGATTACATTGGCCGAACGTGTCGGCCGATCCCATGCATGGGGTTGCGGAGGATCCACCAACTTGCTTTTCATGGTGATGAGTCGGTTTTGGATCATCTTCTCTGCCTCATCCTTGAAAACATAGAAATTTTCAATAGTATGTCCCAATATGCGATGATATATGCAATAATTAAGGTCATCAGTTTTGTTGGCATCCTCCGACTTCTTTGGGTCCGGCAAAGATATCAGCTTATTCTTGAGACACATGTTGAAGAGTATTCTAGTATGCTCCTTTTTGAAAGAATATGGGGTCTTCATGCGCTCTGACAACCCTATGTAGTCTGAGGCGCGCCTAGGCGCTCGCCTAGGCGCGCCTCAGAGGTGAGGTGCCCCCAGGTCGCCTCGCCTCGCTCTGACCACAGTTTGTCTCATTCTCTCTCTATCTCACATAGACACACAAAATTTGGTTTTTGACAGTGGTTTGTTAAATTCTCTGTGAATTTAGTGAGTCATAATGATTTGAATCACAGGATTGAATGAATTTAGGAAATTTATTGACTTTATATAGGTATTTTTGTGATATTTAGACATATAATTTATTTTTTGTCTCATTCTCTCTCTATCTCGCCTCAAACGCCTAGGCCATCGCCTCGGCGTTTGAGGCATGAGGCGACCCCCCGGTCGCCTCGGCCGCCTCACGCCTTAGACTACATAGTGACAACCTCATCGATCCCTTCCCTTTGGCCTTTTTGCCGGAGGGGCTTGAGGTCGTAACTTCATCGGACCCATTGGTGGGAGAGAAGTCAGCAACATTAGCCTCCTTGGCCTCCTTCCCGACAGCACTCCGCTCCTTAGGAGGTTTTCCTTTTGAGGGGGTGAATGTTGGGTTGTCCGCGAAAAATATTTCTATTTCTGCGACGACCGAATTTAACTGGTCAAAGCCTTTGATATTTGCTCCCAGAAGCTTCTCGCTAACTTCTGTCGACAGGCCCCTTCGACATATTGTTATTGCGTCCTCTTGAGAAGGAGGGTTATCACACCTCATGTTAAAATCCCTCCAGCGCTGGATGAAATCAAGTGCAGTTTCGCCCCTTTTCTGCTTGAGCGAGCATAATTCTGCGAGGGAAACCTTTCTCTCAGCTGCTTGGAAACGATCGATGAACTTCTTTTGCATATCGGCCCAATCAGCGATAGAATTGGGCTTCAGTCTTGAGTACCATTGGAAGGCACTGCCCGTGAGAGAAGTCGCAAAATAGCGGAGGAGATATGACTCCTAAAGCGCAAGATCACCCATGGCCGTTATATGGTAGGCCAAATGTTCATGGGGGATCCCAGCCCGTTAAACTTTTACAATTTCGGCGCCTTCGGGCAATCCGGCGGTAACTTCTTAAATTGATGGTGGAGCGGATAAGACACACTATACAAATCAACAGTGACCACACCCTCGCCACGCTGGGCGAACTTGTCTTCAACAATCTTCTCAATCATACGCCATTGGGCGATGACGTCTTCGGCTAATGGGGTTTGAGAAGACTGAGAGCACAAAGCGGTTCGCCCCCTGCTTCGACGGCCACCTGGTAGGGGGCAGCCACTTGTGGATCAACAACGGCGGGATTACCCATCCGTTGCTCTCGTCAGAGATTTTGATCATGGGTTGACATTAAGGGCCTTTGGGCATTCACGTTCATCTGCCGTTTCATTTCCAGCATGAGATTGGTCATCTCTATATGCCAACGCTGCATTGTTTCGAACTTAGCATCGTCAGACATGGCTTGAAATGCAGCCCTTGTAGGTGGCTCGAACATCGTGTTAGCATAACCACCAATGGGTTGAGCTCCCCCTTCTCCATGGATGCTCCTAACCTCCTCGAGGTCATTTTCTTCTTGAATGAAATTGGCATCCTGGTTTCGGGCCTGGTCTAGGTTCTGTTCCCAGTGCGGTCCCTGGCTAGAAGTCCCCGCATGGCCACTGTATTGGGCTTGAAGGTTTCTTCTGGCATCAGTTCTGGTATTAAGATACATTGCATCTACTGTTGGGTTCATGTCATTTGACCGAGCAGGTTCATTTAAATTGGCAGGGTCGCCAACGGGCTCCGTTGGTTCTCTGCCAGAGGTAAGGCAGGTATACACTTTCATGCTATTCCCGACTTCTGAAATTTGAACCACTCTTCGCTTTTTCAGCGGCCGTAGTCCTGTGCAGGGAGGTGCCCCCAATTTGTCAAAGACCGACGGCCGCGTTGATGGGGGCCTTTGCCAGTCTATTGAAGATTGAGACCCGGTTCAGTGATGCTTGGGCGCAGACGGCCCCTTCAGCCTGGAACTGCTCCGAGCTCCGAGGAGCGAAGTTGGGTTTACGATAAACCCCTTATCTCTTCTTCCCCTGCAGGGGCAGGGGTTGAACATCCTGAGCCATCTGACCACAAGTCTGGTGCAGATGTTGAGCTTGCTCGGACTTATTTGCCCTGGCTCGCTTAATTTCATGGGCCTCTTGTTTGGTGACCCAAATCTTCGTGATCTTTCGGGAGCGTTGTTGAATTTTGTTGCTCCCACTCTCGGATTTAGACTTCTTTTTGAAGTCTGGTTTATCCTCCTGCACTTGGCGAAGGAGGGCAAAGCGGTTGGATGTCGGTATGGTCGGGACGTGGTTGTCCCGAGGTAGGACCGGCTCACCACCGTCTAGCCGGACGCGAAGACTCCCAACCAGAACGGTCTTGCCGAACCTAGAGATTGTCGCCGCGGGCTTCCTACTTTGGCGGCTTCGTCGTTGCCCCCATTTTGCGGGGACGACGTAAGATGAAACAACATGGACCGAGAAAACTCGGCCTTGTAGGGAGCGGGACCTGATGCCCCCGGCAGTGGCAGGGACGGTTGGCGCTGCTGGTGCTTCTTGAGGGGCAGGGACCACTCCTAGAAAGAAGGGGGACCCCACCACTGCTGGAAAGTCCCCGAATGCTATCGGGGTCGCCAGATAGCCGTATCTGGCATGGGTCGCAACGACAAGAGGTCCATACGTGACCGCTACCATAGAATCAGTCGGGAACTTCGGTGATGAAAACCTGCCTTCGGGGTTTGCGTCCTCTCCTTGATTCCTCCTGAAAGGGGCAGAGAAGGGAGATCAGGGCCTTCATCGAAGTGGAGAAATCTTTGGCAAATAAATGAAAGGCGGGAAAAGGTCGCACCGGGCGTGCCAGTCTGTTTACACGTGGAATTTTCGGACATCTAATTTCGTTGGATGGATATACGCACATTTGTTAATTCCGTGCTTTTAGGTTTTATCAGACGATTTAGGGTTTGTGTACAGGACCTTTTCCCACCGACCAGAGCCGGTGTTAATTTGCATCGGATGAGTCTGAACACCTTTGATTAATTGTCAAAGACTTCGGTTACAATGTCAGCCCTAATGTTAAGGATCCTCCCTTAAAGAGTCCTCACGCCTCGTGACGGGGCACATTTGCAACTTCTTTATCACTAAGGGTATGTTTGCGGTTTTCCCTTCAATTTAATTGTAATATCTTTTTTTTCTTTTTATTTTTTGAGGGTACATTTGTAATTTTCTCTCTCTTGAGTCTTGAGGGTGCACGTGTAATTTCCCTTCTTTCAAGGATGCATTTGCAATTTTATGTCCTCTGGGGACATTTCAGTAATTTTCCAGCGGTTGAGGGTATTTCTGTAATTCTTCTGCCATCGGGAGCATTTCTATAATTTTCTGGATAGTAGAAGGTATTTTTGCAATTTTCTGAATGGCAGGAGGTATTTCTACAATTTTCTGAATAACAAAGGGATATTTCTGTAATTTCTGAATAATGAAGGGTATTTTTGCAATTTCTGCGGCTTTTCTTTCAACATTATACACCACAGAAAAAAAATCAGAACTTATGAATTCGTAGGCATCATGTAAATCCTCTTCGCCCATATTGAATAACTTAAATCCTTTTTTTCCACATGAGGGTATTTTTACATATAACCCTAACGTGAGGACTTTTTTGCAAAGCTTTCAAAACAACTTGAATAGGGAGGAGGGCGCCCCCTCCTCTCACCTCTTGAACATGTTGTAGTAACTTCTTCTCTCGGAGTTCTTCTCCAAAAAGGGCCCCCAGCAAAGGAGAGGTCTTTGGGTTTTATAGGAGGTGGAGGAGGCCAAGGAGGAGATCCTCCGGAGCTTGGTGGAGGTAACCCCCGTAATCTTTCCTCTCCCCCGTCTCTTCCTCTCCCGGCTCTTCCTCCCCCGTTGGTGCAGCAGCAAGAAGGAGAAGTGGGGGAACTCCCCAGTGTGCGTAGGCGGACAGGATCGGGGGGAAGGTCCCCCTGGTCGCAGGAGGTGCCGGGGGCCTCCCCCGGTCGCAGGAGGTGCCGGGGGAGTTCCACCGGTGCACAGGAGGCCGGGGGGGGGGGGGGGGGCTCCCCCGGTGCAGGAGGCCGGTGGGGGCTTCCCTGGTGCAGGGCGGACCGAGGGAGCTCCCCCGGTGCGCAGGTGGCCTGTGGGGCCTCCCCCGATGCCGACAGGGCCGGGGGATGCACCGGGGGGATCTTCCCCCGGTGCCGATGGTGGCGGGGGGAGGTCCCCCCGGTGGTGAAGCCGCCGGGAGGCCTCCCCCGGTGCGGGCAGCGGCAGGGGGGGTTCCCCCCGGTCGCAGGTGGGCCGGAGGGGCTCCCCCGTGCAGGGAAAAGAGAGGAAAGGGGGAGGAAAGCTCCCCCCCCTCCCTGTGACTTATGTGTGGGCTATAAAAATCCAACTTTTTTGAAATTTTTTTCATTGTTTGACTTCTTCCAGCACAAGGACGGCAGAGACTTTATTTGTTTGTTGGTTGGCTATTTCCCAAGCACCGGCTTGTTGCCTGTTTGGTTTCAGGTTGACGGGAATTTTAATTGAATGTCATGAGAACACCCAATAGGCAATTGATCAACTATGTTGATAGCCAATCTTTTATAATTTGTACCTTGATGAAAATCGACTGGTGAGCAATCCTTCAGCTACATGTGGCTAGAAGCCTAGAATGAATCCTTCGCTCTCCATACTTCCAAAGTTTTTCAATTTTCCAGATCTGTATGCTGCCTTTTCTGTTCCTTGAGGGCTCTGGCAAAAATAACATGATGTGATTTTTCTATGGAAGTTTTAGCCTGGTCTTCTTCTGATTTTGAAATATTTATCTGGTGAAGACCTGAGAAAATGTGTATGTATCTGCAAGATAAAATTGATTATTTTTCTTTGTAAATAATGATGCCAGCATGTTCACTAATCTCTCTAATGGTTACTCTGTGTTTTCCAAGAATTTGTAATTAAATAATTGTTATCGTATAGAGAAAGATGAAAAGGTTTGCCATAGGCCTGGCAATTATCCGTTTAAAATTCGAACCGAATTCGAATTCGTATTTGTTTAATCGGATAATTATCCGAATAAAATATCCGACGGATAATTTAACCGGATATCGGATATCCGATTATTAATCGGATACGAATTCAAATATTGAGATATCCGTGTCGGATATTATCCGACCGAATATGAACCCTTAGATAAAAATCTAATGATATACATATTATATATATAATTAGCTTAAATCTTAATATATTATTTGATTATTCTTTTTTATCTTTTTTGGTCTCAAATATAATTTAAAAATAAGAAATTCACTTACACCCACTTCGTAAGTTATCTCCTATTTTTTAAGATGAAGTCTAATCTTTTGATAACATCTCTCAAAATAAAAAAAACTTTCACTCTTTATTTATTTTTTTGAGAAAATAATATATGATGCTCTCACACGACTAACACAACTCACCCATAAGTAGGCCTAGTAATTATCCGTTTAAAATTCGAACCGAATTCGAATTCGTATTTATCTGATCGTTATCCGATAAAGTATCCGACGGATAATTCGATTATTAATCGGATACGAATTCGGATATCACACTATCCGCTCCGTATCCGACCGTTTACCGGCCTAGTTTGCCATAGCTGAGATTGATGCTTATATTTGTTGCTACATACTTACTGCATTGATGTGGGCTAATAGGACTACCACCCTCCAGGAAACTCATGAGGCTTTATTTTTAGCATTTTTATTATTTTTTCGAGCAAAGCCCATAACTATTTGTTGTCTTTAACTAAAAATATTATCATCCCTTTACTATGAATTTGGGCATGCCTTGGTTATTTTTTATATATAGATTGAAAATAGAATTTCAATCTTGAAGACCGGACAAGTATGTTCTCAAGGATTTGAAAATTTCCCTTGAATTGAGGGATCCAAGGAAAGTTAGAAAATTTCTAAAACCAGTCTTGCATTATTTCATCTGAGAGGGCTTGAAATCTGTCTTGATGTTGGACGACTGGGGTGGGGATGAATATTGCTGGGATGATTGTAGCCATCCCTGATCCATGTGGTCTTTAGCAGTAATGTGTCTGTTGGGTACTTGGGTGCGTGTACCTCTGCCGTTGCCTTTTGAGTGTCACAGTAGCAATGAGAAAGTACTTACGGTCTGTGACAGATGGGATATTTAAAATCAACAGCCTACGTACATCTGATCTGATGTTTGTAATAAAATCTCTTATGAAATCTGAACTCAATTTTGGGCATGGTAGTTATAGGATGATTATTAAGCTCTGATGTTGACATAACTTGGTATCTATTTTATGAAGTTTGCACTATTCTGGTAATTCCAAAAGATGTCCAAAAAATTGACTTTAGACTGTAATTGACATCAATGTAGACATTCTGCCCACATTTGTGTATGGGCGCCGGGGCAGCACATTATTCTTGTTACTTGAAAAGTAGTTTTGGGTAGAATTTCCTGTGTGTTCTGATCTACCAGCATTTCTATTGGTTTCAAAATATGTTAAATTTTGGTATATGGGTCAACTCAAAGCTGTCCCGATTATTTGCAGCACATATGTTATTGGTATGCTTCTTGAGTAGCAATTCATCTTTTTTCATTGTTTAGTTTATAAACTGTACGCACTCTTCCATTTCCTTTTTAAAATAATCTCGATTTTTCTCTGCAGGAAAGGAAACCATTCATCAACTCTACGGCACACGAGTAGCTGTTCTAGCTGGGGACTACATGTTTGCTCAGTCTTCATGGTACCTTGCAAACCTTGAAAACATTGAAGTCATAAAGCTCATCAGTCAGGTACATATGGCTGAGCACACCTTTTTGACATTCAGACATTTCTACATAATTTCAATCTGAAATATGTTTAACGTAACAGGTCATCAAAGATTTTGCCAGCGGCGAAATAAAACAAGCCTCTAGCCTGTTTAATTGTGACGTTTCACTTGATGAATATCTACTGAAGAGCTACTACAAAACTGCATCCTTGGTTGCAGCAAGCACGAAGTCGGCTGCCATATTTAGTGGTGTCAGTAGCAGCATATGTGAGCAGATGTATGAGTACGGGAGGAACCTTGGCCTATCATTTCAGATTGTTGATGACATTCTGGATTTCACTCAATCAGCTGAACAGCTGGGGAAGCCTGCTGGTAGTGACCTGGCAAAAGGGAACTTGACTGCACCAGTCATTTTTGCTCTGGAGAAAGAGCCGCAGCTTAGAGATATCATCGACTCGGAGTTTAACGAAGGTGGCTCCTTGGACACTGCCATACAATTGGTATATAAATGTGGAGGAATTGAGAAAGCACAAGATCTAGCAAAAGAGAAAGCAAAGTTGGCAGTCAAGAACCTTCAATGCCTTCCCTTGAATGAGTTTAGAATTTCCCTCGAGAAATTGGTGAAGTATAATCTTGAACGAATCGATTAGAGTGAGGAGGTATCAAACCGACGTTAGGACATGTTCCACGGGCACAGTTCTGTTCTATACCACCACGTAATGCAGGGAACCTAGTTAGTTGTGGTGAGCTGCATGCTGTCCATTTAAACATAGTGTATATGTAGGCCATACTGGTTAGAATACATGGATCAGTGGATTGAAATGAGATCTTATACCAGATTGCTAATATTCATTCATTACAACTTTGTGTAAAAAACCCCCAAAATTGGGCACATTTAATATAGAAGCCCTCCCTTGTATGATTCATTTGTTGCTACAAGGCCGGAGGTTTGGTATTTTTTGTTCTAAAAATCTGAAAAATTTGGGCTCTTCCTGCTGTAAGTTGATCTCCCATGTCCCTGCATCAAACCTGTCTCATGCAGGTTCGTCCAACGGTCAATCCCAGTCCCCTGGTCTCTCCTCATTCTATGTTTATGGGAGGTCCTTTGAATAGGTATGTTGTAACGCGAATCCCCACCGATCCCGCATCTCCAGCTGGTGTTACTGGCGCCAGCTTGCCCGCCCCCCCCCCAAGTGCCCGCCGTGCCCTGCGGTTACTGCTGCTATGGCCCTGCCCCTCTGCTCGGCAGTTCCCTCTGGTGGGGAGGAGCCCTCTTTGGCCGCGGTGGGGCCGGGTTCCTGCGTTCCCCTGCCCTCGCTCACTCCGGCGCTGCCTTCTGCGCCCTGTTCGGTTGTGGGACTTTCCCTCCAGCCTTCTGACCCACCCCTGGTGTTGTCCCTGCTGCTTCAGCCCCTCTCGCTGTTTCGGAGTGCAGGCCGCTGGAGTTCGTGGTCCCCGCCCGGCCGTTGGAGTTCACTGGACGTGGCGACCCCCTCCATTCGGGTGTCGACACCTTGGCCTCTTCTTCGGTGTCTTACCTGACCTCTCCAGCTATTGGCGATGCCGCTGTCCCTGCAACCCCCCTACCCCAGTGCTGTCGGTGCACTCCCAGGTCACCGTGGAGTCCCCTGCCCTGCACGCTGTGCCTGCTGCCCCTGGTGTCCGTTGCCCGGGAGGGGACCCTGTGCCCGTGGATGCTGGCTCTCCTCTAGCCGCTGCGGAGGACCATGCAGCCGACGTGTCTCAAACCCCTCCTGCTGCCCGTCCGCAAGCAGGGGTGGTCCCGGGCCCCCCACCTCCTTCGTCCTCCCCAGCTGTTGGTGACAAGGGAGCTGGGACCCCTGCCGTGTCCGCCGCCGTCCCCGCCTCCCTCCCTTCCGCTGGCAGCCCTCATGCGCTCGCCGTCGAAGCTCTGCTACCCTCATCCGCTCCGTCGGCCTCCGTTCCTCGTGGCAAGGCTCCTCTTATTGTCGGTCCTCCTGGTGGTGGACTCAACCATGCGGCGGCTTCTTGGTCCCCGAGGACGAGGTCTCCCAGCCCGACAGCCTCCAACAACAGTGCCCAAGCTTCTCCCCTGGCTGCCTCGGTGTCTCCCCGCCTCTCCTTTGCTCAAGCCCTGAAGAAGAAGATCAATCGATCCTGAGTTCACAGGAGGAACCCGACCTCTATCCAGAGAATCGGAAGAATAAGGATAACCAAATGAAAAGGGAAAAATAAGAAATGAAAAATACATAGCGATCAGAAGGCTGTAAATGAAGAACAAGAATGTAGCTCTCAAAGGAGTAGATCTAGCTTCGACTTGATCCAAACGTCAGAGGACAGATCTTCAAGCTTTTCTCATTTCTTCTCTACGAAATCTTTCACTCTCTCTCTCTTCTCTGCTCTCTTCTTTCTTCTTCTGCTCTCTTCTCTCTTTTTCTTTCTCGATCTCTCATGAGCTCTCTCTCATTCTCTTTTTCTTCTGCCGGTCTCACTCTCTCTCTTCACTCTTCCTCCCTCGACTTATGCCTAGGGATGTCAAAAATATCTGCAAATCCGATTACCCGCATTACCCGACCGGTGATGGGTCGGGTAATACCCGAATAAACGGATATGGATTCGGGTTCGGATACGTTTAAAATACCCGTTTCATATTCGGATAGGGTATGGATTTAGTGCACCCAAACCCGTACCCGATCCGAACCCGCTCTTAATAACTTATTGTGCATGTTAGGCCTATGATTTTGACATGAACCCAATCCGTTGCCCGTCTTGTTGAGTTTGTGAGTTTAGACTTCTTGTTAAAATTATAAGGTCGCTTTTATAAAACATAAAAATTACTTTAGGAAGGAAATAATTGACCGGATTTCTTTTTTTCTAATTCTCATAAATCTCACATTTCTTTGGATGTGAACGTGGACTCATGTTTTATGGACGGATACAGATATCCGCGGATATATCCATACCCGTGACGGATATACCCGTATCCATACCCGCGAAAATAATAGGGTACTATCCGGGTATGGTATTAGTAAAATTTTCACGGATAAGGTATGGTGTTGGCCTACCCGAGCCGAACCCGATCCATTGACATCCCTACTTCTGCCCGTGTGCCTCCTGCCGAGGAGCTTTCTCCTCCGTCTCCTCCTGGTGGCCTTCAATTTCCTCATATCTTCCAGGTGCTCACTATCCCCGGGCTCGAGCCTTTCGCGAGATTGCATGACCTTACGGCTGCCCACGTGGCCTTCGTGGGCACCTCTGACCAGGATCGCTCGCGGCTGACTTTGAGGACGGATGGCCGTGCCCCCAAGCGATCTCATCGGCGCTCTAACTCTACTTCCTCTTCGCAGGATCGTGACTTCTGATGTCGCCCTCTTGTTTGTGATTCCTTATTTTCGCCACGTGTTTGGCCGTTGGTTGTGTTCTTCTTTTGATTTTTTGGGCTTTGCCGTTGTGATGTATTAGCCCTCTCGTCATCCTTGACAAGGTGTTCCCCCTCTCCCGGATCTTACTCGTCCCTTGTATCCCCCACGTTATGTTCATTTTCTTTCTACTCTTCTAAATGGAAAATTACTTATATGATGATCGGGGTGGCACGTCTTGTCCCTTCCGCAATGAAGGGATGAACGGACTATCTCATTTTTCATCTCGTAAATATTATCTTTCAAACAAAAAATCCCCAATTAAGAGATTGGTTGACGAGATGGTGTAGATCCAAACAGCTGGAAAATTGAAACTCTTGTAATATATATATATATTCTGGCAACACCAATGCAGGAGCTCCAAATTGCTCAAACACAAGAAATCACGAAGTCTTGCTCCAATGTAGCATGTGCGATCATCTTGTTTAGAAAGGAAGCTACGATATCCGGACGTATGTACAGAGTATTCTCACGAAGAGGAACTAGACTAAATAACACTTTTTTAAAAAGTAATCTTCCCTAGCTTTTTTTGCACCTTCTTATATATCAAGTCACATGTCTATGCATACGAGTTGGTCATAGAAAAAATATGCACTCTTAACAACATAAGGTCTGTCCCTCGATAATATTATAGTTCAACAATTGTCCAATACCGCATACTTCACCTTCTCCTCACATATATCGTCACTAACTATATATGTTTATTCCAATGAATTAAAGATCTCCCTCATATGTTCATATATATATATATGGAGAGGAGGATTTCTGTAGTCCATCTAAGAGCAGTCAAATTAGGTCCATCAAGATCAAACGAGGCTCAGCTTATCCAAGTGATAGCTCCATAGGGCCCACTTAAGCTAAAAAGCCCAATAAAATTACTCGGGATCTCATCCTTCCTCGACGGCCCATAGGCTCAGAAGGCCCGAGCGTCGGTCAGAACGGAGGAAGACCCATGCCCGAGTTATCCCCTCATCGGGATAGAGGCAAGCGCTCAGCGCCCACTCCGACCTATCTCATCCGAGCTATGCCTATCGCCCGGAGAGGATTGACACCTTTTATGCTCGGACCGACCGACGATTGCTTATCCACGCTGCCGTTGAGAGCCCTTTATGAGTAGGAATTTATGAGGATACGAGACCTGATCCCTCAAGGCTATGAAGATCCCACGATGAAGACGTAACTGCCGCCTGAAACTCCTCAGCTTACGGGACTCATAAGGTGAACACACTATATAAACCTAGGACTCCCTCCAGTGAGAAAGAAGAGCAACACACGCCTAAACTCCTTGAGCAGGAACCACTTCACCACCTTGGTGTAGGGGGATCTCGTGCACCTCTGTCTACCTCCCTCCATATCTTCCACCATTGCTCTACTGACTTAAGCATCGGAGGGTTTTCCCCAGGGAACCATGCCTGGGCCCCTTGATCCGTTTCCTTTTCTCTATAGTTCACTATTCGGTGATCATTCTCCCAGCTCAGGACAAGCGCGAGATCACGCCCCTTCATCTGGCGCCGTCTGTGGGAAACGACCAAAGAGCCAGTATGGTGCGAAGAAGTTCAGGGAGGAGGTCCGCCGGAGACAGGGGAAAGGCCATGGTGGCGGCGGGGGAAGGCCCCTCTCAAGTCTCCCAAAATCCCCCCTCTGGTGCCAGCACTCCCGCCGAAGGACCGCCCCCTCACCCCGCGGCAGGGCTACCGCCCCCTCCCCCCGCGGCGGTAGGGCTGCCGCTTAACGGCGGCGCTGACGCCTTCCAAGCCCTCAACGCAAAACTGGACGTCCTCGTGGAACTCATGAGGACCCAGGTGGCCAGAGATGGAAGGTCACGCGCCCCTCCGGAGAGCCCTCCCCGCGAGAACGTGTCCCAGCACACCGTCGGAGGCCGCTTCACCCTCCGGGGCCGGCAGATTATCCGTAATAGGTCAGGAGGACCTTCACAAGCCCCCCCTCGAAAACAAGAAGCCTCGTCCACGCCGAAGAAGGGAAAACAAGGGGTTCGCCGTCCGAACCCAGAGACCGAAGTCCCTGGGGAACGCCAATATAGCCCCTCAGCCCGACGGCGCAGCGGCAGTCGGAGCTATCCCTCCGGCTGTGAGAATTCGAGAGGCGTTTCGCAGAGCAGGAGCGCGCCCTACGCGCCCTGCAGAAAGACTCCTCCGCGGAGGACGAGGAGAAATCCCCGTTCTCCGACTATATCTTGAAGGCGGAGGTATCTCCTAGAACCTCCATCCCGACCTTCAAGCTCTATGACGGCCAGGGCGACCGGACCGATCACTTCGATAGCTTCGACGCCCTGATGACCCTTCATGGAGCGTCCGACGCCATCAAATGTCGAGCCTTTGTGACCACCTTGGTCCAAGGCACCCAAGCATAGTTCCGGACCCTCTCCCCTGGATCCATCCAGGACTTCAAGCAATTCGGGCGAGTATTCAAGGAGAGTTTCACCGGCAGCGGTCCCCCAAGGTCGGTAGCGGGGCTTTTGGCCCTCAAACAGGCGTAAGGGGAGAAACTTCGGGCTTACATTACCCGATTTAAATCGGAAACCCTGAGGATCCCCCGCCTGGATGTCGCCTCGGCCATAACCGCGCTGACCGGGGGCACCCGCGACGAGAACCTCCACCGCGAGCTTGTCCTCCACCCTCCCTCGACCCTTGCTGCGCTAGTGACTCTGGCATTGCGCCATGCCGAGTGCTAAGAAGTGCTCAGTGCATGCCGAGACGCAACCGGCTCGGGTCGGGAGGGGGACAAGAAGCGGGCACCCGAGCCAAACTCGGGTCCGGGGAAAAGGTGAAACCAAGACGGGGAACACAAGGAACCGTCACGGAAGTACGAGCGGTACACCCCCTTAACCACTTCGGTTTATGAGATCTACGAGGACATCAAAGGCTCGGGCCTCCTCCCCCAACCCGAGCCAATGAGGTCGAAGAACCGCAGTCGCAGCAAGCATTGCCTGTTCCACAGCGACCACGGACATCACACCGGCGACTGCCATCAGCTCCAGGACGAGATCGAGCGTCTCATTCGTCAGGGGCACCTCTCCCGTTTCGTGGCCGGGCACAAGGAAGACCGAGACACCCCAGAGGAAATCGACAACGCCCCCCGAGGGGTCCACATCAACGTCATCGCCGGAGGAGCTGCATCAGGAGGAGACAGCGGCCGAGGAAGGAAGCGTCATGCTGAGCGGGTGACCCGAGCCATCGAGCCTCCTAGGGCCCCGCCGAGTGAGCCCCAGGTCATAGTCTTCTCCGACCAAGACCTAGAAGGGCTAAGCACCCCGCATGATGACGCCCTAGTCATATCGGCCACAATAAATCATTGTAACGTAGACAGGATTCTAGTTGACAATAGAAGTGCCCCTGATGTATTATCCTATGAATGTTTCCTTAAGATGGGGGAGGATCCGTCTAGACTCCGCCCGATCCGAACCCTTCTTTGCGGGTTCAATGGCCAGCCCACTTATCCCGAGGGAGCCCTAAGCCTGCCGATTACTCTCGGCACCCCACCCAAAACTGTTACGGTCATGGTGGACTTCATAGTGATCAAAGGTATGATAGCATACAACGCAATCTTCGGCCGAGGAATCCTCAGCCGAATGAAAGCGGTGTCTTCTACCTATCACCAAAAGATGAAGTTCCCCACCAAAAATGGATTGGGGGAAGTCCGAGGTAACCAGGCCATGGCCAAGAGGTGCTACAATATCTCGGTTGAAGTCACAAGGCCGGATGGGAAGAACAAGGGCCCCCGGGAAGTCGAGGAAAAATCCGCAACCGCCGAGCCTGGAGGCGAATTGCTAGCAATTTTCCTAAACGACGACCCGACCCTGGGAGTAAAGATCGGAGCCGACCTAACATCTGGAGTCCAACAGTAATACAAAGAGTTTCTTTTCGCGTACATATGGGTCTTCGCATGGTCTGATGATCAACTCCATGGGATACTGGAGGAAATGGTGATGCATAAGCTCAACCTCGACCCAACCATGAAGCCCGTACAACAACGCAGAAGGAAGCACGCGCCAGAGAAGCAGGCGATTATCAAGGAGCAAGTCACCAAGGGGCAAAAGACTGGTCTTTTTAGACCGGTCCTGTACCTGACGTGGCTGGCTAACGTCGTCCTGGTGCCCAAAGCTTCTAAAAAGTGGCGAATGTGCGTGGACTTCACCGACTTGAACAAGACTACTCCAAAGGACCGCTATCCATTACCGAGCATCGACCAACTGGTTGACTCAACCTCGGACAACGAGATACTCAGCTTCCTGGATGCCTATTCAGGTTACCATCAGATCAGAATGAATCCAGAAGACATCGAGAAGACCGCCTTTATCACCGACTTCGGCGTATACTGCTACACCCGAATGCCATTCGGGTTGAAGAACGCTGTAGCAACGAATCAGAGGTTGGTCAAATGTTCAAGAGACAGCTCGGTCGGAACGTCGAGGCCTATATTGATGACATGCTCGTGAAGACCCCAAAAGTCGGGGACCACTTCGCCGACCTAGCTGAAACCTTCGACACCCTTCTAAGATACAACATGATGCTCAATCCTGCCAAGAGCGCCTTCAGAGTAAGGTCCGAGAAATTCTTGGGTTTCTTAGTCACCCAGCGTGGGATCGAGACCAACCCCGACAAGGTCCAGGCCATCCTGGACATGCGCCCACCCACCTGTGTCAAAGACGTTCAACGCCTAACTGGACGCATTGCAGCGCTCAGCAGATTCATGTCCCGTGCGGCTGAACGATGCCTGCCCTTCTTCAAGTTATTGAGGGGGCCCAAATTGGCATCTGCTACGTTCGCATGGGATGAGGAATGCCAGAAAGCATTCGCCGAGCTTAAAGAGTTCTTGGCTTCGCCCCCGGTGCTTTCCAAACCTGTCCCAGGCGAAGCCCTGCATCTCTATCTCTCGGCAACCCCATCTACAGTTAGCTCGGTCCTATTCAGAAATGACTCGGGAGTCGAGAGACCAGTCTACTATACCAGCAAGTTGCTCAACGAGGCCGAAAAAAGGTATCCCGCAACCGAGAAACTCGTGCTAGCGTTGGTTACCTTGGCCAAGCGCCACCGACCCTATTTCCAAGGACACTCCATCACCGTATTGACCGGCGGACCGTTGAAGAGGATCCTCGCTCACCCTAAAGCCTCAGGATGCCTCGTCAAGTGGGCCATCATGCTTGGGGCCTACGATGTGTCGTACCGGCCTCGCTCGACCATCAAAGGCCAGGCGCTCGCTGACTTCATCGCCGAGAGCACCATCCCGGCTGCAGAAAGATTGATGCGGGATGACAATGAGACTCGACTCGGATTGGGTAGCGACCTTGGACTCTATAGGACGACGCGACCAGCAACAATGATACAATGCGGCACCTAAAGAGCTCCAGAAGAGGCGATATGCCTCGAACAAGACGTGCTAACTCACGATCGTCCCCATCGAGGGAAGCGCGACGATCTGCACGGTTGAGTAACTGGCTTTGAGTGTCGGGTGGTCGGCTCACTCTCGCGCTCGGAACGAGTCGCGGGACGGGTATCACACTCACAACTCACAGCGGTGGTTAATATATAGCAAACTAATAACATATCCTACTCACATGCAGCGGCATCTAGAACGCATACTAGCTAAGCAAATACGACAAAAGGGGTGGTGGAGAGTGTACCTCCACGCTCGGGACGTGGGGAAGACTTCCCGGCCGAGATCCGGAACTCCCGGTACAATAATTAAATTAATTACAGCATTCAAATCACGGCCCACTCCACGCAGGGAGGTAAAAGGCCACAACAGCGGTCCGGGAGAGCCGTCCAAGGGTTGACGGGCAGCAATTGATGGCGCTCGGACGAGCACGGTCGGTCGGTTCAACACGGTTCACTCGGGCCTGCAGGACAACACGTGGGACCCACGGCTGGGACGGAGACGTCCGGGGCGGCTCCGGGGTGCAGAAATTGGCGGGGGCACTCTTGGAATGTCCCGGGGGGTCCCCGGGAGCGCCGATCACCGGAGTGGGGGCCGGCGATTTTCTCGGGAATTATTTCCCAAGGCTGCCCCGCAGCTCCGCTTCTGGTCAGATATGCGCGCTCCGACGAGATCGGCCAGTACATCCAGCCACGACATCAGATCGAGACGAGGTTAGCTCCGTTGTGAAGAGCACTCGAAGAACTTCAACATACTTGAGTTTCAGAACCATCCAACGGTCTGAATAGAAATTAACAGCTCTGCAAACTAAGTGATGGTTCTGTCCTGAAACTCAGAATCCACAGGGCAGACTAGAACCAGCCTGTTTATGGGCTTTGACCATGAATCAAATGAAGAAAGTAGGACCTGAGAGTTTTATGGTGGGTAGAGGGGAGGGACACGGTGACACACATAGTTTTTTTGTAGGATTCTGATCACGTTTGGGGGGTTGGAAAAATTTCCTACCACAGACTATCTCGCTGGCCTGCTCACAGGCAGACTATGAGGGGAACAAACGACTGACCGGGAAAGGGGGCAAATGAACTCTGATCGGCGTGAAAGTTAAACTGGAAATGTAGGAGACATGGGGAAAGCAACCCTCAAAACCTCAGCTCGATCCAACGGTCGGATCTGGAGTTATGGCCTCCTATTCAAGCTTCTGATTTGCAAGCCGGAATCCAGGACAGCAACTCGGAGAAGTGGTGGTGGCAGCTTGATGGCGGCACGAACGGCGGCGGCGGGGACAATGGACATTCACAATAGGTAGAGGGAGAAGAGAAGTGAAAGGGATTTGAGAGATAGGGGAGATTTAGATCTAGATCTGGAGAAGAGAGGGGGAATGAGATGAAGAACACCAAGAACACTAGAAGAAAGAGGGGGGGTGCACACCAAGTATAATTCTCTTGAATTTTTCATTAGTTCCACACAAAATACAACAAGAGACTATAAATATGAAAACCCTAGATCTAGACCCAAGGACATCCACTAACTCCAAAGGACATCCACTAACTGTAAAGGACACCCACTAACATTGGTCAAGGGTAGGTGGGAGACAAGCATGGGGGACAAGGAGGGGGCATCCTCTACCTTTGTCTCCTTGGTCTAATAGTCCAAGTCTTCTAGAAGCCCATCTTGGGCCTTGGGTCAACCTTTTGGGCCCACATGTGTAGAAGCCCATAAGGGAGAGAGAGGCCCAATGGGGCTCCTAAAAGTTTGGAGGCCCAATTTAGAAATTGGGCTCCTTACATGAAGTGTAACCCATTTTACAACATTGACCCATTACACTCATAAATACTCAAATAAATACACACCAATACACTAAACATAAAGAAAGTATCAACACTCATGGAGGGACTCCATACTATCGCCCAACCACAACGATGTCGATGTCGACCGAGTCGTGCTGCGGGTCTGGTACCTACCGCTCACTGAGTCGGGCCGTACTCGTGCTCTGGTGTCCTCACCAATTCTCCCCGGGTGGGAGAAGCTCGACCCCGTCGAGTAAGGGTCCGGGTCGCTCTGGTACCGATCCAGCAGATCTGGATCTATCCTCTGTAGCTCTGCCCGGGCGATCCAGGTGTTATCGGACGCGGGCCATCCCCTCCAACGCACCAAGTAGCGCTGGTACATTCCGCCTCGAGTAGTCGTCACCTGCTCGTCTAGTATACATTCTATCTGCTCTCGCTGTTGAGGTAACAAGGCTGGAGGTGGATACTCTAGGGTGGTGTCACTCAAAAGGGGTGGAGACGGCTCAAAGGGCTCACTGAGTATCACCGCTGGGTCCCTATAAGCGACGAGATCCAAGACGTTGAAAGTCGAGCTGATCCCGTAATTCTCTGGCAAGTCCAGAACATATGCGTTCGATCCGACTCGCCTCACTACCCGAAATGGACCGGCACCGCGAGCATGCAACTTCTTCACGGCTCCTGAGGGAAACCGCTCAGGTCTGACCCTGATCATGACAGAATCACCCTCCTGAAACTCACGGTGGTGCCTATGGGCGTTAGCCAATTCTGTGTATCGTGCATTGCTGGACTCAATGTGACGACGATTATGTTCATGTAACTGTCTAATATGGCTAGAAAAAGACTCGGCTGACTCAGACACACGGGACTGGATGGGAGATGGGACTAGGTCTATGGGCCTCCTAGGTCTACGGCCAGTGGCAACCTCGAAGGGGCTCATACCTGTAGACCTATTGACCGAATCGTTATAGGCGAACTCGACCAAGGGTAAGACCAAATCCCAATCCCTGACTCGATCTCGGACAAGACACCTAAGAAGATCCCCCAAACTCCTATTGACAACCTCAGTTTGACCATCGGTCTGGGGGTGATATGCAGTGGAGAATTTCAATTGGGTGCCCATCATGTGCCATAGGGTCTTCCAGAAATAGCTAGTGAAGCGCAAATCCCTATCGGACACTATAGTGCGTGGGAGTCCGAACCTGGAGACACAATGTGAAAAAAATAGACGAGCAACTCTAGAGGCATCCGAGGTTTTAGAGCATGGGATGAATAATGCCATCTTGGAGAATCGGTCGACAACCACAAAGATCGAGTCATGCTTTCGGAGGGTGCGGGGCAATCCTAACACAAAGTCCATGCTAATGTCCTGCCATGGACTATCCGGGACGGGAAGAGGAGTATAGAGGCCGGTACTTTGCTTCCTTTGTTTGGCCATAGCACAAGTGCGGCACTGGATCACAATACGAGCAACATCCCTCTTTAGGCTAGGCCAATAGAATCGATGCTCAACAGCCTCTATGGTCTTGTTCTGGCCAAAATGGCCAGCAAGACCTCCTGCATGCATCTCCCACGTAAGAAAGTCATGAATAGAAGTCTGTGGGATGCACAACTTGTCACCCCAGAATAGGTGACCCTCCTGTAGCACAAACTCGCTATAATTGCGTGAGGGACCAGCCTGAAGGACGTCATAGATCGGACCAAAGTCCGGACAGTCCACATAAGCATCCTTCAGCCTCTCTACCCCTACCACCTCCATGCTCATGGTGGTCAACATCATCACCCAACGACTCAGTGCGTCGGCCACCTTGTTCTCCGCCCCTGCCTTGTGTTTAAGCACAAAGGTGTACTCTTGGAGATATTCCACCCAACGACTGCGACGAGCGTTCAGCTTTTTCTGGGTATGGAGGAATCATAATGCCTCATGATCAGAAAAGAGGACAAACTCCTGGTGCAAAAGATAATACCTCCAATATCTCAATGCCTGGACAACTACATAAAATTCTTTATCATAAGTGGAATAGCGTAGTTTGGCATCGTTAAGCTTCTCGCTAAAGAATGCGATGGGGTGGGACTCTTGACTCAACACTCCACCAATGCCTACCGCAGAAGCGTCACATGTGACCTCAAACACTTTAGAAAAATCAGGAAGTGCAAGGACAGGTGCCTGCATCATACGTTCCTTGATGTCCTGGAATGCCGTGGCCGTGGCTTTGGTCCATACAAATGCCCCCTTCTTTATGCAATCAGTGATAGAACTGAAACCACGAATGAAGCGACGGTAGAACATCGCTAAGCCATGAAAACTCTGAACATCGTGGAGTGTGTGGGGCTCGGGCCACTCCTGGATGGCCCTAATCTTCTCTGGATCAGCGGAGACTCCATCTCTCGACACAATAAACCCGAGGAAAGTGATATGATCAGACATGAAAGCACATTTCTTCGGGTTGGCGTACAAAGTCTCACGCCTCAACACAATGTAGACCTGCCTAAGATGGTCTAAGTGATCCTTCCTAGTGCGACAGTAGATATGAATGTCATCAAAGTAGACGACAAAGAAGACCCCAATCATAGGGCGTAAGACCTGGGTCATCAACCGCATGAAGGTGCTAGGGGCATTGGAAAGCCTAAAGGGCATAACCAACCACTCATAAAGACCATCCTTGGTCTTGAATGCCGTCTTCCATTCATCCCCAGGCCTGATCCGCACCTGGTGATAGCCACTACGAAGGTCTATCTTTGAGAAGATAGTGGCTCCCGACATCATATCAAGCAGATCATCTAGTCGGGGAATGGGAAAATGATACTTCACCGTGATCTTATTGATTGCACGGCTATCAATGGACATCCTCCATGTGCCATCCTTCTTTGGGGCCAATAATGCGGGAACAACGCAAGGGCTCTTGCTGTCCCGAAGAGATCCCCGACTCATCACTTCCTCGACATGCCGATGTAGCTCGGCATGGTCCATGGGACTCATCCTATAGTGGGGAAGGTTAGGCAAGGATGAGCCCGGGACGAGGTCGATCTCATGCTGGATATCCCTCATGGGTGGAAGGCCTCCCGGGAGGTCTTCGGGAAATACATTGGAGAATTCCCACAATATTGCAGTTATCTCCGGGGGATGCTCATCCTCGGACCTAGGGGCAACATCCTCAATGCCCCTGATGACGATAACTAGAATGGGGTTACCCCGGTCACCTCCTGCTCCATCTCTCTCGGACTGATCATCATCAACCTCCTGGGTGGAGGGTCCACTCTGTTAGGAGTAGTCGAAGAGGTGGATGCCTGTGCCAAGGACAAAGTGGGTGGACCGGCCCTCCCCTGACCAGAAGTGGTCGTAGTGCTGGGGCCAGCTGGTCTGCGAATAGATGGGTCCTTCGGCTGGACTGGGTGGAGGGTAATCCTATGGCCATCATGGTCGAAGGTGCAAGTGTTCGACCTACCATGAAGGGTGACATCTCGGTCAAAGAGCCAAGGCCTACCAAGGATGATAATACCCACCTCCATAGATAGTACATCACACCAGAACACATCATGGTACGCCCAGAACTGTAGCGGCACCAGACACCACAGTCCGATCGGGATGGAAGTGGAATCCACCCAAGAAACTCTGTAAGGTGCAAGGTGATCCACGGGCGTCAAACCAAGGCGCTTGACGGTGCCTGTAGAGATAGCGTTGATACAACTCCCGCTATCTATAATCACCTTGCAAGCTTTCCCTTCTAGCCTACAAAATGTGTGGAATATGGTGGTGCGACGCCAGTCGTCGCTCACCTGAGGCTGGGTAAGGATGCACCTGACTACACACAAATGTAAGTCATCCTGATACGAGGTACCAGGGACGTCAACATGCTCGCCCTCCAATAACTTGTCATAGAATTCCTCGGCCAATTCTTGGTCCGTCTCGTAGCTGACTGGCACCAACTCAGGCGTGGGGTCACGGGCCGGTGTGTCGGCAATAACAAGTGCTCCCCGGGTGGGACACTTGCTGGAAAAGTGGCCAACTCCACCACAAGTGTAGCAACGGTATCGTGTCCCATTGCCCTAAGATGTTCCACCAATCATTGGCCCCTTACCCTTGTCCTCTCGATGGACTGGGGGTGTAGGAAGAAGAGGCCGAGCTGGTACGGCGGGCTGATAAGGCCGAGGGGAAGGGATGGGTGCCTGCGGACGAGGGGGAGTGTCACGCCCCGAGCGCGGAAGATACTCGGATATACGCGACGAGTTTATATCAATCATGTCAATCAGAGTGGTTGTGTATTCGACATAAAAATAGAGATGCGCAAAAGTAAAGATAACCCAATCCTTTATTTCATAATGGATAGACTATTGTAAATCTAATACTCTGTTCGAAAATAGAAAGGAAAAGTACATAGTTGACTCAAGAAAATATAGAAGACTAGATGACACTTGGAAAAACTCTAGCTCTTTCACTCTTGACTTTCCCC
This sequence comes from Amorphophallus konjac, assembly GCA_022559845.1. Lineage (NCBI taxonomy): Eukaryota > Viridiplantae > Streptophyta > Magnoliopsida > Alismatales > Araceae > Amorphophallus > Amorphophallus konjac. The sequence goes on from CM040123.1 coordinate 336,640,599, forward strand.
ATCAGTTTGACCTTCCTCGTTGGACTTACCTGAAAAGTAAGGGACAACACGGAGTGAGCGAACGCTCAGTAGGAAATTATATCTCAAGAACTAGCAAGGGTTTAAGTAGTTACATCTTTCATGAATGCACTATGGCTATGCATGCTCGCATAAAACGACAAGATAGAGAAAATGTAATACCAAGAGAACAAGAGGAACTAGTCATGAACTTTCAACAAGATAACAAGATATTCAAGATATTTAAGCAAGTATGTTTAACAAGTCATGTCAAGAATTGGCTATCACGTTTAAGCAAGCAAGTAATTACCCTTTTTCGGGTCACGCAAGTCATGTCCAGTCAAGTACGAGTCAAGTACAAGATTTGTGTGGAATGTCCAATGAAGCTAGTCATGCACTCGGTATAATGTCAGATACCTTATCATTAAAACTCCCATGGGCACAAGTACTTTCGGGTGCTCCTCCCAGGACCAGATCGGGCCCTATATGCGCAGGCATTTATCATGTGTTTTGACATCCACTCTTGTATATATATTTATAGCCAATATGGAATTTCAACAATTTTAAGCTTGTAGACACGTAGGACAACTTTGAGAGAATGGAGTCCAAAATATGACATTAGACATAGATAGGCGATAACAACGGTACAATCACGATGAACGATGAAACTAGGTGGAATTAGGTTCCCTTAACTCGGGTACCAAGACAAGTATGGACATTCTTTATATAGAATTGAGGTCCACATGAACAGTATATCAAAGTAGAATACCCTCATTCTTATCATAGAATTGAGGTCCACAAGAACATCGAAATATGGCATGACATCATCATCCCATTAAGAATTCTCATGATATACTCTTTGCATACCATAAGGGCCGGTATACCATGTTTCTTTAGAGTGACATGGCATTCAATAGTGAAATGGGTTTTTAGGGTACAACCAGCTCAGTCGACCTTGAGGGAATCCAAGGTACGAGGAGTCTTACGGAGGTCTCTATGACTAACTTGCTAGTCCAAAGGAACGGAATGTCCAATGGAGAGCTTGTATGTCAATGAGAATTGAGGGTGATCGATAAAACATTGTGAAACATGGGACTATACTCACGGAGTGGAGATATAGTGCCGATATACATATATATATATATATTGAAACCATCGGTTATCAGAAACAGGAAAAAAATATTTTTACAGAAAAATAACGACTTAAGTGAAGTCACTACTCAAGTAATTAACGCCTTAGATAAGGGCGTTTATCTATTTTCCACTTTTGCAAAATTTCAATATTTCAGTAATTTACCAAAAACGCGCCTTGGTGAGAGGCGTTGAATGACAAGTTGACGACGTACACAATGGTCGTTCATTCTTTACTTCTATTTTAAAGAATATATATAGATATATAGTAATTTATCATAAACACGCCCTCGACAGGGGCGTTACTTTTCACGTCACGCCTTGCACAGGGGCGTTAGTCAAGTAAGCGACGTCCTATACAGGGTCGTGAGTTCAAGAAATTTCAGGAACGGACATGAACAGCAAGAATTTCACGATGAATAACTATACAGGAAAATAATTATATGGTCATGACATGAAATATAGCAGGATTTCACAGGTAGAGTCATGCAATATTTTAGATTCAAGATTTCATATATATCTATTTTTAAACGTGGGTTTTTACTATATTCACGAAATTAACGCCTACAGGGCAGGGCGTCAAATCTTCAATTGACGACATGGTCCAGGTCGTTTATTTTAAAGTAGCGCCCTAGACACGGGCGTCTCTTTCAAAAATATTACAGAAACGTGTAGAAACTATCAGGAAACATATATACGTGATATGCATGAGGTGTTATTATGAATTTAACTTGTTTGGGCTACGTTGCTTGAGAAAATCCTACCTTAATAGTTGATCTGGAGATGAACGGGCGAAGGCTTCGGCTGAAGCTTCTAACAGCAACCTTCGAATTTAATAGCAGGGCAAGGATGACAAGGATGAAACCTACAGAAGAATATATATATATATTTATATATATATACGAACATTAGTATTATCTTCATAATACTTGACTGCAGGTAGAAGAAAGAAGAACTTACCCTTTGTTCTTCTTACGTTCGTCCCCTTTAACCTGTAAGAAGAGAAGAGGAAGAATCAGTGATTCTTCATGCAACCGTAAGTAATGACAAAATAGAGATAAGAAGAACTGATGTTCTTCACGTACCGTAGCAGCAGCAGATCGACCAAATAGTTCTTTAGGGTTTCGACGGGGGTTACTTATAGGGACTTTAGAATCCTAACAAGGTAGTGTTTGATTGGAAGTAACACTTCCAAGATTGAGTTATTACTACATTCGAACTCTTTCTCATAGTTATCAACTTACCTCGGATAGACTCCTGGGTCGAACGGAACACGAATTGAATTAGCGACCTAGGTCAGGGCGTCGAATTTAAATTGACGCCTTGTCAAGCGTCGTTTCTTGTTGAAACGCGTCCAATCAAAGGACGTTATCCTTTTTATTGTATTTTTATTACGTTTGATTATTTTGGTCGCCTGAAATTTGACGCCGTTAAGTATGGACGTCACTTCTTAAAACACGCCTTGATCAAGGGCGCTTATTGGTAAGGTAGCGCCTTTTCCAGAGGCGTTATTTTTATCAGGGTTTTACTATCTTCATTCCAAGCTCTTTCGTTTAGTTATTAAACCTTCTAATCCATTCTGATTTATTTTATTTCTTTTAAATTTATCAGGGTTGCTACACCCTCCCCCACTTAAAAGAATTTGGTCCCCAAATTCCATAGTATATATATTTACACATGGAGAGTGTAGAGTATGTACCTTCTAAAATAGGTCTGGAAATCGCTTCGTCATAGATTCCTCGGTCTCCCATGTAGCTTCATTTTCTGAATTCTTATTCCATTGTACTTTTAGCATGGGAATAACCTTATTCCTTAGGGTACGTACTTCTCGATCTAAGATCTTCATAGGCTTCTGTTAATACGTGAGATCCTTCTGGATTATTAGGTCTCCATGTTTGATAATATGTGATGGATCGTGTACATACTTCTTCAACATAGATATGTGAAACACATTGTGTACTTCGGACAATTGAGGAGGCAATGCGATGCGATAAGCAACCTCGCCAACTCTTTCTAGGATTTCAAAAGGTCCGATGTATCTTGGTGTAAGCTTGCCCTTAACACCAAATCTCCGTATGCCACGTCCAGGGGATATCTTGAGAAATACATGATATCCGATTTGGAATTCAAGATCTCTCCTTCTTGTATCAGCATAAGCCTTTTGCCTAGACTGAGCAACTTGCAATCTTTCTCTGATTACTTGTATCTTCTCAGTTGTATCCCTTACCATGTCTGGACCTAACAGTTGCTTCTCTCCAACTTCGTTCCAGCATAAGGGTGATCGGAAGCTTCTTCCATATAAGGCTTCGAAAGGTGCCATTTGGATACTAGCTTGGTAGCTATTATTATATGCAAACTCAATTAGAGGCAAGTGGTTAAGCCAATTTCCTCCAAAGTCAATGATGCATGCTCTTAGCATATCTTCAACCACCTGATTAGTTCTCTCGGTCTGACCATCCGTTTGTGGATGAAAAGCGGTACTAAAGTTCAGCCTTGTTCCCAACGAATGTTGTAGACCCTTCCAGAAATGAGAGGTAAAGCGGGGGTCTCTGTCAGACACGATTGAGACAGGTATACCATGCAATCTGACTATCTCCTTGATGTATAATGCGGCCAAAATATCAATTGACCATCGGCTTTTGATTGGCAAAAAATGCGCCGATTTAGTCAATCGGTCAATGATAACCCAAATTCCATCATGTCCTCCTTTTGATTTAGATAGACCCATGATGAAATCCATACCGATGTCCTCCCACTTCCATTTGGGGATATCCAGAGGATGTAGTTTTTCGGCAGGCTTTTGGTGTTCTGCCTTGACCTGTTGGCATGTGAGACAGCGAGACACGTAGTCTGCTATTTCCCTTTTCATGTTGGGCCACCAAAAATTCCTTTTTATATCTTGGTACATTTTGGTAGATCCTGGATGAATTGTATATCTCGATCTGTGAGCTTCATCTAATATCTTCTTCTTTAATTCGGGACAATCAGGTATACAAGTTCTATTCTTGAACATTAATCTTCCACCAGAAGTTAATTGGAAATCAGATTGTCCCTCTAATCTGCCCCTGATTTCTACTGTTATAGGATCATCATCCTGAAGTGCTTGTATCTCAGATAATAAATCTGACTGTATGCTTACATGAGATAATGTGACATATTTAGCTTCCGTGTCCATGCTTATATCGAGCTCGGAGAACTGTTCTAGTAACTTCCATTCTTGTATCATACAATTGGCTAAGAGAGCTCTTGGCTTTCGACTAAGTGCATCTGCAACATAATTACCCTTTCCGGGATGATATTGTATATTGAAGTCGAAGTTCTTGAGATATTCTAGCCAGCGTCTTTGTCTCATGTTTAGCTCTTTCTGGGAAAAGAGATATTTGAGACTCTTGTGATCGGAGTATACAGTAAACTGTACTCTGTATAGATAATATCTCCATATTTTCAATGCCAATACTACCGCAGCCAGTTCTAAGTCATGGACGGGGTAGTTCTCTTCATGTTTCTTCAATTGACGAGAAGAGTAGGCGATAACCTTCCCTTGTTGCATTAGGACACATCCGAGGCCAATGCCAGAAGCATCAGTGTAGACCTCGAATTTCTCTCCTTCTATTGGTAGAGCTAAGACTGGAGCTGTAGTAAGATGATCCTTGAGAGTTTGGAAGCTTCTTTCACATTCCTCACTCCATTCATAATGGATCTCTTTGCGAGTTAACCTCGTAAGTGGCACGGCGATCTTAGAGAAATCCTTGATGAATCGTCTGTAATAGCCGGCAAGACCTAAGAACTTCGGATCTCGCTAGCATTAGTTGGTCTTTCCCAGTTTCTTACAGCTTCAACCTTTGATGGGTCTACAGACAAGCCATCCTTCGATATAACATGTCCGAGAAAAGTCACTTCTTCAAGCCAGAATTCACATTTGCTAAGTTTTGCATATAATTGGTTTGTCCTCAATATTTGTAATGCAACCCTTAAATGCTCCTCATGCTCTTCCTTGGTCTTGGAATAAATCAATATGTCATCAATAAAGACCACCACGAATTGATCCAAATAAGGCCTGTATATACTATTCATTAACTGCATAAAGGCGACATGGGCATTTGTTAGTCCGAAAGGCATAACAACAAATTCATAATGGCCATACCTGCTTCTGAACGCAGTTTTATGAATGTCATCATCTTTGATCCTCAACTGATGATATCCCGACCTGAGATCAATCTTTGAGAAATACTTGGATCCAGATATTTGATCAAATAATTCATCGATTCTCGGCAGTGGATATTTATTCTTGATAGTGAGATGATTCAACTGTCGATAGTCGATGCATAATCTCATGGATCCATCTTTCTTCTTTACAAATAGCACAGGTGCTCCCCACGGGGAGGTACTTGGTCTAATGAATCCTTTCTTAATGAGTTCCATTAATTGCTCTTTTAACTCCTTGAGTTCAGCAGGTGACATTCTATAAGGTGCCTTTGAAATTGGACCAGCACCAGGGGCTAAGTCAATGGTGAAGGCCACTTCTCTTTGCGGGGGTAATCCCGGCAAATCTTCCGGAAACACGTCCGGAAATTCTTGCACTACTGGAATGTCTTCTAGCTTAGTTTCTTTAGCTTCTTTAACTGTGACAAAGGCAAGGAAAGATGTACATCCCTTCCTGATGAGCTTGCTAGCTCGGAGAGCTGAAATAAGGGGGGATTTGCTCCGACCCTTGGGGCTAGTAAAGACAAATTCCGGGAACTCCTTGAAAGTAACCTTGCTATTGTGACAATCAACCGTTGCCTGGTACTTGGATAACCAATCTGCTCCTAGTATGACATCATACTCCTTTAGATCTAAACATATGAGATCAATAGGGAGATTCCTACCATGAACCAATACTTCACAGTTTTGGTAATGATGTGTAATATCAGTTTCGTCACCCAGAGGAGTAGACAAAACTAACTTCATCCATTCCGGTTCTAGAGGTAATGGGTCAGCGAACTTCTTAGAAATAATAGAATGCGATGCACCAGTATCAATTAAGACATATGCATTCTTGGAACAAACTTTCAATGTACCTTCCACTAGTCCGCCTTCTTCTTCTTGCTCGGTCTCCTTGATTGCATGAAGACGAGTATTCTTTGTTACCGGACGTTTCCCGTCACCGGCTTGATCGTTAAGTAATGGGCAATCGGGAATTCGATGCTCACGACTCCCACAACGGAGACATGCTCCTAGTTTCCTCCAGCATTCCTCTGCTCTATGGCCCGCCTTATCACAATGCTTGCACACTGTATTTGAAGGGGTAGTGGTGATAGAGAAGGGCTTGGTCTTCTTAAATTTCTGATCTTGTGAGGAAGTACCTCCATTGCTAGGCCTCTTCTTGAAGTTGGGTTTAAAGGAACCCGAACCTGTAACTTATTCCTTCTTATCCTTACCACGAATTCTATCGGATAACTCTGTGGCATCTTCTAGTAATTGAGTTCGGCGCACGATTTCGGAATAAACTTGGATATCCATCGGTGCCAGCTGAGTAATATAGTGGGGCCTAAGCCCATTAAGAAATCTACGGGCCTTCATCTTCTCTGTGCTAATCAAATGCTTAGCATATCGGGACAACCTGGAGAACTGAGCTTCATACTCTGCTATTGATAAAGATCGTTGCTTTAGTGCAGCGAATTCTGCAGCCTTCTTTTCTTGGACTCGATCTGAAAAGTATTTAGCGTTGAAGTATTCTACAAATTCTTCCCATGTGACTTGATTGGGATCTATCGTAGCTTCGATCGACTCCCACCAGCATCTAGCATCTTTCTCTAACTGGAAAGTGGCTAGTAAGACTTTGTCTTGATCCGTGCATTGCATAACACGGAATATACGTTCTACTTCCCTAATCCAGTGTTCAGCGTCATCTGGATCAGTAGAACCCGTGAACTTGGGCGGGTTCATGTTCTTGAAAGTCTGGTGGAGACTTCCTGCTTGTTGCCCGCCTCCTTGTGCTACTTGTTGCATCACTTGAGTCATGCCTTGAAGTGTACGCTGCATGTTGCGCCACTGAGCACGTTCGGCAGCCATTATCCTACAATTACAATAACTAGATTAATACGTGATCGTATTTAAAGACTCATATACTATGTTAACTTTAACCCTTGGTTCTACCCAATCTCACTGGTTTAAAGGTTAAAACTTATCCTTGGACTTGGGTTTTTTTTTTCCTAGGAATTGAATACCCTAAGCTCTGATACCACAAAAACTGTCACGCCCCGAGTGCGGAAGATACTCGGATATACGCGACGAGTTTATATCAATCATGTTAATCAGAGTGGTTGTGTATTCGACACAAAAACAGAGATGCACAAAAGTAAAGATAACCCAATCCTTTATTTCATAATAGATAGACTATTACAAATCCAATACTCTGTTCGAAAATAGAAAGGAAAAGTACATAGTTGACTCAAGAAAATATAGAAGACTAGATGACACTTGGAAAAACTCTAGCTCTTTCACTCTTGACTTTCCCCATCAGTTTGACCTTCCTCGTCGGACTTACCTGAAAAGTAAGGGACAACACGGAGTGAGCGAACGCTCAGTAGGAAATTATATCTCAAGAACTAGCAAGGGTTTAAGTAGTTACATCTTTCATGAATGCACTATGGCTATGCATGCTCGCATAAAACGACAAGATAGAGAAAATGTAATACCAAGAGAACAAGAGGAACTAGTCATGAACTTTCAACAAGATAACAAGATATTCAAGATATTTAAGCAAGTACGTTTAACAAGTCATGTCAAGAATTGGCTATCACGTTTAAGCAAGCAAGTAATTACCCTTTTTCGGGTCACGCAAGTCATGTCCAGTCAAGTACGAGTCAAGTACAAGATTTGTGTGGAATGTCCAATCAAGCTAGTCATGCACTCGGTATAATGTCAGATACCTTATCATTAAAACTCCCATGGGCACAAGTACTTTCGGGTGCTCCTCCCAGGACCAGATCGGGCCCTATATGCGCAGGCATTTATCATGTGTTTTGACATCCACTCTTGTATATATATTTATAGTCAATATGGAATTTCAACAATTTTAAACTTGTAGACACGTAGGATAACTTTGAGAGAATGGAGTCCAAAATATGACATTAGACATAGATAGGCGATAACAACGGTACAATCACGATGAACGATGAAACTAGGTGGAATTAGGTTCCCTTAACTCGGGTACCAAGACAAGTATGGACATTCTTTATATAGAATTGAGGTCCACATGAACAGTATATCAAAGTAGAATACCCTCATTCTTATCATAGAATTGAGGTCCACAAGAACATCGAAATATGGCATGACATCATCATCCCATTAAGAATTCTCATGATATACTCTTTGCATACCATAAGGGCCGGTATACCATGTTTCTTTAGAGTGACATGGCATTCAATAGTGAAATGGGTTTTTAGGGTACAACCAGCTCAGTCGACCTTGAGGGAATCCAAGGTACGAGGAGTCTTACGGAGGTCTCTATGACTAACTTGTTAGTCCAAAGGAACGGAATGTCCAATGGAGAGCTTGTATGTCAATGAGAATTGAGGGTGATCGATAAAACATTGTGAAACATGGGACTATACTCACGGAGTGGAGATATAATGCCGATATATATATATATATATATATATATATATTGAAACCATCAGTTATCAGAAACAGGAAAAAAATATTTTTACATAAAAATAACGACTTAAGTGAAGTCACTACTCAAGTAATTAACGCCTTAGATAAGGGCGTTTATCTATTTTCCACTTTTGCAAAATTTCAATATTTCAGTAATTTACCAAAAACGCGCCTTGGTGAGGGGCGTTGAATTACAAGTTGACGACGTACACAATGGTCGTTCATTCTTTACTTCTATTTTAAAGAATATATACATATATAGCAATTTATCATAAACACGCCCTCGACAGGGGCGTTACTTTTCACGTCACGCCTTGCACAGGGGCGTTAGTCAAGTAAGCGACGTCCTATACAGGGTCGTGAGTTCAAGAAATTTCAGGAACGGACATGAACAGCAAGAATTTCACGATGAATAACTGTACAAGAAAATAATTATATGGTCATGACATGAAATATAGTAGGATTTCACAGGTAGAGTCATGCAATATTTTAGATTCAAGATTTCATATATATCTATTTTTAAACGTGGGTTTTTACTATATTCACGAAATTAACGCCTACAGGGCAGGGCGTCAAATCTTCAATTGACGACATGGTCTAGGTCGTTTATTTTAAAGTAGCGCCCTAGACACGGGCGTCTCTTTCAAAAATATTACAGAAACGTGTAGAAACTATCAGGAAACATATATACGTGATATGCATGAGGTGTTATTATGAATTTAACTTGTTTGGGCTACGTTGCTTGAGAAAATCCTACCTTAATAGTTGATCTGGAGATGAACGGGCGAAGGCTTCGGTTGAAGCTTCTAACAGCAACCTTCGAATTTAATAGCAGGGCAAGGATGACAAGGATGAAACCTACAGAAGAACATATATATATATTTATATATATATACGAACATTAGTATTATCTTCATAATACTTGACTGCAGGTAGAAGAAAAAAGAACTTACCCTTTGTTCTTCTTACGTTCGTCCCCTTTAACCTGTAAGAAGAGAAGAGGAAGAATCAGTGATTCTTCATGCAACCGTAAGTAATGACAAAATAGAGATAAGAAGAACTGATGTTCTTCACGTACCGTAGCAGCAGCAGATCGACCAAATAGTTCTTTAGGGTTTCGACGGGGGTTACTTATAGGGACTTTAGAATCCTAACAAGGTAGTGTTTGATTGGAAGTAACACTTCCAAGATTGAGTTATTACTACATTCGAACTCTTTCTCATAGTTATCAACTTACCTCGGATAGACTCCTGGGTCGAACGGAACACGAACTGAATTAGCGACCTAGGTCAGGGCGTCGAATTGTGTATTCGAACCCCCCCAAAAAATATAATAACAAAAGATAAAACAAAACAAAAAGAATAATAAAAAATCAGGGTAACCAAAGAAGGCCCTCTTCGTCGGCCGGCCGATCGAAGAGGAAGAGAGAACCCGCACTGCTCCCGCTTCGGCGGCGGACGCGATCAGTACATTTCCTGTGGGGCTCTCAGCCCCTGGCGATCACACTTCCCTTCCCCTTTTCTTGTTATTTACTTTCTGTTTAAACCCCGTTGACGGAACCAGTTCCTCGCGGTGGTCTCATCTAACTGGTGCGGTGGGTTATCTCCCGCGACCATTTTATTTCATTAATTTAATTTCCGCATTCTAACATCCTAACCGTTAACTGTTTAACTCTAACCCTCCCCTATCATTGCTTCAAAACCCCGCGGAGAGTGACATCTCGCGGCGGTTTATTTAATCCCTTTTTTTTATTTATTCTAACCCCGATCAAGGAATTCGTTCCTCGCGGTTGTTTAACTTCTTGTACATTCATTCCAACCCCGATCAAGGAATTCGTTCCTCGCGGTGGTTTAATTTTCTGCACTTTCAATTCCAACCCCGATCAAGGAACTCGTTCCTCGCGGTGGTTAATTTTCTGCACTTTCAATTCCAACCCCGATCAAGGAACTCGTTCCTCGCGGTGGTTTAATTTTCTGCATTCTTTTAATCTGACCCCGATCAAGGAACTCGTTCCTCGCGGTGGTCTTATCTAACTGGTGCGGTGGGTCATCTCCCGTGACCATCTTCATTCCAGTAATTCAATTTCTGCACGCTAACCTCCTAACCCCTAACCATTTAATTTTCGCATCCCCCTATCATCGCTTTAAAACCCCGCGGAGAGTAACATCTTGCGGTAATTTATTTGATCCCTTATTCTTTTCTTGTTATATATATATAATTATTATAATAAAAACCCCGCGGAGGATAATACCTCGCGGTGGTCTTTTGTATATAGATATACTTATTACTTATATCGCTGCGAAAACCCCGTGAAGGCCAATGTCTCGTGGTGGTATGTACATATAATATTTATTATCTATGCTGCAATAAAATCCCGTAAGGCCAATGTCTTGCGGTGGTCTTAATATATATATGTATATATATACTCATTAGTGATTGATATTATTACATTGCTGTTAGAACCCCACAAAGACCAATGTCCTGTGGTGGTACGTCTTTGTTTGCATCGTCCTTATAATTGTCTGGAGAACGATATACCGTTGCAACTTCTGAGTCTTCGTGCCTCTCCACTTCTGTTACATAGATTCTCAGATTTTTCGGTGTATAAAAAACTACTCGTGGAACGGTAAGTCACGCTTACCGGGAAGGGGTCAGTTTGCGCGAGAGGGTCTTCCGACCCCTATCTCCGCCACATACTAGAGTCCGTTCCGCATCCCTATTTTCTTTCTCTTCTTGAGTTGATCTCGTCATTTCCATCTCCTAACACAGACGAGGGTAGACGACGACTCCCGCCGCCTATACCTCTCTGGCGATCACCCTTTTATCATTGTCATTGTTTATTATTATTATATCATTGTTTTTCTTTCCCTCGAGGGTGGACGCCTTCCAGCCGTCTACACCTTTTTGGCGATCACGGTGGGACATCTTTTGTTTTCTCTGGTTACCCAAATATTTTTGGCACCCACGCGTGCCCCTCCACTCGGCACCCCTGTGTGCCCCTCCTGATTGCGCCCTCGTGCGCTACATCTGTGCTCCCAGTAGCACTCTTGCCATCGGCACCCACGTGTGCCCCTCCACTCGGCACCCACGTGTGCCCCTCCACTTGGCACCCACGTGTGCCCCTCCTGATTGCGCCCGCATGCGCTACATTCGTGCTCCCAGTAGCACTCTTACCATCGGCACCCACGTGTGCCCCTCCACTCGGCACCCACGTGTGCCCCTCCTGATTGCGCCCGCGTGCGCTGCATTTGTGCTCCCAGTAGCACTCTTTCCACTCGGCACCCACGTGTGCCCCTCTACTCGGCACCCACGTGTGCCCCTCCTGATTGCGCCCGCGTGCGCTATATTCGTGTTCCCGCTATCACTCTTGGCATTCCAATTTCATCCCTCGTGCACTGCGTGCATTACTCCAGAATTCCCATGAAGTCTGAAGAAATTTGTATCATTGCAGAAAAGGAGTGCTGTGATGTTTGTTTAATTTCTTTTATTGCATATATTTGTTGTCTGTTTATATATCTCCTGTTAAATTCAGCACTGCATTGCATATCATCTACCTTTTATTTTTATTTCTTTTGTTCCATCTTTTTTTTAGGATCACCTTTTCTTGGTGAAGGAAAGACTCTCCGTCGGGAATTCCTCTCGACGGACTAGGATCTCCTTCACTGGGACCTCCGTAAGTCCCCGACATCGAAGGATTCCCTCTTCGTTCACTGGGCTGGTTGTACCACTGAAGTTCCCTGGAGATAGTTAACACATTCGTGGTGAATCGAGTGTCCTTAGATCACACGGTGGAAATCAATATTGCAACTAAGGTCCCTCCTGTGGTGTGAACATTAGATTAGAAAAGAGAAAAAAAGGGGGAAACCAAAAGAAAACAAAAAAAGGCGTTAAACATCAACTTGTTTGTTAATCTTTGCTAATGGTTTGAGTGTGTATGTTATTACATTCTGATTAGAAAGAAAAAGAAAAAGGGAAACAAAAGAAAACACAAAAAGGCGTTAAACATCAACTTGTTTGTTAATCTTTGTTATTGGTTTGAGTGTGTATGATATTGCGTTCCGGCAAAATCTCGTGTTCCGGAAAAGATCAAGAAATGTCCGGGAACGGTCAGAATCCGACCCCGAGTCACCAAGGGACACATGTCCCTGCTGAGGACGCAGGTTCCTCCCGTGAGCCCTCATATGAGGTGCGAGCCGCCGTCGGGGAAGCATCCCCCCCACAAGATATTTCCTCCTTGTTAGGTGTTCTCGCGAACACACAGCTCAATTCCGATCAGATCTGAGCCTTTCAGGCCGTCTTAAAAGGGAAATATGTTGATTCTACTCCTCAAAATCCAACACCAGTTGCTCTCTCTATTCAAGAGCCCGCACAGGCAATCCCTCCCTCATTCCCTCTTGTGCAGACAAGTTTGCAGCCTCCCTCTTTCCAATTACCTCCCCAGTCTCAAGTTCCACCAATTCTTCATCCAACATTTCAGTCAGTTCCATTTACTGATATGCCACGTCTGCAACCTCCCCCTTTCCAATTACCTCCCCAATCTCAAGTTCCACCAATTCCTCATACGACATTTCAGTCAGTTCCATTTGCTGATATGTCACAACGTCTCTCTCATCCGAAATTCCCTTCTCAGGCTTCTGCAAGGCCTCAGTGGCCACCACAACCTGCTCCTTACAATGAGGTCACTCAATCTCTCCTTCATAGGATGAACAAGATGGACGAACAATTCTGAGATTTTAAAAAGATCGTGGATGTCAAATCCGCGCCTGAGATCTCTTTACCAATCCTTCCAGTATTCCATCTCCCTCCTTCTGAAATGCCAACGTATCGACGGTACACCGGCACAGGCAACCCCCTCATTCATCTGAAGGACTTTATGTATGAGTCCTTGTTTTGGCAGAACGATCAAAGATCCTTGGCATACCTCTTCAGGAGATGATTGGATGGTCCTGCCTTAGAATGGTTCTATTCCCTAGAGCCGAGTGAGGCTGCGAACTTTGACGTAGTGCAACGGAAATTCATACAAAAATATCGGGATAGGGTCGGTCCCTCCTTCTCTATTACCGACCTAGTGGCTGAAAAAATGAAGCCGGACGAAGATTTCACCCAATTTGCCGATCGATGGAGATCCTTGGTAGAGAAAGTGAGAGATCCCATTTCAGAATCGGAGCAAGTAAAGATGGTCGTGCCTAATGCCACTCCACAATTTAGACACGTCCTGGCAATGAACAAACTCACCACTATGGAGGAACTATATGAGAGAGCTCGATATATCCAAACACAGCTGAAAGATTCTCCCCTCATGCATATGTTCGAGCCACCAAAACCAAAGGTGTTTAGGAAGCCGGGCATGGATGCCCAAGGTGGGGTAACAGAAGGGGTTGTAACAAATAAACAAGTGGGCGCGGTTGGCTATCCCAACCAGCAAGCTAATCCTAGGCCCCCACAACCCCCACAATTCCCCTTTCATCAGGAGCAACAAGGTCAACAACCCTATCATCCTCCCCCACAAAACAATCTCTTCCAGAACAATATGCCTCAACCGCTCCATCTCCAACAACAACAGCATCGACCTCCTCAATATAATCAGGTTCCACCACCCGGGGATTATGGCCTCCAACAACAGAGAAGGCCGATCGGCCCTAGGAGAGCTCATTACCCACCTTTGCCGAACTCATTGCCGGACATCTTTAATGCTCTCATGGCTGCTAATTTCCTCACCTTGCCTAAGGAAAAAGCCATATGGCCCACGAACGTCGACACTTCCAGATATTGTGTCTTCCATAGACAGCCGGGTCATACAGTGAAAAATTATTTTCATTTCAGAGATTATATCTATGATATGAACGATGAACATCAAATAGATTGGGATGAAATGAGGCGATGCATCACCATAATGAAGGCCAGGAGACCTCCTCTTAGACGACGACGACGACAACAACAACAACAACAACAACAGCAACAACAGCCTCAGCAGGCACCACAACAATAGCCAAATATGGGCATCCTCCAGAATCCGTTACCGGCGCACCAACAACCTAACCACCAAGTCAACCCCATCTCTTCCTTCCTGGAGGTTGGAAGAGGGCAGGATTGGCATACGGAAAGCGGCTCTGTCCTTGTCACCAATCACGTTCCTATCCAATCCCCACGCCTTATTCGTCCCGCACCTGTCTATCCTCCACCCGTAGCACAACCCGCAGTAATACCTTACTCATTTCCACTGACATCACGTCCTCTCATCCGCGTCGCTACTGATGACCTCCCTTCGAGTCTCCAGCAAACACCCTCCACTTCCACCATAACACCGTTACCCTCAAAGCCTCTCATCATTTCTCACGCCTCCACTTAATCATCCACCTTCATTCCGCCTCCACTAAACAAACCCCTCATTGCCCAATACCCTTCCGAGGTGCCCTCCACCTCCACCATAACACCGTTACCCCCAAAACCTCTCATTATCTCTCACGCCTCCACTTCATCATCCGCCTTCAATCCGCCTCCACTAAACAAACCCATTATTGTCCAACACCCTTCCGAGGCACCATCTACCTCCACCACAACCCCTTTACCCTCGAAACCCCTCATTATTCATCACCCATCCGGGGCACCATCAACCTCTACTATGCCTCCACCTTTTAAACCCCTTATCATTCGCCGTCCATCTGAGGCTTCATCCACTCCCACCATGCCTCCACCTAACAAACCACTCATCAGAGCCCCTACACCTATCATTGCTCCTGCTTCATCAATTGTTCCTCCACCACTACCCCTCGAACCCTTGCTAAACCCCATATCTAACTCTATAAAGGTGCCGCCAAAACCACAAGCCATGGTGCTCCGTAGTGGAAAGATGTTCCATCGGATTTTTCCCCAAAATAGTCAGGCCCCCGAGCAATCTCAGCCGGAGAAAGACACCGAAGAACAGCCAGAGGAGTCTATCCCCAGGATACAATATGACCTGTTGAAACACTTGGATAAAACACTAGCTCGGATCTCCATTCTCGAGCTAATCAAGAGGTCGAAAACCCATCAAGACGCCTTGATGGAGTATCTTCAGAGGGTTATGGTAAATGAGGATCTCCCAGTGGAGAAAATATCGTCAGTATTGACGCCAACTGATACACAACCGGCCATTATATTTCACCACCATGAGCTTGCCCCCAAGGAGGCTCAAAAATATGCTTTGTGTATTACAGTCAAGATCAATGGGGTGCCTGTAGACCCATGTTTGGTGGACACTGGTGCGTCTATAAATGTGATCTCTATGATCACCCTCCAATCATGTGGGGTTGACACGGAACAGATAAGGCCTTCATCAATCACGGTTACGGCCTATGATAATAGCAAAAAGCCGCCAATGGGGATGGTCATCTTGAATGTAGAATTGGGCCCTGCATCAGTCTTCACGGAATTCCATATCCTTGATATGGATCCCACATTCAAGGCCATACTGGGCCGCCCTTACATTGAGGTTATGAATGCGGTGCCTTCCACCAATCATCAGTGCTTGAAGTTTCCGTACAAGGCTTGGATTTATCAAGGTAAATAGCATGCCCATCTTTTCTACAGTAGACGCTATTAATACCTCATTGCCTTCTGTTTGGCCAACTCACCGGCCAATTCTTTCACTGCTAGATGTGTGTGACCCTCGTCGCACCCATTTTACACAAAAGCCACTTCCAACACCAAAGTCATGTCACCCTTCCCATGCTAAGGGATGGGAGATCATGAGAAACATTGGCTACCAACAGGGCAAAGGTTTGGGGGCACAATTACAAGGGAGACTGAAGTTGCCAAAGAAGACAAAGTTAACCCTTAGAGCCGGCCTAGGCTTTGAAGGGCCACTTGAAGCATATGAGGGACCTCTTACATGGACCTTGTACTCTCATTTCAGAAAGGGTCAAGTTATACAGTTGGGGGATTACCCGCGACAATCACATGGGAAATTGCATATTGCCTACTTGGCTGAAGGTTGCTCGAGAGCTGCAAAGAAGGGGAAACGCGATGACCCGGATTGTGAGTGGAATAAGTGGTTTGATATACAGGATATTTCCATGGCACTACAACAGATGTTCTCATCTCCAGACTTAGAGGGGCCACTTTTGATCTCTGAGGTACCAAAAGATGTCGTTGACATTGCCGAAATTCCAAGTTTTCCTCGCCGAGAGGAAGGTGCCACTGACGGATCGCTTTCCGTCATTCTATCTGATCATTCTCCTCAGCCGTTGCTGCTGACTCTTTCTTGGACCCGACGTTTATCTGATGATATTCCCAGGTCCCCTTCTCTACTCACATTCTTGCGTGGGTCTTTCAGCCCATGCCAAATTTTCAACTAGGATCTGCTCAATGAGCCATGCAACCCCCTAGCTATAGTTCCCTCCTCCCATTCTCTAATTTCTTTCAATTGTTTTGTAATTGAAAATGAAAATGAAAAAAAAACATCGATTTTCAAACTCCTCAACAATACATCTCCTTTGAGGAGACCTCCTACCTCTCTCACGAGTGTGCCCCGACTTACGGGCCACTCATTCAAGGTCCCTTGAGCGACCTTCTTTATCCCTCTATCGAGGGGTCTCTTCCTGTACATTCTTCAACTTCTTCTTCGTCTGTAGAACAAGTCAGTCAGGTTAGGAATAGCGAGTCAAGGGTAGTACCTAGAAGAAAATCCAAGGGCAGGGAAATTCCTCGTCGATTCCTTCTAGATCTAGCCAATAGGTGTCAAGCCTTTCTAGCCATTCCTCAATTGCTAGAAAATCCCATCCATCTGCCGGAGTTAGAATGTGAGGAGGATTGCACAATTGATGAGAAATACAGAGTTTATGAGCTCACAGATGAAGAGTACCCTATTGAAGAAGGGGACGAAGAATATGAGGACGTGGCTGACGCATATGCTAGCGGAATGAGGAGGTTTGAGGAACCGTCAGCCGCTATAGAAGAACCCACCAAAGAGATCAACCTGGGGACCGAGGAAGACCCTAGAATCATCATCATAAGTGACAATTTGCCACCATCTGAAGAAGAGGCATTGATCGAGGTCCTAAAGGAATATAGGGACACGTTCGCGTGGTGTTATGAGGATATGCCGGGATTAGATTCCAGCCTGGTCGAACATCGCCTAACGTTAAAACCAGGGTCCGTCTCGGTAAAGCAAAGGTTAAGACGTTTCCACCCCCAAATGGCTTTAAAAATGAAGGAAGAGGTCGATAAGCTCCACAAAGCCAGGTTTATTAGAGTCGCCCTATATCCTCAATGGGTGGCAAACATTGTCCCGGTCATGAAAAATGATGGAAAGGTGAGAATCTGTATCGATTTTTGGGACCTTAACCACGCGTGTCCAAAAGATGATTTCCCCTTGCCTCACATTGACGTGTTGGTTGATAATGCAGCAGGCTATGAAACTCTCTCGTTTATGGATGGATTTTCGGGGTATAATCTGATCCGTTTGGCGGAAGAGGATCAGGAGAAAACATCATTCACCACACCTTGGGGAACTTACTGCTATTTGGTCATGCCGTTTGGTTTGAAGAATGCTGGAGCTACTTATCAAAGGGCTATGATGGTAATATTCCATGACATGATGCATGTATATTTAGAGGTGTACGTGGATGATTTATTGGTCAAATCTAGGACTAGGGCAGAACACCCGAAAGTTCTAGCTAAGGTGCTACAAAGATCCAGAGAGTTCAATTTGAAAATGAACCCAAAAAAGTGCGTATTTGGTGTTTCGTCAGGCAAATTGCTTGGTTTCATTGTGAGTAAGAGGGGTATTGAAATAGATCCCAACAAAGCTAAAGCAATCAGGGAGATGCCACCTCCGAGGAATCTGAGAGAAGTTCGAGGTTTAATTGGAAGGTTGCAGTTCATTCGTCGATTTGTGTCACAGCACTCACAAATGTGTAAACCTTTCTACGAGTTAACTAAGTCAGGAGTAGAATTCCTTTGGAATTCTAAATGCCAAAAAGCTTTTGAAGGATTGAAAGAATATCTGGCCAATTCACCCGTTCTAATTCCACCCACGCCAGGTAGACCTTTAATCCTTTATGTCTCAGTCCTGGACGACTCCGTGGGAGCTGTCCTAGCACAAGCCGATGAAGCGGGCAAGGAAAGGGCGACCTATTACTTGTCCAAACTCCTCAACCCCTGTGAGCAGAAGTACACGGCTATGGAGAAAACTTGTGCCGCCCTTGTCTGGGTAGTGCAGAAGTTGAAATATTACTTCCTAGCTCATGAAGTCCATCTGATTGCCCGAATGAACCCTATCAAGTTCCTTTTGGAAAAATATGTCCTTACGGATAGATTAGCACGATGGCAAAGCTTTCTTTCTCAGTTTGACATCACCTACATTCAGCAAAAGGCGATCAAGGGGTATGCCATAGCTGAGCATCTCGCTCACCATCCTCTCCCCAAATTCGATCCTGTCTAATCAGAGTTTCCAGATGAGGAACTAATGTTCATCAACCAATCAGATGATTACATGTGGATGTTACATTTTGATGGAGCTCTGAATTCTCAAGGAAAAGGAATCGGCATTGCCCTCCTGTCGCCTGAAGGCCTTACATTCCCACTAGCATACCAGCTCAAATTCCCCGTTACCAACAATATAGCTGAATATGAAGCTCTTCTAGCTGGCCTAGAACTCGCTCATTCCTTTCGTATCACCGAATTACGAGTCGTAGGTGATAGTCAACTCATTCTTCGCCAGGTGCTCACCAAATATCACACTCGCGACCCCAAGCTCAAGCCATACCAAGAACTCACTGCTGCCTTTGCCAAATTGTTCGCCAAATTGATCTTTGTCCATGTCCCTCGTCATCAGAACATTCTGGCCGATGCCCTCACCTCATTGGCATCATCTCTAAGGTTCCCTCTAGGAAGATGGTTTGATACCATTCACGTCTACAAGCGTCACGCCCCTGCAATCGATGACGCTTCATACGTAAATATCAAGGACAGGATAGCAAGGAAGGCCCTACAGGAAGAAATCCTTGAAAAGAGGGAAATTATGTTGACAGAATTAGAAGAAGAATTGGCAGATGAGGAGAAGCCATGGTTTTATGAAATTGCCAAGTATTGCAAAGATCAATCATATCCTGGAGAAGCCACATCGGAAGATAGAAAAGTCATAAGGAGGGTGGCAAAAAGGTACGTGCTGGTCGGAGAAGTGCTATACAAGAGAAGTCTTACTGGTGTTCTTCTAAGATGTCTCGACGAAGAGGAGGTCTGGAAATGCGTCGAGGAAGCACACTCTGGTGTGTGCGGTGGCCATGTGAATAGCCAAATGCTTGCCAATAAAATCCTTCGGCAAGACTTTTATTGGCCCACCATGGAAGAAGATTGTGCCGTCTATGTCCGCAGGTGTGTCAAGTGTCAGCTTCACGCCGATAAAATTCATTCCCCATCTTCTTCACTTCATCCAGTATCCTCCCCATGGCCTTTCTCCATGTGGGCTTTCGATGTCATCGGTCCTCTCGGTAATCCTTACTCCCTCACTAAGCAAAAATCATTCATCATTACTGCAACGGAGTAATTCACCAAATGGGCCGAAGCCGAAGCTTACGTAGAGGTTAAAGCATCAACAGTCTGCAAATTCATCATGAAGAACATCATCGTCAGGTTCGGCATTCCAAGCACGATCATCACCGACAATGGACCGCAATTCATTTCTCAGGACTTTCAGGACCTCTGCAAAAGGTATAAAATTACATTGCATCATTCATCACCTTATTATCCACAAGGTAATGGCCAAGCAGAGGCCACTAACAAGACATTGATTAAAATCATAAAAAAGACATGTGAGTCTAACAAGTTCTCGGATTGACCAAAAAAGCTGATTGAGGCTTTATGGGCCTATCGCACTTCAATCCGTACTCCCACTGGGCAAACTCCGTTCGCCCTTACTTATGGGATGGAGGCGGTAGTTCCGTATGAAATCTTGGTTCCTTCTCTCAGGGTACAGTTGGACAAGGAGCTTCCCCTCGACGAACGTCGTGATTCACTCCTTGCCCAATTGGAACTCTTAGATGAAAAACGGCTGGCCGCTGCCGAACATGCACGTGTATATCAAAACAGACTCACACGTTTTTATCAAAAGAAGGTCATTGAAAGGAAATTTCAAGTCGGTGAAATGGTAGTGAAAAGAATGTTTGTAAAACCTGGTGGCCCACGTTCTAAACTCCAACCCAATTGGGAAGGACCGTACGTGATTCAGGCTGTGCATCCTGGCAACGCCTATAGGCTAGTCAATGCTGAGGGGATCAAGTTATCCCACCCTTGGAATGGACTTTATCTTAAGAAATACTACCCTTAGATAGGTGTACATAGTGTCAAAAAAAATGATGAAACAACAAAAAAAAATAGAAAACAATGAAAATAACAAAAATATGTATATATACAACAACAAAGGACAAAAAATAGAAGAAAATGAAAAGAAGAAGAAAATAGAAAATTCAAAATGCTAATGCCCGGAGATCACCATGTAGTTAAGTCATTGCATTCAACCTCCGTGTTGGGATAGGGCCTATTAAGACTTGGTAGGTTCCGGGTCTTGGTTTGCCAGAACCGCGGGGATCCCTGTCCGGCTAGTTCGGCTTATGCCCCCCTCAAAAGGGGCAACATACATGTACACATCTGTTCTATGAAAGATCGGTAGCATCGCTCATGGTGAGGCCTCACCTAGAAGGTCTCCATAATGCTTAAATCTTCATTCTCTCTCTCTTCGACCGAATGAGACAGCCGGCGCCCTTAAAATGCTGAGCATGGAAAACACGAACACAACCCCTAGGGCAAGAGTAGGGCCCAATTCTTCGAGCATGGGTCAGAGCACGAGAAGAGGGCAGTGTCCCCGCAGGCATCCAAGAGGGATTCCATAATGTCAAGATACTATGTCCCTCGCAAAAATCTGTCAAGAAAAATCAGAAAAGAAGAACAAAATCAAAGTCAAGTGAAAAGCCTGGTCGTAACTGTGCCTGATCCCACAAATGAAACCCCTTTGACTGAAAGTCAACTTCTATACAAGAGGGGCCATGAGATGTAAATGCTCGAGATTTGGTCTGAAGTTATCCGAAAGGGAGAGTTAAGTGTGCCCCTACTGGCTCGCCGAGTTGACGGTTTTGCCGGTCCTCTCAGGAGGTTTGCCCCTAATACTCTTCCTTCTTCCCCTGAAGATAAAGGCTCAATGGAGTTCATGAAGGGTGAAACTCACCAAAGTCTGCAACCACCTTTCGACACAAACATATGGTTGTCCATCTTGGAAAGCAGAAGTCATTGTCAGAGCCTCCGTGTTTCTGGCCGGTCAAGACCCTTATCTACCATCTTAATGTTTTCTAAGCCTAACCTCGGGCTTAGACTAATGCAAGCGCGTCACCTATGGGTGCGACGGCGTCTGATTCCGGGTCAGCGTCGCGCGGTTGGTCATTTGGGTTCCAGGGTGTTCCATTACATATCGTCTAGAGTTGTGAAGAAATAGACCCGGGTCGGGCAAATCATTTACCTTGAACACTTTTTGGGTGAATCCCTGTGGTCGGAAGCAACTGGGAGCCTAAGCATGGTATGACGGTATTGTCATCAGGGTAAGTCTTAGCCGACGGGATTATCATTCGAGGAGTCTAGAGGCCCAAATCAACTTAGACGTACACTTAGGATGCCTGGGAGGTTAGCAAGAAACCCTCGTTCTCATGCAGGTTAGATGTTATATCAAGTGGTCATCATGCATTAGCAAAAATAAAAAAAAATAAACAAACCAAAAATAAACAAAAAATAACAAATCCAAAAATCTAAAAAAAAAGCAAAAAAATGTACATGCACAAAAAAATGGAAATATAAAAGACCAAAAAAAATAAATAAACAAACAACAAAATATAAAAAAATGAATACACCTACAAAAACAAAGAAAATCACATCTTCGCATGATCGCATTTGTATGCACCATTCATTTTAAATTCTCGTTTGCATCCGTGTGCTTGTCTGTCGCATTCATTATCCTTTATTATTGCCTTTGTTAATAAAGGCTTGCCCCTTGACTCGTTATCAAGGATAACTCAAAATCACGTTTGTTTATTGAGCAAGGGGCAAGTCAGAGCAGAAATGCTAACTTGTTTGCTTAGATGTGTACAGGGATTTGGGAGATCAGAAAGAAGCAGAGAACCAAGCACAAAACATTTTATTCCACTCCCACTCAACAAAAACAAACAACAAGAGAGAGCCTACATTAGCTCCCACCCTCCTTCTCTACATTACTCGTCTCACCGTTTTCTGGACGAGAAACTCTAGAAGGTGCTATCCAACCATGAAAAGCGGTACTTCTACCGCTTTGGGGTCCTCTTTCTATCTCCACTCTCCGACGTCGATCTGCGGGAGCAGCAAAGAAGCTACTAACACGAAAGCCACGCTGGTGTGACACAACATGCAGCGGAGGACAATGATACCAATTTGATGTGATATGACTCCCTTGGACCTAGGATAGCAAGCAACACATGAGTTGGCAACGTCGCACTAGCGGACTCACTCGCGTAGGCACACTCGGGTCCGAAGGAGGACCGGCGATGACGGTGAGGGTCCGGGGTTGGACCTCAAGGTTCCAAGGGTTTGGCTAGCTCGGAAGGGACCCCAATGGGCCAGGGATGCCCGATTTCAAGGGTAGCCGGCACGCCGAGGGCGTGGGATGTGATGGAACTCTCTCAACTCGCTCCGCGGCGAACACTATAATTGGTTGAATTGAGGATCGGGCGCTCCTCTCACCTCCGACGGACAACTAAAAGCAATACTAAGCTAGCAATGGTAATAACCAGCAAAGAAGAGTGGCCAAGAGCTCACCTGATCGGCGTGAAGACGCCGATCCCGGGCGGAGACGAGGGCGAGCGGGGAAGTGTGGTCCCCGCACACTGCGCCGGTGTAGCTTCTAAGACTTGTCAAGAGTACAATTACTACACCTCGCGCAGGAGGGTGATCTCGGGAGTGGGAATTGATTAATTACAACAAACACTACCACCACGCAGGGTGGGGCGGTAAGCCGGCCAGGCAAAGGGGCGAAGAAACTATGGAAAGAACTGAAATGATCTTCCCGAGTTCTGCTTGCTGCCCGATCTGCTGACCCGTCTGTGCTGTGGAAGTTCCCGAGCTCGCTGACGACCTCAGAATGGCGTGGGACTGGCGCCAAATTGATGGTGATTGGCTCCTGGAGGTCTGTAAATTCTGGCCGGGCTTCTGGTGGTCGTCGCTGGCCGGTAGGAGCTCTGCAACAGGACCAAAGTGTTCTGGTCTGCACAGGTTCCAGGAGCAGGGGCTTGAAGAACTGGCTGCCACGATCACTCCCGGAACTCAAATGTGGCAGGATCAGCTCTGGAGCGTCCGTGGTCGAGGTGGATCTCAGAAGGAGTCGAAGGAGCTGCAATCCGATGCTGAGAGTGGACGGTGTGCCCAGGAGAGTGGGCCCTGGTCGCTGCAGACTGCAGGAGACAGACCCGCGAGACTGAGGGAGAAAATTCGTATCTCTGTTCCCCGGTGTCCGAATGCCATTCCGCCTTCTGATCCTGAAAGAGGGCCAGGAGGAGCAGAACTTTGATGAAGGGCCGTGGGTCTGAATCCTCCACGATTAGCCGTGGTGCAGCGACGAACCGGGTTGCAGACTCTGGCCGCAGTGGCTACCAGATGCGAGCAGTGGATTGCAGAAGTTGTCCCGACCGCTCCCGGATGCCGAATCATGAACCGTCAGAGTCTCTGGAACCGTGGACAAAGCCTCTTCACAGAAAAACTGACGGAAACACCTTCTGAGGTCGGGGTGGACAGGGGGATGCCGATGAGTGTATGCTGGTCACAGAAGACTGGAGAAGACAGCCTCGTGCGACTGGAGGAGAAAAATCAGAACTTGGGGTCCTGGATGCCGAATGTAGCTCTGCTTCTTTCTCCTGGTCCGGGACAGGGGGAGGAAGAACTTTGAAGAAGGAACTTCAGCCTGATTCCTTCGCCGTTGGTCGTGAAGCAGCTTCCAATCGGGCTCAGGCTTTCTGCAGGTGGTGTCTGGCGCAGTCGGGGTAGGATAGCTCTCACGGACGGCCACGAACTCAGAATGGGGTGATTCCACCTCGCCTATGAAGAGGATAGGGAGGCATTTCCAGAAAGGTAGACCACGCCCCCAGAAGCTTCAAGATGTTGTCGTGGTAGTCGCTGCAACTTGAGGCTGGTCTGCAGGTCAGCCTGCAGACAGAACTGAAGTTGACAAAAGGGGGGGGGGTGGAGGGGTCGGCCAAGGCAATGGGAGGGTGGAGAGGGGTTGAGGGGGTCGACCCTAGGAGGGAGGGGAAGGGGGTGGATGACCTTGGGAGGTGAAGGGGCTCCTTGGGGAGGGGAAAGGGCCCTTGGGAGGTGGGAGGTTGCTTGGGGAAGGGGGAGGGATGCCTTGGGAAGGTGAAAGGGTGCTTGGGGAGGTGGAGTGATTAATGGTGAAGTAATGGGGGTCTTGGGAGGTGAAGAGACTTGCCTAGGTGGCAAGTGAGGTGGCAAGGGGTGAGGAGAGAGGGGAATTTCGAATTTTAGAGAGAGAGGGAGGGAGGAGAGAGAGGGGGTTCGCCCCTAGGAGAGAGGGAGAGAACTAGAGAGAGAGAGAGAGAGAAGACTCAAGGGGATTCAAGTGGGTTCAATTTTCATTCATTCATCAATTACCCTCTTCAAGTGGGGGATTGGGGTCCTTATATAGGAAACCCACAATTTACAATAAGTCCTCACATTGTGGACAACTGACAGAAGACCAAAGGTTGGGGAAGGGGGCGCCCATGGGCCAGGCCCAATGAACATGCCCAATAACCTACTAAGCTAGTTAATGAAACTTGGACTTAGGTAAATGACTAACTAACTTAGGTAATAGACTCAATAAAAGGCAAAATTACATGATAATGACTCAAGAAAATTGTGGAAATTATATAGCTAGACTCCAAAAATCATGGCGAGCAAAATGGCGAGTAGCAGGACCCTCGGAGGTATGTGAAGGAGTAAGCGATGTCCCCATCACACGCTCTCGTGCCCTTCGGTAGCGTTCCTCGCCATCCTTCAGCCACTACTCGGCGAGACCGAGACTGGTCCTCAATTCAAATAGTTGGGCCTCCAGGGCCCTCCTCTCCTCTTTCTTGACTGATTTTTTGGCCTTCTCTCTTTCCCTGTCCTTTTCCCTCTCAGCACGTTCTCTCTCTCTGTCATCCCTTTCCAGCTGAAGGGTGATCCTCAGCTCCATGGCGTCCCGAGAAAAATTATCATCTGAGCAACGCTGCAATTCCTCCTCCAGCTCCGCTATCCTGGCCTTCCCTTGTGATGCATGAGCAAACATCTCTTGCATCTCTTCGGCCTGCCATATCCGTCATTTCAGGGGTGTGATGAGACATAAACAGAGAAGCTCGGATAAGAGGAACCTTCACCTGCGCGGAAAGCATTCCCTCTGCCTCCGCGGCGCGCTGTGTTACACGGGCAAGCTGCTCATGAAGCGAATCTAGTTCCGACGAAGGAATCCATAGACTGGAAGAAGCACCCTCTGCCCCTACTGCTGGTAGGGTTGCGTCGAGCCGAGCACGCTATGATAGCAAGAAGTGACAGTGAGTGGCTAAACACCAAAACCTAGGGGTATAATTAGGAATATGCATTTGCATACATACTCACCGAGACATGTAAAGCCTCACGGGTGTCACCCAACTCTCCCTCCGTGTCCGCCAATCGAGCCCGCAAGTTCGCTATCATGGTATCACGGGCATCCTAAACCCATGTCATAGAGTCAGCATTACATTTAGAAAAATGATAAAAAAATAGAAAAAAATGATCAAAAAGTGAGAAAGGAGATATACCTCCACAAGTCCCTCAAGATGGAGTCGCTCTGCATACATCACCCTATAGAGACGTAGATAATCTTCACTATCCCGGGCGTGCGACTCCACGAGCGTGCCACCCCGCTGCCAATCTTCATATTGTTCGGGGAAGCGCACCCGCCAGTTGACACAGGTTACCGGCCCACGTGTCTTCCTCCCGACGCGGGGTGGTGCGGTCATATCTACCCATTCCTGGGCAAGCCCTAGAGCCCTCATGACCAATCGTAGCCAGAGTGGCTCGATTTCATTCAGGCAGTGGACCCAAAGGTCCCGACCGAATCGAGGGTGACCTGCGATGACCCACGGTTGGTCGACATCGACCAAGCCCGAGTAAGGCCTCCAGATCACCTACGTTGGCATGCGTGTATCTCCTTAATCACTCAAAAGAACCAAAAAAAAAAGAGAGACAAAAGAAAAGATAAAAAAAATGGAGTCCTACCATCTCTGCGGGGAACTCTTGCAGCTCACGCCTTAATACCATTAGCTGGTAAGATAGAGAGGTTGTGCTCATAATGGGTTGCCACCGCCGAGCTAGTGGTGCCACAGCCACACGCCACTGTCGAGCTCGCCCCATTGGGATGTAGTAATAACTCCATACCTGTGTCGTCACATGTCATCAGCATTTCATAAAATAGATTAGTTGCATAAATAAATAAACAAATAATTACCTGGAGAAATGGTATGAAGCCACTCACAGTCACCTCTCGATCTGTCCCTTGGGACAGACTTGCGAACAAATGCGCCAGCACGGCGGCTCCCCAGGCATATTGCCCTACCCTCTCTAGGTCCACCAAAAATTCTAGGAAACGACAATGGATGTCGTCTCCTTTGGAACCCAGTAGTAATTTTCCCAGCAGGAAGAGGAGGAATATCCTCAAGTCCATGTTTGATCTCTCCCAGCTACTGGCATCCACGCAGTACACAGCGCGGGACCCTCTTTCTGCTCTCTCCATGAACTCCTCCAAGGACTCGTTATCACGGTGACGAGTGTCAGTGAGCCCCAGTGCCTCCATGATAGATGCCTTGGCTATTGACCTATTCTTTTGGTCCTTTAATTCCAAACCAAGAAGCTTCTGAGCCACTTTGCGATAATCGGGGTAGGTGACCCCGGTCACCACCTCACCATCCACTCTAAGGCCGGTGATTTGGGCCACATCTTCGAGACTGGGCACCATGTGCCCCCAGGGCATCAAGAAGGCACGACTCTCTGGGTCCCATCTCTCGCGCAATGCTTGGATGAGGGCGAGGTCGAGCTTAATGGGTTCGATCCGGAGGAATGCACCAAACCCCATCGCATCTAGTCGAGCTTTCTGGAAGTCAGGCAAGCCTCGATAGGCGGCCACCACTAATTCCCATGAGATATGTGACCTCGTCATACTCTGTGGATTACACAGGAAATAAGAAGCGGGTGCATCATTGAAATAAAAATAGAAAGAGAATGAGAAAGGAAGAAAGGGATCATGAACAAATAGAGGGAAGAACTGGCTCGTTTACAAGCTCCGATTGGGTCCTCTCACTGAGCGGCCTTTCAACATCGGAGAATCTCCTGGAACTACCACTGGATCTGCTCCTCTTCGAGGAGTGGGAAGACTCGCCCTCTACCCTGAAACTGGACTCTCCCTCCATCTCAGAGAATGAGAAACTCTTACTCCCGTCGACTTTTCACTCTTCTAACCAGTCTCCACAACTCCGTGCTTTCAAGTGAAGCAGGCGGGGGGAGTATTTATAGGATTGAAGGGATATGATCCAGCTCTGTCTCAGTTCCTCTTGCAATGGGCCTTGTAACAAAGCACCCATCTTTCACTCGAAGTGAACAAGGTCGGGGGCGTAGCTGGTTGATTCACACCCTACACCTCTAGGTTCCCTGTGTTCATCGTGATTCAAATAAATCTGAGATGAGGTCATCTACATGGAGAAAGGACAATGCAGGTCGACCTCTTCGAATCCGGGAGTGGACTCATCCACAGGAGAAAGGACAATGGAAGTCGACATCTTTGAATCCGGGAGCGGACTCGTCTACATGGAAAGAGGACAGGAGGGCGGTTGGCATCTTTGAATTCGGTGGTACATCATTAAAATTTGTGATGGATTCTCCCGAAAGAAATGCCCAATGAGTCTGAGACATGATCCGTTATCTCAGGGGAGATCTGTTAAACACGTCACATGAGGACGGCATGGAAAGAAGAGGCGTAGAAGAGAAGGAACGCATGGCGGGCAAACCCGTCGCATGAGAGCATGTCGTTCCATTCATACGTCTATATAAACTGTCGTGTTCACCATGAGAAGAGAGCGGGTGTATGAGCAACTTGCCAAATCTCGCACTACCCCGTTGGTCGTCCCTCTCCTTTCCTAAGAGGGAGGTCCCTGGGAGGTCATTTAGAGCTCTGCGACGTTGCAATTGTCACATCGTATCGTGCATTCTCACCCTCTCTGGTAGCGCTCGTCGCCCTCCTCTGGCCTCTCTCGCGACCCCGACGGTCGCGAAGCTCTTGAACCCGAGGCTGTTTGCTGAGCCGCCCCCTACTCTGCAATGGAGACTACACCAACCCCAGGAGCTCCTCTACCGTGAGCCCCAACTCTCCTCCAAACGGCAGTGACTCTGAAGGAGTGACATGTCCAAGCGCTGTGTCTTCCGGAGCTTCATCACTTGGGCCTCACGTGCCCTCCTCTCGTCTCGATCCCGATGTC
This sequence comes from Amorphophallus konjac, assembly GCA_022559845.1. Classification (NCBI taxonomy): domain Eukaryota; kingdom Viridiplantae; phylum Streptophyta; class Magnoliopsida; order Alismatales; family Araceae; genus Amorphophallus; species Amorphophallus konjac. The sequence goes on from CM040123.1 coordinate 336,669,899, forward strand.
GCTTTATCCACTCCTCTTTCCATTCTCTCTCAGTTTACTTCTCTCCTCGCCACCTGAAGAGAAATCATCAGCTCCATGACATCTCAGGGCATCTCCGCATACTGTAGTTGCCTCAGTCCCCCAGATCCTATTCGGTAACGGCCGACCATCACCCGACGTCCGCCATTCCAGTCACAAAGAAAAGGAGGGGAGAGACTGAAAGAGAGTGCAATGGCATTAAGGCTCTACATTTATTTTAAGATAACATACATCAGGGTTTGGGCACCTCAGGCCTCAGTTTCCCGAGCTCCATTACATAAGCCTCCCATAGCTCTCGAACCTCACTCACAGATACCGTCACCTTCCTCGGAATGCTTGCCTTCCACGAAGCTTTGATCGCCTTCACATCCTTCGCATCATCCTCCGTGCCCAGCTTTCTCTCCTTAATCAGAGGAAGGTTGGATGGCATGGGAAGAGAGTGCCGAGGAAGGCCAATTTGCAGGCAGCACCGGTGCGAGCTGTAAAGAACAAATTTGGTTGCACCGATAAGATGGAGTTCCGCATCAGAAGAAGATCGCGTGAGAAGCCCACGTGAAAGTAAACATGCTGGCACACAAGTGAACATCTCTCGCGCCAAGGAGCTGAAGTGAGTACGCCAGTCGCCGCGTGTCTTCAGACAGGGCATGCGATTGGCCACCTTCCCACTAAAGCCCAACACATCGGCCATGTAATGGAGGGGGCTTTGTTCGAAAATCCTGGAGGCGGTCTGTACCCCTTCGTAGTGATGAAATTTGAAGTGAAGATCAATCCAGCAGTTGAGGAGAAGCATGCACCCGTGAGGAGGCCTACCCATGCTGGAAGTCGTGAGACCACTGTAAAGATGCGCGAGGACAGCATGCCCCACTCTCCTTCCCTCCCAAAGTCCACAAATCGCTCCCAATTGGTCTTCCTCTAGGATGTTGTCAGTGCAAGGAAAGAGGAGAGCTCCGGCCAAACAAATTGTGAACCCTTTCATAAGCCCTTCTAAATGTTCATCATCTGTCAACCCTTCTAAGGCAGTCACGGTCCAGTCTGCGAGTTTTTGCAAGTTGACTCCGTTCTGAGTCTGAACGCTCTTTATGGTTCCAGATGGCATAAAGCTTCCAAGAACTTCCTCGGTAGATACCCTCTTCCGCATCCGTGAAACCTTTATCCTGTCATCCTTCATCGACCTTCTTAAGCCTAGCAGAAGTTCTGTCTCCTCGAGGAGGACCGTTGCCTCAAAAGTAGGGAAGATAAAAGTGTGGGTTTCCGGATGCCAAACCTCTGCCAATGCACCCAGGGCCGCCCAATCCATGGAGATCTTGTCATAATGCTTGGCATGGATCACCAACCCTTGGAGATGCCATTTTGAAATAACGGCCCTCATACTGATAGTGATGTTAGACGTAAGCTTCGATAGCCAGGGCAGCTTTGAGAATTTTCTCGGGCCCGGAAAAAGAGGATACTGCTGAAAGGAAGGAAAAGAAAGGAATGAAAAAGCGAAGGAGAACTTATGGAGGAATGATGCGGGACGGATACGGGAGACGACACTACTAGGTGCCACCCTCGGACTCTAGATGAAGACGCGACCAGCAGCACACACCAGGGAGACACTAAGCCCGACACTACGAGCTCCTAGTGGCAAAACGTCGCTAACAGAAGTGGAAGCTCACTCGTCGTCCCAAGCGAGGGAAAGCGCGGACCGTGCGCGGTTAAGGAACCGGCGGAGGTCAAGGGTAGTCCGACTCAACTTCCGGACTCGGATCGAGTCGCGGGACGGGTCACTCTCACTCTCACAGCGGTGACATGAACACACGGGCTAGTACCTACACTCTCGGCAGCGGCAAAAGACCGTATACTAGCTAAGCAAATTAACGTCAAGAGGTTCAGACCATTACCTCCACGCACCCGGCGTGGCGAAGACAACCCCGGCCGAATCACGGACTCCCAGTTAAACAATATCACAGCAATACAAAGATTTGACCCGCTCCACGCAGGGAGGTAAAAGGTCACATGTGGAGCCCAGGAATCACGCAACTCGGGTTGACGGGCAGCATCTTGATGTCGCCCGGCGGTGCCGAACCCCGCGTTTTTGTGCTTTCCGAACGGCGGGTTCTGCGGGGCCCACGGATGGCGCTGTCCTCCGGATCTGCGGGGGTGGGACCCACTATGATGGGTACCCCTGGTGGCGTGCCTCCACGGACGGCGGTCGGCCGGGAACACCGATCGGGGGTCGATCGGTCCCGATCTCCAAGCTTTGAAGTTGCTGTCCACGAGCTGAGGTTGCTGTTTTAGCAGCGCGCGCTCCGGCAAAAATGGCCGCTGCGATCAGCCCCGTCGTCAGAATGGGATGAAACCAGCGCCGTTGGAAAGAGGATTCAAAATCCTTCAACCTAGGGCCAGTGAAATCTTATGAACCTCTTCAGACCTGGGATTTAACGATTTTTCAATCCTCTGTTGCACAGCTCTCGAAATATCAGATCTGCATATGAGTTTCCTGTAAATGGCCATTGACCGCCTCCTGAACGTTAGAATCAGGCTTCAAACTCTTCTTCAAAGTTGTAGGGAATCAAACCAAAAAATTGGGACAATTTTTGGAATTGGATTTGGAGGTGGTGGAGATTTGATATGATTTGTATAGTGACTGGTGGTCGGATCTGGGAACAGGGGAACAGAACTGTAGCTGGGACTGAGAAAGATTTTTATAAAATATGAAATGGGCGAACTAGAAATTTAGAAAAATTATGAATGAAGGGGTAGATGTAAGGAAACTCCAGTAAAACTTGTGGGACTAAAAAAAATCAAAACGTGGACCTAAGACCTAAAACGCAAGGCGGAGATGCATCTGGACAGACTGCTGGAAGAACTGAAATGAAAGAGGGAAAGAAAATCAAAAATTATGAAACGGGATCTAAATGACAAACCAATTTTTTTGGGACATCCTTGACACCTATGGAACCTCCATTAAAATCCCCAGGTCGATAAGAGCTCTTGGCGGAGTTAGAAATTTCATGGAAGTTGTTGTGATACTGCGCGGGCAGAACTCCGATGAAGACGATGGCGGTGCGGTGGCGGCTCGTGGCAGCGGCGGCGGCGACCGGAACTGATAGGGTGGAGTCTCACCACCAGAAGGAAGCCTTCACAGCTTCAAGGGGAGAGGGAGGGGCAGCCTAAGCCTTGCTCAAGGGATTTTCTTCCAATTCAAATGCATTAATTCATGAAAATAGGAAAATACAAGCATATATAGGTCACCCATCTAATCCATCCTCCACCGTTGGATCTTGGGGTTAGGGATGAATGGCTAGGATGAAGTTTGATCAAAACACAACAAAAATAATAAACAAATGGGGAGGGGGGCGCACCTTGACCAAGGGGGGGACATGGTAGGTGGGTTTGGTTGGAAATGTTGACCATTTTGGTCCCTTGTCCCCCATGTGGACAATTGACTAGTCAAGGCTTCTAGATGTCCACCTTGGATGTTGACCAACCCCACAAGGCTGATATGGACCAATGGGAGGGGGCCTGGGGGTCCCATGGGGCCCAGGGGTCCCATTTTACAAATAAGCCCCTCGTACACTCATAATTGCAAACCGTATAAAATGAAATAAACACACCTTACACACAAATAAAGTCTAATTAAATATGAAAAATGGGGAGGCTCAAGGCGGAGTCTCCAGGCTGTCTCCGAGCGAGATGGACGCTGAGGTGGCTCGAGTCGTGCTCCGTGTGTGGTACCGGTGGCTCGGCGTGTCGCGCCGCTCAACTGCTCGGGTGTCTGCACCAATTCTCCCCGGGTGGGAGAAACTCGACCCTGTCGAGTAAGGGTCGGCATCGCTCCTATATCGCTCCAGAAGGTCCGGATCGATCTGCTGCAACTCACCATGTGTGATCCATGTGTCCTCAGTAGCGGGCCGTCCTCTCCATCGCACTAGGTAGCGCGGGTAAGATCCACTCCTGGTAACTGTCACTTGCTCGTCCAGTATACGATCTATATGCTCACGCTGCCGTGAAAAAGGGGCTGGAGGTGGAAGTGGACACTCAGGTGTGGGATCACTCTCAAGGGGAGGAGATGGCTCAAAAGGTTCACTAGGGATCACCGCTGGGTCCCTATATGCAACAAGATCTGATACATTGAAGGTAGAGCTTATACCATATTCCTCGGGCAAGTCCACAACGTACGCATTGGATCCAACGCGTTTCAACACTCTGAATGGACCGGATCCGCGAGCTTGCAACTTCTTAACGGTTCCAGAGGGAAACCGTTCAGGTCTTACCCTGATCATGACGTATTCGCCCTCATGGAACTCTCGGTGGTGTCGGTGGGCATCGGCTAACTCCTTGTACCGTGCATTGCTGGCCTCAATGTGACGACGGATGTCATCATGCAAACTCCTAACATGCCTAGCAAACGACTCGGCTGACTCCGACACTCTAGCATGGATAGGCATGGGGACAAGGTCAACGGGTTTCCTAGGCCTACGACCTGTGACAATCTCAAATGGACTCATGCCGGTAGACCTATTCACCGAATCATTGTATGCAAACTCAGCCATAGGTAAAATGAGATCCCAATCCCCAATGCGGTCCTTAACTAGACACCTCAAAAGATCTCCCAGACTCCTATTGACCACCTCGGTCTGACCATCTGTCTGGGGATGATATGCAGTAGAAAACTTGAGATGAGTACCCATCATATGCCATAGTGTCTTCCAAAAATAGGAAGTGAATCTAACATCACGGTCAGACACTATAGTGCGAGGCAACCCGAACTTGCACACCACATGAGTAAGGAATAGGCGGGCTACCCTCGAAGCATCCGAAGTCTTCGAGCAAGGAATAAAGAGGGCCATCTTGGAGAAACGGTCAACCACCACATAGACCGAATCATGCTTCCTGGAGGTACGTGGCAATCCCAAAACAAAGTCCATACTAACATCCTGCCACGGGGCATCAGGCACGGGTAGAGGTGTATAAAGGCCCGAGCTTTGCTTCTTCATCTTGGCCGTAGCACATGTACGGCACTGAGCCACGATGTTAGCAACATCGCGCTTCAAGCTCGGCCAATAAAATCGATGCTCCACTGCCTCAATAGTCTTGTTCCGACCAAAGTGGCCGGCTAGACCTCCCGCATGTAGTTCCCACACTAAAAAATCTCGAACCGAAGTTCGGGGAACACATAGCCTGCTACCTCGAAAGAGGTAACCCTCCTGAAGCACATACTCATCAAGGTCTCTCGAGGGTCCGGCCTGAAGGGTGGTAAAAATCTGACTGAAGTCAGGACAATCAACATAGGCCTCCTTCATCTTCTCTAACCCTATGACCTCGGCACTCATGGTGGTAAGCAAACATGCTTGCCGACTCAAGGCATCCGCCACCTTGTTCTCCACTCCAGGCTTATGTTTCAGCACAAAGGTGAACTGTTGGAGATACTCGACCCAACGACTATGACGCGAGTTAAGCTTCTTTTGCGAATGGAGGTACCTCAATGCCTCGTGGTCGGAGTATAGGACAAACTCCTGATGTAAAAGATAGTGCCTCCAATGCCTAAGAGCCTGAACAACTGCGTAGAATTCTTTATCATATGTGGAATATCGCAGCTTCGCGTCATTCAGCTTCTCGCTGAAATATGCGATCGGGTGGGACTCCTGACTCAAAACTCCTCCAATTCCCACCCCCGATGCATCACAAGAGACCTCAAACACCTTCGAGAAATCAGGCAGTCGAAGGATAGGTGTCTGGGTCATGCGCTCCTTGATGTCCTTAAAGGCGGCAGATGCGGCCTTCGTCCATACAAATGTGCCCTTACGGATGTAATTCGTGATCGGGGCGGTGACGGAGCTAAATCCGCGGATAAAGCGATGATAGAACGTCGCAAGACCATGAAAGCTGCGGACATCATGAACGGTACGGGGTTCCGGCCACTCAACAATGGCCCGGACCTTCTCCGGATCGGCGGAGACCCCCGTACTAGACACAATGAAACCCAAGAAGGTAAGCTGAGGTTTCATGAAGGCACACTTCTGTGGGTTCGCAAATAACTGCTCTCGCCGAAGAAGTATACAGACCTGCCGAAGGTGGTCCTCTGTGGTGCGGCTATAGATAAGGATATCATCAAAATACACCACTACAAAGACTCCAATGAAAGGTCGAAGGACCTGAGTCATGAGCCGCATGAAAGTGCTAGGGGCATTGGTCAACCCAAAAGGCATGACCAACCACTCATATAGACCGTCCTTGGTCTTAAATGCGGTCTTCCACTCATCACCGGGCCTAATCCTCACCTGATGGTAGCCACTCTTAAGATCGATCTTCGAAAAGATAGTGGCACCTGCCATCATGTCCAGCATGTCATCAAGGCGGGGAATAGGGAACCTGTACTTCATGGTGATTTTGTTGATGGCACGACTATCAATGCACATTCTCCACGTGCCATCCTTCTTCGGGGCGAGTAATGCGGGTACAACACATGGACTCATACTGTCCCGGACAGATCCTCTCTGCACAAGCTCATCGACCTGCCGTTTAAGCTCGGCATGCTCCGTGGGGCTCATTCGATAATGAGGAAGGTTGGGCAAAGAAGAGCCCAAAACAAGGTCGATGGCATGCTGAGTATCCCACATGGGTGGGAGTCCCTCGGGAAGCTCATCGGGAAAGACATCAACATACTCCTGTAGAATGGGAACAACCTCGGGTGGAAGCTCGCCCTCGGAGTCCCGCTCCACCTCTCGGACCGTAATGGCAAACACCGGACAGCCCTGACTAAGCTCTTGCTCCATTTCCCGGGAGCTAATCATCATCAATCTCCTCGTCGAGGGCTCTCCTGGGCCAGAGGTAACGGTCATAGTCCGAGCTGGGGATGGGGTACTGGGCCCGGGTACGGAAGGCTTTGGAGTACTAGAGCCAGTAGGACCCCTGACTGATGGGCTCCTGGGCCGAACGGGGTGGAGGGTGACCCGCTGGCCATCGTGGTCGAAGGTACAGGTGTTCAACCGACCATGGAGTGTGGCATCTCGGTCGAATAACCACGGCCTACCAAGAATGATACTTCCCACTTCCATGGGGAGAACATCACACCAGATCTCGTCACGGTAGGAGTGGAGCTACAGCGGGACCAAGCACCGCAGCCTGACCGAAATGGAAGTGGTATCCACCCATGATACCTGATAGGGACAAGGATGGTCCACGAGCATGAGACCAAGATGGGCGACAGCATTCGTGGAGATTGCATTGATACAACTCCCGCTATCGATGACCACCTTGCAAATTTGCTTTCCCAGCCTACAGAATACCTGAAGGATAGTGGTCCGACGCTAGTCATCACTGACCTGTGGCTGGGTGAGGATACATCTGACGACCCCCACGCGGGTATCGTCCGACTGCTGGACATCCTGGGCCTCACCTCCCATCTCATAGTACTCATCAGCTAACTCTTCATCTGCCTCATAGCTGACTAACTCGAGGCCCGTAGGGGTGGTATCCTCGGCCTGTGTGTCCCCAATGTGAAGAGATGGGCGGGTGGGACACTGGTTGGCAAAATGGCCAAACCCATTGCAGCGATAACACTGCTTCCGTGATCCACTAGGCTCCCCAATCATAGGTCCTTTACCTTTATCCTCCCGACGGATAGGAGGCGTAGGCAACAAAGGACGTGCAGGAGGTGCGGGTGCCGGTGGACGGACTGTGGGTGGGGCCGTAAGATGCTGGGGACGAGGAAGGTCACTCGGGGGTGGAGGACGAGGCCTAGGAGCAAAGGGCTCAGGGCGAGCGGGCTCCTGAGGTCGAGTCATGGGGGCCCTCGGATACGTGCCAGATGAGCCACGGGACTCGACACTACGAAGGGGAAAGGAGCCCAACCGATGGGGTGACTCAAACTCGGCCTCGAACTGCTCCAATTCGAGAGCAATCTGATATGCTTGCTCCAGAGTGGTGGCATTGCAGTGAAAGAGTTCATATTGATAATTGGGCCGCAAACCTCTCCGAAAGAGGGATATCGTCATGATGCTCTCTTCCGTGACCCCGCACCGTAAATAATACTCATCGAACTCGGCGGTGTACTCGGTCACGGATCGGTTCCCTTGGGAGATGCTTTGCCACTTGTTTATGAGACGTTGGCGATATGAGGCGGGAAGGTACTTCTCCCTCAACTTGGTTTTCATATCATCCCAAGTACCGATCTGGGGTTGACGTCACTGGTTGAGCAGGCTCTCCACATTGATCCAATAAGTTTGGGCCTGCCCTTGCAACTTCATCTTTGCGTATCGGATTCTTCGGTGGTCCCTCATCTCAAACCACTCGAAGTACCGGTCCATGCCGACCTCCCAATCTAAATACACCCTAGGGTCCAAGGACCCGCTAAAAGTGGGAGGGTCCGCACGCACACCCCTAAGAATGCGGTCGTCATCACGATTCCGTCGTTGATGACGACGACCGTTACCCCCGTGATCATTGTCGGAGGCATAATCATCCACTATAGGCGCATGTTGCCTCCCGACATCCTCCACCTGAGCCCTTGGCACAGCGGGTTGCTGCACCGGCTCTTGTTGGCCGTTTGTCGACGAGGGTTGCGCCGCTACTGGGCCCCTCTCTAGGACGGCAATCCTCCCAACAAGGCCTTGAATGGACTGCTCCGAAACCCCATCCCGATCCTCGAGGACCTTCATCCGCCCTTCTAGACGCGTCCCTATGCCATCCATACGCGTACTAAGACCATCCATACGCGTGTCTAAACGATCCATGATGGCCCGAAACATCTCGGCCGTGGAAGACTCATCGGAACTACGGGCTCGGGACTCCGCCATAGGTGGTGGTGGCGAGTACTGGGTACCTCGACGGGTGGGCATGCAACTGACACACGACCTAGAAGACACCGACTAATGCAAACACACACTAAATGATGCACTTAGACCTAAACCAATATCCGGTACGGGGCGGAGTTAATCGATCCGAAGATCACTCCCGCAAGTGTGTGACCTCCCGGTAGGCATAGCCTAACGTTCGGACAACACCTTTTTAGATACCGAATAAAGGGTGCAAATGCAATTTAAAACACACTTTTTTTTGTTTTGAAAATAATGATGATCCTAGACTTGACTTAGACCATGATGCATGCAAGAATTATGCAAAGACTACCCTAGACTCGACTCGCCCTGATACCAAACTGATGCGGGACGGATACGGGAGACGACACTACTAGGTGCCACCCTCGGACTCTAGATGAAGACGCGACCAGCAGCACACACCAGGGAGACACTAAGCCCGACACTACGAGCTCCTAGTGGCAAAACGTCGCTAACAGAAGTGGAAGCTCACTCGTCATCCCAAGCGAGGGAAAGCGCGAACCGTGCGCGGTTAAGGAACCGGCGGAGGTCAAGGGTAGTCCGACTCAACTTCCGGACTCGGATCGAGTCGCGGGACGGGTCACTCTCACTCTCACAGCGGTGACATGAACACACGGGCTAGTACCTACACTCTCGGCAGCGGCAAAAGACCGTATACTAGCTAAGCAAATTAATACCAAGAGGTTCGGACCATTACCTCCACGCACCCGGCGTGGCGAAGACAACCCCGGCCGAATCATGGACTCCCGGTTAAACAATATCACAGCAATACAAAGATTTGACCCGCTCCACGCAGGGAGGTAAAAGGTCACATGTGGAGCCCAGGAATCATGCAACTCGGGTTGACGGGTAGCATCTTGATGTCGCCCGGCGGTGCCGAACTCCGCGTTTTCGTGCTTTCCAAACGCGGGTTCTGCGGGCCTGCGGGGCCCATGGATGGCGCTGTCCTCCGGATCTGCGGGGGTGGGACCCACTATGATGGGTACCCCTGGTGGCGCGCCTCCACGGACGGCGGTCGGCCGGGAACACCGATCGGGGGTCGATCGGTCCCGATCTCCAAGCTTTGAAGTTGCTGTCCACGAGCTGAGGTTGCTGTTTTAGCAGTGCGCGCTCCGGCAAAAATGGCCGCTGCGATCAGCCCCGTCGTCGGAATGGGATGAAACCAGAGTCGTTGGAAAGAGGATTCAAAATCCTTCAATCTAGGGCCAGTGGAATCTTCTGAACCTCTGCGGACCTGGGCTTTAACTATTTTTCAATCCTCTGTTGCACAGCTCCCGAAATATCAGATCTGCATATGAGTTTCCTGTAAATGGCCGTTGACCGCCTCCTGGCTGTTGGAATCAGGCTTCGAACTCTGCTTCAAAGTTGTAGGGAATCAAACCAAGAAATTGGGACAATGTTTGGAATTGGATTTGGAGGTGGTGGCGATTTGATATGAGTTTTAGAGTTACTGGTGGTCGGATCTGGGAACAGGGGAACAGAACTATAGCTGGGACTGAGAATGATTTTTATAAAATATGAAATGGGCGAACCAAAAATTTAGAAACATTATGGATGAAGGGGGGGATGGAAGGAAACTCCAATAAAATTTGTGGGACTAAAAAAAATCAAAACGTGGACCTACAACCTAAAACTCAGGGCGGAGATGCATCTGGATAGACTGCTGGCAGAACTGGAATGAAAGAGGGAACGAAAATCAAAAATTATGAAACGGGATCTGAATGACAAACCAATTTTTTTGGGACATCCTTGACACCTATGAAACCTCCAATAAAATCTCCAGGTCGATCAGAGCTCTTGGCTGAGTTAGAAATTTCGTGGAAGTTGCTATGGTACTGCGCGGGCAGAACTCCGATGAAGACGATGGCGGTGCGGTGGCGGCTCGTGGCGGCGGCGGCGGCGGCGGCGACCGGAACTGATAGGGTGGAGTCTCACCACCAGAAGGAAGCCTTCACAGCTTCAAGGGGAGAGGGAGGGGCGGCCTAAGCCTTGCTCAAGGGATTTTCTTCCAATTCAAATGCATTAATTTATGAAAATAGGAAAATACAAGCATATATAGGTCACCCATCTAATCCATCCTCCACCGTTGGATCTTGGGGTTAGGGATGGATGGCTAGGATGAAGTTTGATCAAAACACAACAAAAATAATAAACAAATGGGGAGGGGGGCGCACCTTGACCAAGGGGGGGACATGGTAGGTGGGTTTGGTTGGAAATGTTGACCATTTTGGTCCCTTGTCCCCCATGTGGACAATTGACTAGTCAAGGCTTCTAGATGTCCACCTTGGATGTTGACCAACCCCACAAGGCTAATATGGACCAATGGGAGGGGGCCTGGGGGTCCCATGGGGCCCAAGGGTCCCATTTTACAAATAAGCCCCTCGTACACTCATAATTGCAAACCGTATAAAATGAAATAAACACACCTTACACACAAATAAAGTCTAATTAAATATGAAAAATGGGGAGGCTCAAGGCGGAGTCTCCAGGCTGTCTCCGAGCGAGATGGACGCTGAGGTGGCTCGAGTCGTGCTCCGTGTGCGGTACCAGTGGCTCGGCGTGTCGCGCCGCTCAACTGCTCGGGTGTCCGCACCAAGGAAACTAGGAGAAAGAGCCAACTTACCGCCCGTGAGAGAATCCTCTCGCTCAGATGGCCTTCAATGTCGGTCAACCTACTGAATTTGCGGCCAAACTTGCTCCTCTTGGCAGGGCAGGAAGACACGCCTTCCGTCTCAAAAGCACAGGACTTCTCTCCTCCCATCTCAAAAGTGTCTAACTCCCCGAACCATGCACCAATGGATGATCTTTTGCTAAGAAGCAAAGGGGTTACTTATAGTGAAAAAGGGGGGGGATAAAAAGGTAAATGTAAAGCATTCATGACAAGTTACCGTGGTAAATTTTAATCGTATAAATCTTGTCTGATTTGCGTCGTGTTTTTCCCGGCTCCTGTATTGGTGTGCGGACGTCCTGTACAGTTGAATGTAATTTTACTTCTTATGAAATAAATCCTTCTTCACTGCTTACTGTTCGGTGCAGGTTCCAAGAATAAAATGAAAATAAGAGAGCAAGAGGGCGCCATTGCCCTACCATGTCCCACAATCAGTCACCCCAGTGACTGACCCCACTGTGTCATGCATCCTACTATATGACATTTACGCTATTAGAGCACGTCAAGGACCTTATGCCTTGGATGAATCTGGAGTTTGAGTTCCCCTCCAACAAAAATAGTGATAACTTCAGAGGAGTTCAAGATGTACGGATAGGCCGTTAGGTTGTAGTGGCTCGGGAACGATGGTTCCGTTCGGTGAATCGGTGCGTGGATAAACGGGCCCCGGCTCAGTATCGTCTCATCGAATCGGTATCCTGACCCGTCCTAAGCAACTTAACAATATTATCCTTGACTATTTTCTACTTTTAGTTTGTTTTAATTTTTCCTTTAAACCCAACATGCATTCATGTAGGACTTTGATATCACTGTGGAAGATCATTCATTTACCTCGATTGTGAGGGCCGCTGTGCTTAAATTCTTGACTAATACGGGATATTCCATTCTGAATCAAGTACCGAGTTTTTGTGAAACCATCTTGGGCTGGTTGGCTGAAAGAGACCTCTGTTTGTATTTATCAGCTACCCTTTTTATTTACTCCATTGGACCCACCTTGGTCGCAGCACTTCCATATTGGCTGGTAATCGCTCCCCAAGGTGAAACCTGCGGGTCTACGACTCAGGTACTTCCACGCCGAGAAGTTGGTCCCTCTTTCTGTTAGTCTTTTGTTATTCCCAGCTAAACAATCGTTGATTTCGGAGGACCTTCTTCAAGGTTATTTTGTTGAAACTCAAGAAAGATTCCAATCACGTAGTGTTAGAAAGCGTGTCTCATCACGCCTTGGCATCCACTTTTCAGTCCACTCCTCACTCCACTTCATTACACTTCTATTTCATTCCACTCCGTGTCATTCCCCTGCAAAGCAGACGCCAAGGCGGGGCAAGCTGTAGACACGGCATTTTAAGCATTATGCTGAGCAGATCCCGTATTACACTAAGACGCCCCAAAGTGGCTCGTACGGTTAAGTTATCTGAATGATCTCTAATTTTTATCTGATAATCTTGTCTCATGAAAAGTAAATTATTGTTTCTTGTAATAAATGAGACCCTCGTTAATGGGTTCGTGGCTATGCTTTTCTTACAATAAATGTGTTAATGGGCTCACCCCATCCTTGTCTACATGAAAACTTCTTGTGTTGATGGACTTGGAATCATGTGCTAATGGACTTAACACGTTCTTTCTACAGAGAAGTTGGTGTGTGCTAGTGGGCTTGGCCCATTCTTATTCAAAAAAAAATGTGTATAAAAAATATTTGTGCTAATGGGTTTGACCAATTCATATTCAAAAATATAAAATATATATATATAGGTGTGTGCTAATGGGCTTGGCCCATTTTTGTTCTAAAAATAAATAAAATTTTAATTGACATGACCCCATTCTTTATTACTTTTTACTCTCTTCCCACCTTATCCGGATCTTGCACCCTCTCTTTAACACACACACACTCTCTCTCTCCTTCTCACCTCCTCCGTAACCCCCTTATCCCAGTCGCATGCATGCCCCCCCCTTGGGGACGTTCTCTCTCTCTCTCTGGAATCTGTTAGCAATGCCGCCCTCACCCTCCACTCTCCCCCATCGACCTTCCCACCACCTCCCTCTCCTGCTAACAACCACCCAGCCATCGACCTTCCCACCCCCCCCTCGGCCTGCTAACCACCTCCAGCCATCCTCCTCCTCACGACAGTCACCTCCCTCCTCCACCCTCACTCACCTTCCCATTCCTCTTACTAGCTCACAGCCGCTGCCCTCTCACGTCCACCTCCACCCTCACCCCCTCTCTCTTACCCGCGGCAGCCCACTGCCGTGACCCACCTCCACGGCCACGAGCCTCACCACCGCTGCCACTCCACGCCCCGGACGCGCACGCCGCCGCTCCCCCCTGCAGTCCGCCGTGGTCGCACTCAGGCGGGCACGCCTCCGTCGAACTCCCCTCGCCGCTGCTGCTGTCGCCCTCCCAGCCACCACCTACAGCTTGCCGCAGCCCCCCCCCTGCGCACCCCACGTCGACGACGTCGCCGGCCACCTCCGCGAGACCCCCACGACGAGCACCTGCAACCAGCTGCCGTGAAACCTCCTCTGTAACCCCCCCTCTCCTTCTCACCTCCTCCGTAACCCACCTCCCCGCCGGCAGCCTTCACCACCGCGCCACCCCCCTTCTCCCTCACACCTCCTCACACCCACGTGAGCCATTCACCTCCACGACAACAACCCTCCCTCTCTAACCCACATGCATGCAACTCCACCATGAAACCTCTCTCACCACCAAACCACCGCTGCCACCTCTCTCCCTTCACCCACGCCACCTCCACTTGCATGCGCCACCACCGGACGTCGCTGCCGTTGCCACTCCGCCGAACCGCCCCTCGTCCCCATGTCAACCACTGCCTCCGACACCGCGACCGTCATCCACGCCCACTGCAGCACCGCCGCTGCCGTCCTCGTTCGCACGCAAGTGAGCCCATCGCTGTTGCCGTCCTCGTTCGCAAGCCACGCCCCCACACCACTGCAGCCATCGACGCCGACGTCGTCGTCCACCCTGCCGGCCACAGCCGTCGCTGTCCTCCCTGGCCGCCGGACGCTCCCCGCAGAGCACCTCCACCCTCTCCCCCGTCGCGATCTCTTCCCCCCCTCTCTCTCTTTCTCCCCCCCTCCGTGTTCTCTCTCTCTCTCTCTCTCTCTCTCTCTCTCTCTCCCCCCTCTCGCTGTTTCTCTCTCTCCATCTCTCTCTTTTCCTCTCGCGTCCCCCCTCTCTCTCTCCCACTCTCCTTCTCTCCCTCGCTCTCTTTCCCCCGTGTTCTCTCTCCCTCTCTCCCCCGCGCTCTCTCTCTCTCTCTCTCTCTCCCGCTTCCTCTCTCTCTCTCTCTCTCTCTCGATCTCCCTCTCTCACTTTTCCTTTTTTTTCTCTTTTTTTTATTCCCTCTCCCCACCGTCTCTCTCCCTCTCTCTGCTTTTCACCACTCCCCTCTCACTCCCTCTCTCATCCTCTCTCTCTCGATCTCCCCTCTCTCTTTCTTTCTTTATACATTTTTTAAACTCTCTCTTTTTCTCCCACTCTCTGCATCTATCTCTCCCTCTCTTCCTCTCTATCTCTCTCCCTCTCGATCTCCCTCTCTCTCTCTTTCTTTTCTTTTTTTATCCCCTTTCCCCACCGTCTCTCTCTCCCTCTCTCCCTCTCGATCTCTCTCTCCATCTCACTTCTTTTTTTTTACTTTTTTAATCTCTCTCTCTCCCCATCCGATCTCTCTCTCTTCTTTACACATTTCTTTATCTTTTTTTTACTTCTCTCTTCTACCCGACCTCTCTCTTCCCTCCCTTCTCTTCCTTGTTTTATTTTTTTATTTCTCTCCCCTCCCTCTCACCTGATCTCTCTCTTTTTTTACTATTATTTTTGCTCCCTCTCTCTCCTTTCCTCTCCCCTGCAATCTCTCTCTCCCACCTCCTCTCTTGCACTCACTCTCTCTCCATCTCTCCATCTCTTATATATATATATATATAATATCCTATATATATATTTCTTACATATTTTGTATATATATATCCTTTATAAAAAAATGTAAAAAAAAAGAAGAGAATAGTTTTCTCCTCTCCCTCTCTCTCTCTCTCTCTCTCTCTCTCTCTCTCTCTCTCTCTCTCTCTCTCTCTCTCTCTCTCTCTCTCTCTCTCTCCCTTTCTCCTTTTCAGGGCGATATCGATACCCAGAAGGCCCTACCGAGTTTCCGGACGTCGGAGTATACGAGAACCTGTTACGTCTCAGCGTACACTTGTGCCATCCTCACCTCGGAGAAGCTCGTCCAAAGCCCGTCATCGGCCGCCCAATAAGTTTTCTCATCATGTCGTTTTATTTGCTTTTGTTCCACTAGTTACGTTGCATTGCATGCATCATTATCTGTCGTTCATACTGCATCCCTCTCCCTAAGGGGGCCCTTTGCGTGTTCATTCATCATATTATCTGTCCGCCCTTTAATGCTAAAAGGGGTTTCAAATACCACCAACCAGGTGCGTATTCGCTTATGCTATTTTCAATATCAGCTTCTAAAGAATTGATGCTACACCGCCGTCGTCCTTATTTCGTTGTTGCTTCTCTTCCTTTATTTTCCGTGCAGGGTTGACCAGTCCGGGAGCCCACTTCTTCAGTCGGCCGAAAGGGGACGAGGAGGAACTCACACGATCCCCAGTTCGAGGATAAAACGCGACCATCCCTCCTACTTTTAAGGTACCCGACCATCACCTTCACCATTCTATTCTAGTTCTCTACCTTGTTGTTGTTATTTGTTGTTAAATCTCCATCTCCATCCTCTGTTACTTGTTATTGTCAAAATAAGTCTATCTTCTCTCCCTTGTTATTGTCATATATTGTTAAATCTCCATTCCCGTCCTTCTCTATTTTATCTAAAATAAGTCTCTCACTCTATCTATATTTTCCTGGTGGTTTTTCTCTATATCGTACTATCTTATTCTACCATTTACCCCTCGATTTCTCTCTTTACTTTCTCATCTTTCTCTAAAAATGGCATAAAAACATAAAAAAATAATAAAAGCAACAAAACCCCCCCAAAAAATATAATAACAAAAGATAAAACAAAACAAAAAGAATAATAAAAAATCAGGGTAACCAAAGAAGGCCCTCTTCGTCGGCCGGCCGACCGAAGAGGAAGAGAGGACCCGCACTGCTCCCGCTTCGGCGGCGGACGCGATCAGGACATTTCCTGTGGGGCTCTCAGCCCCTGGCGATCACACTTCCCTTCCCCTTTTCTTGTTATTTACTTTCTGTTTAAACCCCATTGACAGAACCAGTTCCTCGCGGTGGTCTCATCTAACTGGTGCGGTGGGTTATCTCCCGCGACTATTTTATTTCATTAATTTAATTTCTGCATTCTAACATCCTAACCGTAAACTGTTTAACTCTAACCCTCCCCTATCATCGCTTCAAAACCCCGCGGAGAGTGACATCTCGCGGCGGTTTATTTAATCTCCCTTTTTTTATTTATTCTAACCCCGATCAAGGAATTCGTTCCTCGCGGTGGTTTAACTTCTTGTACATTCATTCCAACCCCGATCAAGGAATTCGTTCCTCGCGGTGGTTTAATTTTCTGCACTTTCAATTCCAACCCCGATCAAGGAACTCGTTCCTCGCGGTGGTTAATTTTCTGCACTTTCAATTCCAACCCCGATCAAGGAACCCGTTCCTCGCGGTGGTTTAATTTTCTGCATTCTTTTAATCTGACCCCGATCAAGGAACTCGTTCCTCGCGGTGTGCTTATCTAACTGGTGCGGTGGGTCATCTCCCGCGACCATCTTCATTCCAGTAATTCAATTTCTTCACGCTAACCTCCTAACCCCTAACCATTTAATTTTCACATCCCCCTATCATCGCTTTAAAACCCCGCGGAGAGTAACATCTCGCGGCGATTTGGTTGATCCCTTATTCTTTTCTTGTTATATATATATAATTATTATAATAAAAACCCCGCGGAGGATAATACCTCGCGGTGGTCTTTTGTATATAGATATACTTATTACTTATATCGCTGCGAAAACCCCGTGAAGGCCAATGTCTCGGGGTGGTATGTACATATAATATTTATTATCTATGCTGCCGTAAAATCCCGTAAAGCCAATGTCTTGCGGTGGTCTTAATATATATATATATATATATATATATATATATATATATATATATATATATATATACTCATTAGTGATTGATATTATTGCATTGCTGTTAGAACCCCACAAAGACGAATGTCCTTTGGTGGTACGTCTTTGTTTGCATCGTCCTTATAATTGTCTGGAGAACGATATACCGTTGCAACTTCTGAGTCTTCGTGCCTCTCCACTTCTGTTACATAGATTCTCGGATTTCCCGGTATATAAAAAACTGCTCGTGGAACGGTAAGTCACGCTTACCGGGAAGGGGTCAGTTTGCGCGAGAGGGTCTTCCGACCCCTATCTCCGCCACGTACCAGAGTCCGTTCCGCATCCCTATTTTCTTTCTCTTCTTGAGTTGATCTCGTCATTTCCATCTCCTAAGACAGACGAGGGTAGACGACGACTCCCGCCGCCTATACCTCTCTGGCGATCACCCTTTTATCATTGTCATTGTTTATTATTATTATATCATTATTTTTCTTTCCCTCGAGGGTGGACGCCTTCCAGCCGTCTACAGGCACCTCCATGGGTGGGCATGCAATGAGATGTAAAGAGAGCTAAGGGTGACTTACTAGACCTATATGGATGGACCCATTGAGGAACCTAGACTTAAACTGATATCCGGTACTTGGCGGAGTCCGGGGATCTGAAGATCCTCTCACGCGAGTGAATCGCCTCCCCGATAGGCGTAACCTAACGGTTCGACAACACCTTTTTATATACCGAATATTGGGATGCAACGCAAGACCTTGGACCAGATTACCCTAGACTCAAATCGGCTCTGATACCAATTTGATGCGGGACGACTATGAGACTCAACTCGGATTGGGTTGCGACCTTGGACTCTATAGGACGACGCGACTAGTTGGACGACCCGACTAGCAACAATGATACAATGCGGAACCTAAAGAGCTCCAGAAGAGGCGATATGCCTCGAACAAGAAGTGCTAACTCACGGTCGTCCCCATCGAGGGAAGCGCGACGATCTACATGGTTGAGTAACCGGCTTTAAGTCTCGGGTGGTCGGCTCACTCTCGCGCTCGGAACGATGCGGGGGACGGGTCTCGCACTCACAACTCACAGCGGTGGTTAATATATAGTAAGCTAATAACATATCCTACTCACATGCAGCGGCATCTAGAACGCATACTAGCTAAGCAAATACGACAAAAGGGGGGATGGCGAGTGTACCTCCACGCTCGGGGCGTGGGGAAGACTTCTCGGCCGAGATCCGAAACTCCCGGTACAATAATTAAATTAATTACAGCATTTAAATCACGGCCCACTCCACGCAGGGAGGTAAAAGGCCACAACAGCGGTCCGGGAGCGCCGTCCAAGGGTTGACGGGCAGCAATTGATGGCGCTCGGACGGGCGCGGTCGGTCAGTTCAACACGGTTCACACGGGCCCGAAGGACAACACGTGGGACCCACGGCTGGGACGGAGACGTCCGGGGCGGCTCCGGGGTGCAGTGACTGGCGGGGGCACTCCTAGAATGTCCCGGGGGTTCCCCGGGAGCGGCGATCACCGGAGTGGGGGCCGGCGATTTTCTCGGGAATTATTTCCCAAGGCTGCCCCGCAGCTCCGCTTCTGGTCAGATCTACGCGCTCTGACGAGATCGGCCGGTACGTCCAGCCACGACGTCAGATCGAGACGAGGTTAGCGCCGTTGCGAAGAGTACTCGAAGAAATTCAACATACTGCAGTTTCAGAACCATCTAACGGTCTGACTGGAAATGAACGGCTTTGCAAACTGAGTGATGGTTCTGTCCCGAAACTCAGAATCCACAGGGCAGACTAGAACCAGCCTGTTTATGGGCTTTGACCATGGATCAAATGAAAGAAGTAGGACCTGATATTTTTATGGTGGGTAGAGGGGAGGGACACGGTGATACACATGGTTTTTTTGTAGGATTCTGATCACGTTTTGGGGTTGGAAAAATCGCCTACCACAGACTATCTCGCTGGCCTGCTCATAGGCAGACTATGAGGGGAACAGACTACTGACCGGGACGGGGGGCAAACGAACTCTGATCGGCGTGAAATTTAAACTGGGAATGTAGGAGACATGGAGAAACCAAATCGTAAAACCTCAGCTAGATCCAACGGTCGGATCTGGAGTTATGGGCTCCTCTTCAAGCTTCAGATTTGCAGGCCGGAATCCAGGACAGCAACTCGGAGAAGTGGTGGTGGCAGCTTGATGGCGACACGAACGGCAGCGGCGGAGGCAGTGGACATTCACAATAGGTAGAGGGAGAAGAGAAGGGGAAGAGATTTGAGAGATAGGGGAGATTTAGATCTAGATCTGGAGAAGAGAGGGGGAAGGAGATGAAGAACACCAAGAACACTAGAAGAAAGAGGGGGGGTGCACACCAAGCATAATTCTCTTGAATTTTTCATTAGTTCCACACAAAATACAACAAGAGACTATAAATATGAAAACCCTAGATCTAGACCCAAGGACATCCACTAACTCCAAAGGACACCCACTAACATTGGTCAAGGGTAGGTGGGAGACAAGCATGGGGGACAAGGAGGGGGCATCCTCTACATTTGTCTCCTTGGTCTAATAGTCCAGGTCTTCTAGAAGCCCATCTTGGGCCTTGGGTCAACCTTTTGGGCCCACATGTGTAGAAGCCCACAAGGGGGAGAGAGCCCCAATGGGGCTCCTAAAAGTTTGGAGGCCCAATTTAGAAATTAGGCTCCTTACATGAAGTGTAACCCATTTTACAATCTTGACCCATTACACTCATAAATACTCAAATAAATACACACCAATACACTAAACATAAAGAAAGTATCAACACTCAGGGAGGGACTCCATACTGTCGCCCAACCACAACGATGTCGATGTCGACCGAGTCGTGTTGCGGGTCCGGTACCGACCGCTCACTGAGTCGGGCCGTACTCGTTCTCTGGTGTCCTCACCAATTCTCCCCGGGTGGGAGAAGCTCGACCCCATCGAGTAAGGTCCGGGTCGCTCTGGTACTGATCCAGCAGATATGGATCTATCCTCTGCCCGGGTGATCTAGGTGTCATCGGACACGGGCAGTCCCCTCCAACGCACCAAGTAGCGCTGGTACATTCTGCCTCGAGTAGTTGTCACCTGCTCGTCTAGTATACATTCTATCTGCTCTCGTTGCTGAGATAACAAGGCTGGAGGTGGACACTCTAGGGTGGTGTCACTCAAAAGGGGTGGAGATGGCTCAAAGGGCTCTCTGGGTATCACCGCTGGGTCTCTATAAGCGACGAGATCCGAGACGTTGAAAGTCGAGCTGATCCCGTAATCCTCTGGCAAGTCCACAACATATACATTCGATCCGACTCGCCTCAGTACCCGAAAGGGACCGGCACCGCGAGCATGCAACTTCTTCACGGCTCTTGAGGGAAACCGCTCAGGTTTAACCCTGATCATGATAGAATCACCCTCCTGAAACTTACGGTGGTGCCTATGGGCGTCAGCCAATTCTATGTATCGTGCATTGCTGGACTCAATGTGACGACAAATATGTTCATGCAACTGTCTAATATGGCTAGCAAAAGACTCGACTGACTCAGACACACGGGACTGGATGGGAGATGGGACTAGGTCTATGGGCCTCCTAGGTCTACGGCTAGTGACAACCTCGAAGGGGCTCATACCTATAGACCTATTGACCGAATCGTTATAGGGGAACTCGGCCAAGGGTAAGACCAAATCCCAATCCCTGACTCGATCTCGGACAAGACACCTAAGAAGATCCCCCAAACTCCTATTGACAACCTCAGTCTGACCACCAGTCTGGGGGTGATATGCAGTGGAGAATTTCAATTGGGTGCCTATCATGTGCCATATGGTCTTTCAGAAATAGCTAGTGAAGTGCACATCCCTATCGGACACTATAGTGCGTGGGAGTCCGAACCTGGAGACACAATGTGAAAAAAATAGACGAGCAACTCTAGAGGCATCTGAGGTTTTAGAGCATGGGATGAATAATGCCATCTTGGAGAACCGGTCGACAACCACAAAGATCGAGTCATGCTTTCGGAGGGTGCGGGGCAATCCTAACACAAAGTCCATGCTAATGTCCTGCCATGGACTATCCGGGAAGGGAAGGGGAGTATAGAGGCCGGTACTTTGCTTCCTTTATTTGGCTATAGCACAAGTGCGGTACTGGGCCACAATACGAGCAACATCCCTCTTTAGGCTAGGCCAATAGAATCGATGCTCAACCGCCTCTAGGGTCTTGTTCCGGCCAAAGTGGCCAGCAAGACCTCCTGCGTGCATCTCCCACGTAAGAAAGTCACGAATAGAAGTCTGTGGGATGCACAACTTGTCACCCCGAAATAGGTGACCCTCCTGTAGCACAAACTCGGTATAATCGCGTGAGGGACCAGCCTGAAGGACGGCATAGATCGGACCAAAGTACGGACAGTCCACATAAGCATCCTTCAGCCTCTCTAGCCCTACCACCTCCATGCTCATGGTGGTCAATGATAAGTGTCCATCTCTTATGACAATTCATTGCATGTACACCATTTTATGTGCATATAATTAGGCAATTATGCATATTTCATAGTTAATCTCAACTCCCATTTAAATTGGAGCTTTCACGTAAATTGATTAATTTGATTATCTTATTTAATAATAAATTAAAGTTGAGGGCCATGAGCATTAATTATCCATTACATAATCATGAGCATTTGAGATTTATGTGCACATTGTGGTAATTTTTATGGACTAAAGTGCAATTATGTGTGTGTAGGACACCGAAGGTAATTACAAAAGAAGCCGGGGGAAAAACTGTCACCACTACTTTGACCAAGTCAAAAGTACATATTTTTATTGGAGGGAAAAGAAATTTTAAAAGTTCGAAATTGAGGAAAAGAAACACATATTTCGGTTGGAGGGAAAATTGAATTCAAAGTTTGAAATAAAGGAGAGACATGATGAGCCTTGGGAAAGGGGGTGCCCAAAGTCCAAGAAAGGGGGTGCCCACCTACTTTTCCTCTTCCCCATGCATCATATTCCACTTAAATCTCAACCATCCATCTCATTTTGATACAATCTCCACCTTTCATCTACCCAACTTTCCCTATAAATAGCCCATGACAAGGAGGAGAAATGGAGTTCTTCTTTTGGCAATTTTTCACTCTTTCTCTCCCTCACATATCTTTTAGTTTGCCAAGTTCGTCCTTTTCTGTCCCTCTTCTCTTCTTGCTATCTTCATGAACGTTCTTTACTTTGACGTTCTCTACAACTTCTTCTTCTGCATCATCTTCTAATTCATTCTGGTTTTTAAGGTATTTTATATTTTTCACTGTGCTATCTTGTTCATCTGCGAACCAATGTTTCTCTCTATTCTTCCCATTATTTCTCCCCCTTCTAGTCATTTTCATCTCTTACTATCTTCATGAAAGTTCTTTAGTTTTAAGTTTTCTACAACTTCTTCTTATACATCATCTTCTAATTCTTTTTGGTTTGAAAGTTATCTCTCGTTTTTCAACTTGCTGTCCTGTGATTGCACTGTTCATCCGAGGTTCTAGCTTCTGTTATTCCTCAGTTTTGAAGCCCTTACCCTCTTTATTTCTCTCTGAGTTCTTCATTAACGTTCTTTCTCTCTTGTAGATCTAGATTTTCTTCTTCTATCACTTCCTCTAATTCTTCTGATTTTATGAGTTATATTTATTTTCCCACTGTTTCACTCTCTCATCTTCTTCCTTCTTCATCTCCACACAAATCCTTCCATATTCCTCTCTATATTTCTCTTTAAAATTTATCCTCCACAACTCTCCTTTCATGGCGGTGTGCACATCAAGATGGGCGACGTTCCAAGGCTCGTGACGTAGACGACGATGGCTTCTTCATCCATCACTTTCCACGCCGATCTCTTTCAAGGCAGAGCGATCCTCTCCAAGGCTCGGCGAGGAGGAGACGACGGCCTCATCACCATTGCTACTACTATCTTCACATCTCATGCCCCTCTTTTTGTTATTACTTTTGTGTTATGATACTTCATTGTAATCTTGTCACCTTTTTATTGTAAGATTGTCTTGCACTTCATGTACTCTTTCTTTTAAGTTAATGAATAGAGTTGTTCTTTTGATCTAGTTCTTGATCTTCTTCCATCTCTACTCCCTTCTTCTATCTCTTCTTTTCACTTCATGCAATTAATTTCTATAACATAGTCGCATAATCATAGGTGTTTTTAATTAATTGTTTGGTTTGTTCTTCATTTCACTATTTTCTTTAAGCAAAGTAAAATCACAAGTGTTTTTCTAAAAGGTTACAAGGTTTTTAACTTTAAAAACCTCTTCTTCCCTGAGGATTCGACCCTTCTCGCCACCATATTACGTCTCTCTTTGATCTAGTGTAAGTTGGAATTTTTAAAATTGATGCGAATATTTTAAACGACGAGCTTTCGCGTGATCAATTTTTGGCGTCGTTGTCGGGGAAGAATGATGATTTTTGATTTAAGAACTTTATTTTCCTTATGTATATAGTATACTAATAAAGCTCTCCTTTCTTTTTTTTACAGGATAAAAAAAATCAAAAAGAATCAGAGGTAAGTTTGTATTTCTTTCTTTCATCTTTTAATTTTGTCAATCATTTCAAAAAAAAAAGAACGAGGGATTGCACTTCAAGTAAGTGTCTTAACTCCTCTCATTTTGTGTTATTTCTGTTATATTTTTGCATATTGTGGTTAGATAGATGCACTAAATAAAAAAAAACTCTTCACTTGAACCCAATAAAAAAATCCTCAATCCAAGAGTAGAAATCACGCTTTCATGCTCTAAGTCATGCATCATTTAGGATATAAGTTTTTTTTCCTTGTTGTTTAACTTTGGTCATTGCATTTTGGAGATTGCGAGGGGCAAGGTGAGTTCTTTTCTAAATCACATGCTCATGCATACTTGCATAGAACCCCTTATTTGAACTTGGTTTGTTGCATATCATTCTAAAATATTCTAAGGGCAACACCCATAAGCAAGATAAGGTGGGGATTTCATCACCATTTCTTAGCCCACAAACCACAATTTCCTTCATCTTTGCATCACCTAGACCCTAAATAAAATTCAATAGACGTTGGCCCTAGGTTCACACTGTGATTCTTGTGTTATTTGGGTTCACCCTCTTGTGAAAACCGGTGCCTAAGGCAAGACGGTCAGACGGTAAACGCCTTAAGCGGTGTAATGGTTTGTAATTAGGTCCGTACGAAAGTAGGGGGAGCCTCCCACTACCCCATCCCTTATTGTGCCCCTGGCCCCTGTGGTTTGTGGTTTTGATGATTGGCTTTAGGGGTTTGTGATGATTGGTTTTATTGTGACTTAATCACTGTGAGTCACCATGCATTGATGTTCTGTTTTGATGATTGATTTGGTTTTGATGATTGGTGTTTGATGTGAGTCACTGTGAGTCATCTTGCTGAAATGTTCATTCAGGCTTTCATATGTTCAGTCAGTTTATCTGCTTACACTGTGAATCATTGCAAGTGAAGTTTCAAACTGTTATCTGCTGCATAAAGCTTTCATATGCATTTACAGAGTCTATACATTGATTGGCAGTAAGTCTGTACATTGAGCGTCTCATGGAAGTCCATACAGTGCATTGCATTGGCTAAGTGTATACACTGTCAGTCTCATTTAGAGTCAAAGTCCATACATTGGACTATTTCTCACATCGCCTTCAGGCCTCCAAGTCTATACACTAGAGTCGTCAGCTGTGAGGACAGCAAGTCTGTACACTGGCCTTCTTTCATGTTAAACTACAAGTCTACACATTCAACAGTGTTCTTCCAAGTCTGTACAGCGTGAAGTCTACACTTTGGCACTGTAGCTCGCTCGTGCAAGTCTATACATTGGACTGTTCTTCAAAGTCTGTACATCAGACTGTACATCATCTTCGTGCTGTTTCTGTATTTGAGTCTTCGTGTTGTTTCCCCTCACTAACACGAAAAGATCTCGTGTCGTCTGAGCTTACAACACTTCGTGTTGATTTCCATGCTTAACAAGAAAAAAAAAACTTGTATGAGGTAATACTTCGTGTTGTGTCCGTGTCAATTCTTTGTTATTTCCGTGTTCGTGTTGTTCTTCCTAGACCTCGTGTCCTTTTTATTTTTGTAACCACACTTCGTGTCGGTTTCTAGTTTTTGTCCTTGAGTTGTTGTCAGCCCGTGTCGTTTCACCTCGTGCTGTTCTCACTGACTTCGTGTCGTTTTCCTTGTTGTGTCTTCGTGTCTTCGTGTTGTTTTGTATTCGTGTCTTCGTGTTATTTTCTTTCTACTTCGTGTCGTTCTCTTTGTAGTATCTGTTTTGTCACCTTTGGACTTCGTGTCGTTCTCTTTGTAGTGTTTGTTTTGTCACCACTGTATCTCGTATCGTTCTCTGTTTAGTGCACCTCTTGTCGTGTCCATATACCTCATGCAGCTTTATTGTTAATGGCCATACAGCGTGTTAATGGTTTTAATCTCATTACAGGTCCAAGGGAGAACATTCCATACTCCTGGGCTGCACGTGATCCAAGACAAGAGGAACCAATCTGATAAGGACACGTGGCAGGAAGATTCTGGATCGAGCGTGGGAGGCACACGCGTTTTGTGCCCTATCCACCTGCTGTTGCTGCTATAAAAAGAACCCTTCGTCCCCAGATGAAGGTGATCGAAGAAGAAGCCTGAAGAGTAGAAATCCCTTCAATCCAGAAAAAGTAAAAGGAGAAAAAGAGAAGAAGAGCAGAAGGAGAAGAAGAGAAAGAGAGAGATAGAAGTGTGAGCCGAAGAGAATAGAGGAGCAGAGATCGAGAGAGTGAAAGAGAAGAAGAAGAAGAGACGAGAAGAGGAAGAAAAGCTTACCTGAAGATCTGTCTACTGGACCGTGGATCAAATCCAAGCCAGTCAGCTCCGTTGAGAGCCACATTGTGCATTTCGTGTTTCAGCATTCTGTTTGCTGAAGTTATTTTCGTTTATTGTTTTCCTTTGTTTTCTGGTTTGCTGTATTTCCGGTACTCTGTAGAGAGGTCGGGGGTTCCTCCTGTTAGTTCAGGAGAAGGGAGATTGCTATCTCCGGTTGCAAGTAGCTGGGTGCTACTTGTGAGTTCCCTCCGGTTTGGAGGAAGGGAGATCTGATCTCCGGTTCTGGGCTTGTGGATTGCAAGTCCAGGGGTCCATCCTGGTCTGGAGGAAGAGAGGTCTTCGACCTCTGGTTTGCTAGTGACTGGAAGTCACCGGTTGGTTCCCTCCGGTTTGGAGGAAGGGAGGATTGATCCTCCGGTTCTGGTATTGTGGTTGCAAGACTAGGTGTTCCCTCCTGGTCTGGAGGAAGAGAGACTTCGGTCTCTGGTTTCCAAGTGGCTAAGAGTCACTTGGGGTGTCCCTCCGGTTGGGAGGAAGAGGGGAGCGTGTTCCCCTGGTCAAGCTGTTTGGCAGTATTTGTTGCAGACTGAGTCTGCGGTTTCTAGCGTGAGCTAGTGGAAGCCACACTCGGGTTGAGTGTGGGGTGGATGTAGGTCTGCTGGACCGAACCACCTAAAAATCTATTGAGCAGTGGTTTGATTGTCTTTTTGTGCTTCCACTAGGTGATTGCATAGGGGCGCTCCATGCGTTTGGCTTCTGGTTGAGCAGAAGAGTTAATTAGTTTTCAGATTGACTAAATCTGTCTGGTTAGCCCCCTAGTGACTTCACTGTGTTTTTGGTTGTTTCACTACTGCCAATTTACCTTCAAGTATATTTGGTTTACGAACGAGCATTTTTAGTAAGCGAAATTTTAACTGAGCGAAAAAGGTTTTTAAAAAGGAAATAATCATTCACCCCCCCTCTGAATACTTGCACCGATCCTAACATCCCTTACCTGGCCGGTGGAAATATTAAGGGTAAACTCAAGTTGCACTTTAGCCATTTTGTGAAATCCAATTTGTAGGTCTAAGTCACATCTAGGTCATTAGGTAATTTATGTGACAACTTGTTTGTGTTTGCATAAAAAAATAGAAAAAATCATAAAAACAAAAATAAAAATAAAAAAATCATCGTCTTCTCTCTCTTCGTCCTAGTTTGTGTCAAAATCAAAAATATGTATATATAAATCATCATAAAAAAAATCTCTCTCATCTCTCTTCGTCCTAGTTTATGCAAGGAAGAAGATCACAACATCCAAACCTACTAGGACCCATTCAAGAAATAGAGAGAGTATTGTATCCCAGAGACGATCTCCAAGAAGATCTTATGGCCGAAAATCAAGGACCTCACCACCAAAATCTCATGGCCGGAAATCCCAATCCTCCAAAGCAAATGAAGGATTATTTCATTCCCAACCAATATCAACCGCCATCTTGCATTTACATTCCTCAAAATCAAGCCATCCATTATGAGATCAAGTCAAGCACAATTCAAATGCTCCCCTCATTTTATGGAAATACCAATGAGGACCCCTACAAGCACATTGATGAATTTTTAAAAATTTGTTCCATGGTAAAAATCCAAAATTTCTCGGATGATGCCCTTAGATTGACCCTCTTTCCATTCTCTCTTAAGGATAAGGCTAAATATTGGTTAGGCACTATAGGGAAGCCAATTAGAACTTGGGCCGAGATGCAACAAGAATTTTTGAAGAAGTTCTACCCTATAGGCCGCCTCAATACCATGAGAAGGGTAATCACAGGTTTTACCCAAACTCCAGGGGAACAAATGCATGAGTCATGGGAAAGACTCAAGGAATTGCTTAGGAAGTGTCCTCACCATGGGTTGTCCAAATGGCAAATAGTCCAAGATTTTTATGAGGGTCTATCCGATCAATTTAGACAAATGGTAGATGCATCATGCGGATGGGCATTCATGAGCAAAAGTGAGGATGCGGCGTATGATTTGTTCGAAATGCTTAGTGAGAATTCTATCAATCATGCTTCTTTATCATCATATGAGAGATCCATTGGGCCCTCCATGTGGGTCGGATTATATGAGGTCAAGGCCCGGGGTGATTTTGAACCAAGATTGGACATAAGTCTCATCACTCAAAAGTTGGATAAAGTAGAGAGTCTGACTCAAAAGTTAGACCAACTCTTGACTTTGAAAGACCCTTCTTGCCAACCATCATCCCATTCCTACTCGGGTCAATCTGTCACTCCACATGAGGCATGCACTCTATGTGCAAGCCCATCCCATCACATCACGGAGTGTCCAACTGCGGCTCAATTACCCCCTGTTGACACCCGTTTTATGCCGACAAGCTGAGTCGTTTCTCTTACTCCCATTAGTTGATGCCCTAGGTTGTCCATCATTTGTTGGGTCATTTTTTGTGGCACGTCCTGGGCCCATTTTATGGGTGGCCTCCCTCCTTGGTAAAGGTCGTATCAATTCAGGGCTTATTGGACCTTGGCTTTGATTAATTGAACTATTTTTATGAAAGTCAAGTATCCAAGAGCATGAACGGTCCAACATCAGCCGTTCAGGACTGGGGCGGTTGATCCCAAGCCGTTCATACATTTTGGCTGATTTCTGAGGATTTTATTAATATTCACCGACAGACTTTTGTGCGGCTCTATCCTGCCCGTTCAAACTAATGGAGGGACGAATGCCAACCGCTCATATCTCAGAGTCCTACGCATTCTAATCTCCTCTGACAATTATCCAAATATTTGAATTATCACCGACAAGGTTAAAACGGCTCGTATTGGACCGTTCTATGTTGGAGCGGTCGCCAAGACGTCGTTTGTCCCTCAGGGTCCAACGCCGGCCGTTTCGGTCTGTTCGAGCGATAATTGGGCTAATTATCTGATTTAATTCAATTTCCACCGACAGGTTGAACGGTCTGAACATAACCGTTCAAGACGTGAGCGGTCTATCGCTAGACCGTTCATCCTTTCGATGGAGGTTTCTTAACAGACTTTTTTATCCTTTTATGCATGGTTTTATCCCTGATTTGTTTTAATGATTTCTCCGTGGATAATTAACCGTTTTTGATGCCGTTTCGACTGGATAAGAGATTATGATAATATCTATAATTTATCTTTTATAATCTCGACCTAACAATATCTAAAAACCCCAATTTCGAGGCTGGCCTTCTAGGCTCTATAAATAGACCCTAGTGACCAGACGTCAAAAGGGGGGGAGATTTTGGTTGACGGCGAAGCCCTGCCGCATTTTTGAGCGACCTAGCACCAAGGAGGGAGGCTCTCTACGTCCGCACGAGCCTCCGGTTAAGGGAGTAGCCCAGTCTTCGTAGTTCTTTCGTTTCGTAGCCTTTGCCGCTTTCCTTCATTGCATGCATCGTTTCTTCCCCGCGTACCCTCTCCTTCTCATTATCATGCACACAACCACCCAGTTTTTTGTCGCCCTAGGGGTTTAAAACCCCCCAGGTATTCCCCTTTTCATTTGTTTATGCTTAATTCTCCTCGTTTGAACGCATACTACGTTATTTAGTTCTAATCTGGGTGTTTCTTCTGTGTCTTCACATTATTTCGCAGGCCAGCACTTCATCAGCACGAGGCCCATCCCCTCTGGCCGGCCGGAGAGGGTGGAGGTCGAACCTTTTTCAACTTGCTGCGTGAAGGTACTGAGCGGCTACCCTCTGGCCGTTCAACGGTACGCGCGGTGCATCAACGACCGTTCTTCCTTGGAGCACGGTCCCCATAGTGTCGTCCATCCCACTGCAGCAATTCCTCCCGCGTCCTTCGCAGCGTCCTAGGGCAGTCTATCGTAAGACCGCTCAACGTCAGGCGGTCCTAAGAGAGCCGTTCATTCCTCAGCGCTGCACTAAGGCGAGTGTCTCCCCACTTTCCAAGGTATGGCGTGTCTATCACGTACGGCATCTTGGTGGGGATCACGGTACTCTGCGTTGTTCCCTATCTTCTCTTCTTTCTCTCACTCTCGTGGTTTGCCCGTCTCACGTTATTCCATGCACTTGATGCGCTTTGACCCTTAGTGAAGGGAGGGAGAAGGAAAATATATGTCTACACCCCTTTTGTGGCGATCACGGTGGGACGCCTAATGCCCATCGTGCTTTTGAGTTGATGACCCTTCTTAGTCGTTGTCCAGGTTTTCTTCTTGGAGTGATTTACAGGTTGGATGCGGTTTCTGTCCTCTGGCGTATACACGGTTCGTCCAGAGCCGCCTACCCACACGCACGGTCTATACTCCACCGTTCATCCTCTGCCATCAGTGTCAGCTACCCTGACCTTTCCTGTCACAGACGGCGCCCTGGACGCCGTCCATCCGTTTGAGCGGATTTCACACAGCCGTCCCGCTCCCAGGTACAGGTACGCTGTACTTTTCTGGGTGGCAGATACGCGGCTGTGACGCGGCGGTTCAAGTGCGTGAGCGGTTGACTATCGACCGTCTGTCTGGTATTTCCCTTGCTTTCTTCCCGTCAACTACGGCTGGACGTTAACCATCTGTGTACTTAGAGCGGTCAGAGGAGGACCGCACATCTCCTGTCACAGTGCATTTATTTCATCTTGGTTAGTTTTTCGCATGATATATATTGCTCCTGGTGCTGTTCATTGGCTCCCCCCTGCTCTCTTATTATCATTGCATCACCATGCTCTTTATTACTCATGTATATGTTGGCTTATTGATTGATAGCTGCTAGGCTAGTTTGTGCATGCACTCCGGTGCGCATAGGAGCATCGACATCTTCCCATATTAGTTGCATTCCTACCGAGGTAGGATTTTCTCTCGTCTCCATATTCCTTGGAGCCGACTAGGGACCTTGCTGAGGACCTCCGTAAGCCCCCGTGAGCCGTGGATTCCCACACGGACGCCGGGCAGGTTGTACCGTATCTACCCCAGTCTAGGGTTGCATCCGCGAGTGAGAAGTCCCGATAGGGTCACACAGTTCCTCATTTCTCATCCCAATCAGGCACCTAGTGGTCGAGGGAATTGATATTTTCATTAATCCACTAAGGCTCAAACCCAAAGATATAAGGAACTGACGAGCATCATTTTAAGAACTTGATTGCATTACTGAGTGATTCTGCTCTCATCTCGCTCCATTGTATGCTTATTACTTGTTTGGTAGATCTGATTGATTAGTGTTGCTTGTTCTAGTCGTAGGTGTCTGCCTTCTGCCCCCACGATCACCTCCTAGGGTTGACTCTTATTTCCATTCCTACTCCAACCCCTTGTTCGATTCTTCTTCTTCCATGTCGTCGTATGACTTCTCCGCGGCCCACGAGGACTCCCTTCCTCGTGGTCTCCTTGAGGACCCACCTAGGGTCACCCATTTGCAGGGAGGAGAGGGGACGGTCCCCTCACTCCCGACCACTCTTGGCGAGGGTCCCCGACCCTCTTTTTCAAACCCGCCCAATCAGAATTCAGCCAGTATGATCCTCGATATGATGGCCCAGTTGGACCCCACCCAACTCCATCTCATCAGACAAGCCTTGCAAGGGGGCGATGCCCTGGCCTCAATTCCGGCTCATGCCACAGCCATTGTTGCCACTTCACCTCCTGTGGTCGGGACCACCTCTCTGTGGCTCCCATCGACCTTACTCATGTCCGCCCTCAGACCCTTCGCTATCCCAATATGGAATCGGGCCAGGCTTCCACATCGGTCCATCAACAACTTGATAAAGGAAAATCCCCGATCCCCTCTGTTCCTTATCTCGAGCCGTACCCTACAATTTCTCCATCACCTCAAGCCCTCATAATCCCGGCGGACTTCGCTAGGTTACAGTCAGGGGCGGCCCAGTTGGCTCATGCGGATATGGGCCCTTCCTCAGCCCATTATCCCTCTTACGGTTTGCCCCCTTCATCAGCTTATCCTTTGGCCGCCTATCCAGGTACTGCTCCTCTTGCTCCTTCCCCTCCTTCCCGGGAACGGGAAATTCTTGACAAGTGGGCTGCTATGCAGCAACAAATTGATCTCCTCCACAAGCGGGTCGGCCCGCAATCTCTTGCCGATGTCCCTATCCCTAACTTCAGGGACCTGCATTTTCCTTCTCAGTCTGAACTCCCCGTGTACCGCAAATATGATGGGAATGGCAATCCGTTCATCCATGTCCGGGAGTTCTTGTACGAGTCGGCACAGTTCCAGCAGGACGATCGCTCGATGGCCTATTTGTTCCGTCGGTCTCTGGAGGGGGTCGCTTTGGAATGGTTCTACACCTTGCCTATGGAAGAGGCCGAGAATTTTAAGACAGTCAAGGAGAGGTTTATACAGAGGTTTCAGGATCGGGTCGGACCCGAGTACTCTTTCACGGACCTAGTGGCGGAGAAGATGAAGCCGAAGGAAGACTTCACAACCTATGCGGACCGCTGGAGGCAGATGGCCTCACGGGTGCCCGGGCAGATTCCGGAAGAGGAAAAAGTGAAGTTGTTAATTTCCAATGCTACGCCAACTTTCAGAAACATTCTGGCAATGAATGATATTTCAAACATGCACCAGCTATACAGCAGAGCTAGGTTTATTCAAACCCAATTTAAGGACTCCCCCATCCACTCCTTATTCGAAGCCCAGAAACCCAAAGCCACCAAGAAAACCCAAGGCCCCGTCACTGAGGGGGTACAAATTAACGAGCAGTCCAGGCCGTTCAGTTCCCCCAACAAGCCGCGCCACCCCGCTTCCCACCGCCTCAGCGTAACCCCCAGTTCGCTGCTCCGCAAGTTTCCCAGCCTGCCTTCCAAGTCCCGCAATACCCTCAACAGGCACCTCCGCCACCCCAACAGCCTCAGCGGCCCCCGCAATACAATAGTGTTCCTCCACCCCCCACCTATGGCTCTACTCGACCAGCTCCAAAAAGGGCTCATTACCCCCCTCTTCCGGAGACCTTGCCAGATATTTTCTCTGCTCTAATGTATACTGGTGACCTCCAGTTGCCTCCTGAACGCCCGAACTGGAATCCGGCTGCCGACCAATCCCGATATTGTATATTCCATCGGCAACCCGGGCACACGATAGAGCGATGCTACCAATTCAGAGACCTGGTGTATGATTTGCATGAGGGCCAGAGGATTGATTGGGCCCAGATGCGCCAGCTAATTGAGGATATCAAGCAGAGGCAGAGACAGGCCAGGCCGCAGCAGGCGGCGCCCCAACAGCAGCAGCAGTAACAACCCCAGCAACAACCGCAACCTCAACCGCAACAGCAAGACCTTGGGATCCATCAAAATCC
This sequence comes from Amorphophallus konjac, assembly GCA_022559845.1. Classification (NCBI taxonomy): domain Eukaryota; kingdom Viridiplantae; phylum Streptophyta; class Magnoliopsida; order Alismatales; family Araceae; genus Amorphophallus; species Amorphophallus konjac. Next base: position 336,703,567 of record CM040123.1, read on the forward strand.
CATGTCAGTACATCAACCCGCTCCTCCGCAACAACAACAGCCGCCGGCACTGGCCCCAGCACAAGTGAATATGGTCTAACGCCCAGCCCCCAACGCTGGGTGGACGTTTGATGATGAGACCCCCGCCCATCTCTTGGCCTTACACCACCACTACTCTCCCACACCTGCCATCCCCTCCATTCTCAGACCCGCCGTTCCGGCCACTACACCACTCGTCACTTCCTCCACGTCGCCTCTTAGGCCTGCTACCTTCCCCTCTGCTCCGTTCATCCTTTCACCACCACCCGCCATACCTCCCATCATTTCCCCTAAGCTTAACCCTTCACCCATTTCCCCTCCACCAGGGCCTATTAAACCCACTTCGGTCATCCTCACCCCCATCTCCACGCCATTCACCTGCCCCACCAGGCCAAGCGGGGGTCCAGTCCAGATCGTGCCAGCATCACAATGCGCCCTTCGGAGCGGGCGTTCTTTCCAAAGAATTTTTCCTTCCCCAGGTGCATCTGCACCAAACCCCGCAGTCTCCTCCCCTACAGTTGAGCCAGAAGAGATAGACCCTATGCTGGGCACAAGATATGACTTATTACAGCACTTAGACCGGCTGCCGGCTAAAATCTCAGTGTTAGAACTAATCAAGAGGTCGCCACTCCACCAAGATGCCCTGAAGATCTTCCTACATAAAGTTATGGTGAGCGAAGATGTGGCAGTGGACAGTCTGCCCTCGGTCTTGGCCACGATCACAAAGGGGCCCTCTATTGCATTTGCTGAGTCAGAGCTAGCTCCTCCTGAGGCACGGCAGATGACGTTATGTATCACCATCTCTCTAAACAAAACAGCCGTGGAATCCGTCCATGTGGACACAGGGGCGTCAATAAATGTCTGCCCATTGAGTACCCTGCGTGCTTGCAATATATCAGAGGACATGCTCAAGCCGACGCCGACTACCATAGCAGCCTATGATAACTCCAGACGTGCTTGTCACGGAGTAGTGACTGTGCCGGCCGAGCTGGGGCCCTTAGTTATGGATGTGGAATTTTATGTGCTGGACATAGACCCGATGTTCAAAGCCATTCTGGGCCGTCCATGGTTGAACAGTTTGAATGCCGTCCCCTCGACGGCCCATCAATGTCTAAAGTTCCCATTCCAAGGACGAGTGGTGAAGGTGAAGAGTGTTTCCGCAGTTCAAAATGTTGACGCCATAGCCGCCAAGATTTTGCCCACACTGTGGCCGAGTAACAGGCCTGTTCTATCTGTCATGGACTTGAACTATTCATGGGCATATGCGTCACGCAAGCCCACCACTGCATCAACCAATGTGAAGGTCAAGCCCAAAATGAGAGACTCCAAAGGGTGGCACCTAATTCTCAAATTGGGCTATCAGCCAGGCAGAGGACTCGGCGCACAATTGCAGGGCCGAACCAACCCCCTTCCCAAGGGAAGGAAGATGGGCCGCCGGGGCCTCGGCTACCATGAATCCTCCATGTCGATGCTTGGGGACTCTGGGCCGTTGACCTGGGATTATCGGCAACATTTTGTGAAGGGTCCGTTGCAGCCCGGCACCTTGAAGACCTCGCCACCCAGCCTTGAAGGAAAGATAGACGAAGCTTGTGCTGTTGCTGATCCGCCACCATCACCGCAAGCGCCAGCCGGTGACTTGGAAGACTATTCTGATTGCTTTACGAGGATGTTTCATGAAAAAGAGGGTGAGCCGAAGAAGAAGGAGACACAGCTGGTAAAGCGTCCTCCGATGCCATTAGCCCGCCAGGGGCCACGAAGGATGGGAAGCTCCGCCACTACTTATTCTATGTCCACGTCCCGCCTTGCTTCCTGGTTTCAACAGTTGGATTCTGTCCCTCGTTTCCCCCCGCTCATGGTCGACCCGTGTTTCGTGGAGAGACCCGAAATTCTATTCGTTCCATGTGCTTGCGGGCGCTGCCCGCCCATTGATCTATCAACCCTATTCACTCCTCCTCCCCTAGGAGCTCAGCTCCATGAAATGTGGTTTAAGTCTTCTGATCCTTTCTTTGACTGCATCTTCCCAGAATTGTTTCCCATGCAGCTTCCTCCTCCTCCGTCTTCTTCCTCCTGCTGCGTGATCACCTCCGGCCTCCAAAAAAAAAATGCCAAGTTCAAAACGGAGGTCTCCATGGAAGATTACGCTATGTTCTACTCAGATTCCCAGGGGCACGAGACCCCTGTTTCTTTTCCGGTAGATTTCTTCTCCCCTACATTAGATGTACAGTGTACCGAGTCTTCTAGGATGGTCGAGTCAGTCAGGGTAGAGTCTAGTTCGAGTTTTGTCAGCCCATCCACGTCTGCGGCACCCGCCGTAACACACCCTTTCAAAACCATTCTCGATAGGTTGCTACAAGATTTGGCTGGAAGATGTCATGATCCCTTAAAGTGCCCGGAATTTGTAGAGACCGCGATTGTCTTGGAAAATGATGAGGGAATTGATGAGGTATGGAGCAAGGATGGATTAGGAGTATATGAAATTATGAATGAGAAAGACCCAGCAGATGATGAGGAAGATGAAATGGATGACACTGCCGACCTATATGCCCAAGGCTTGAAGAAGTTCGACGAGCCTTCCGTAGCAGTGGATGAATCCACTAAGAAAATTAACCTCGGAACAGAAGAGGACCCTAGGCCCATACTTATTTCCGCCAATCTCCCTCCTCAAGTCGAAGAGGAACTTGTCAAAGTATTAAGGGAGTACAGTGACTCTTTCGCCTAGTCCTACGCAGACATGCCGGGCCTTGACCCCGCCTTGGTCGAACACAGGCTGATTCTCAAACCAGGGGCAACGCCCGTTAAACAGAAGGCAAAGAGATTCCACCCACAGATGGCCTTGAAGATTAAGGAAGAAGTTGATAAATTGCATAAGGCCAGGTTCATTAGAGTTGTGCTGTACCCACAATGGGTGGCAAACATAGTCCCGGTAATGAAGAAGGATGGTAAAATTCGAATCTGTATTGACTTCCGGGACTTAAACAAAGCATGTCCGAAAGATGATTTTCCACTCCCTCACATCGATGTCTTGGTCGATAATACAGCTGGGTACGAAGCCCTCTCCTTCATGGATGGCTACTCGGGGTATAACCAAATCCTTCTGGCTCCGGAGGATCAAGAAAAGACCTCGTTCACCACACCTTGGGGCACATATTGCTATGTCGTTATGCCATTTGGGTTGAAAAATGCAGGTGCCACCTACCAAAGAGCGATGATGGCTATCTTCCACGATATGATGCACGTCTATTTTGAAACTTACGTGGATGATATTTTAGTCAAATCGAGGTCACAAGAAGAGCACCCCGCCATTCTAGCCAAGGTGTTGCAAAGGGCTAGGGAATACAAGTTAAAGATGAATCCAAAGAAATGTGTGTTCGGAGTTGCATCAGGGAAATTGCTCGGGTTTATAGTTAGTAAAAGGGGGATTCAGATCGATCCAAACAAAGCAAAGGCCGTCATGGAAATGCCGCCGCCGAAGAATGTCACTGAGCTTCGAGGTTTGATCGGGCGTTTGCAATTTATCAGGAGGTTCATATCTCAGCATTCGCAAAGATGCCGCCCGTTTTATGAATTACTCAAGGCAGGCGCAAAATTTGAATGGAATGAACAATGTCAGAAGGCCTATGAGGAACTCAAGGTTTACCTCTCTAATCCCCCGATTCTACAACCACCCGTCCCCGGGAAACCCCTAATCCTATACATTTCGGTAATTGAGGACTCCCTAGGAGCTGTTCTCGCACAGGTAGACGATGAAGGAAAGGAAAGGGCGGCGTACTATCTCTCAAGGTTATTTAATCCCGCTGAATCCAAGTACACTACTATGGAGAAGACCTGTGCAGCACTAGTGTGGGTAGCGCAGAAGCTTAAACACTATTTTCTTGCCCACGAGGTTAGACTCATCTCTAGAATGGACCCCATTCGTTATCTGTTGGAAAAGCCAGTCCTCTCTAATCGGCTAGCTCGCTGGCAAAGCTTTCTTTCCCAGTTCGACATCACCTTCATCATGCAGAAAGCAATCAAGGGATATGCTATTGTCGAGCACCTGGCTCATTCTCCTATCCCTCGCACTGATTCCATTCAGGACGAATTCCCCGATGAACACCTGGCGGTGATCACTCATCTTCCTTTCTGGTCCCTTCATTTCGACGGTGCCCTTAATTCCCAGGGCAGCGGAGTCGGCGCCGTTCTCCTTACTCCAGAAGGGGTAACCATCCCCGTGGCATATCAACTCTCATTTCCTGCCACCAACAATATAGCCGAGTATGAGGCTCTCCTTGCCGGTCTAAAGCACGCCTACATCTTGGGCGCGCGATACCTTAACATCATAGGAGACTCTCAGCTGGTGCTGCGTCAAGTTTTGTCGACTTACCGCACCCGCGATCCTAAGCTCAAACCCTACCAAGATCTGGTCACGCTCTTGGCCAGGCAATTCAGGAAACTCGTCTATATTCACACTCCTCGCTCTCAGAATATCTTGGCCGATGCCCTTGCGTCGCTCGCCTCTTCTCTATCACTTCCCCTGAGTCGCGCCACTGAGACCATTGTGGTCCAAAGGCTAGACGTTCCTTCTCTTCAGGATCACTGGTTCAACAATCTTAGGATGTCCATAGAGAAGAAAATAGAAAGGGAGGAAACAAAAGAGGTTTCATTGACTGAGCTCGAGGAGATCATTGAAGAGGAAGAACTGCCGTGGTTTTATGAGATCGAGCAATACTGCAAGGATGGTGCCTTTCCGGAAGCGGCCAACGCTGAGCAGCGAAGAGCCATCAGAAGAGTCGCCGCCAGATACACGATCATCCCCGGTGAATTGTATAGGCGGGCTTTGAATGGAGTTCTAATGAGGTGCCTAGATGACGAAGAAGCTTGAAAAGTCGTGGAAGCAGCCCACTCCAGCGAGTGTGGAGGGCATGTGAATGGACAGGCCTTGGCAAAGAAGATTCTTAGGCAGGGCTATTACTGGTCGACTCTAGAAGAAGATTGCTCCACCTATGTCCGTAGGTGTCTTCAGTGCCAAATCCATGCCGACAAAATCCACGCTCCGGCCTCTTCTCTTCATCCTATTATGGCCCCCTGGCCATTTTCTATGTGGGCATTTGACATCATCGGACCCCTCGGTGATCCGAATTCTGCTGTTAAACAGAAATCCTTCATTCTGACGACTACGGAGTATTTTACCAAGTGGGCCGAAGCTGAAGCTTATGCAGAAATCAAAGCCACCACAGTATGCCGCTTCATCATGAAGAACATTATCTCGCGATTCAGGGTGCCAAGCAGCATCGTCACCGACAACGGGCCTCAATTCATCTCACAAGAACTCCAGGACCTATGTAAGAAATTCAATATAGTTTTGCATCATTCATCACCATACTACCCCCAAGGTAATGGCCAGGCTGAGGCCACGAATAAGACCCTTCTTAAATTTATCAAGAAAACATGTGAATCACATAAATTTGCTGATTGGGCCGACAAATTGGTAGAAGCTCTATGGGCCTACCGCACATCCGTCCGCACTCCTACAGGGCAGAATCCCTTTGCCCTCACCTATGGAATGGAAGCGATGCTCCCGTATGAAATTCTGATCCCTTCCCTAAGGATGCAGCTGGATAAGGAACTTAATCTTGACGAACGTCGAGAGGCGTTGCTAGTCCAACTGGAACTCTTAGACGAGAAGAGATTGAATGCGGCCAATCATGTTTCAGTATATCAAAAGTGTGTCTCGTGATATTTTCAAAAGAAGGTCATTGAAAGAAAATTTCAGGTGGGTAATATGGTTTTGAAACGTAAATTCATCAGGTCAGCAGGCCCCAGGTCTAAGCTGCAACCCAACTGGGAAGGGCCCTTCGTAATCAAAGAAGCTTATCCGGGCAATGCGTATCGTCTAATTAACGCGGAGGGGGAGGAATTGCCAAACCCGTGGAATGGGCTGTATTTAAAGCATTTTTTTTCATAATAATAAAACCAGTGAACGGCTCGATGGCAGGGCATACCCCACCAAATTGCGAAAGGAGGACCTAGGTCCAGCATCTCACACACTACACGACCCCGTGATGCGGTATTCTCTCATGCTACCCGACACCATTTCTCCTTTGGCCATGCTCGGGGAACGTGGAAATCCTTGTATTTACTCTCTCTCTCGGTTGGAGATAGGGGCAAGTGGTGAATAAGGGGGCGAGAACCGACCCAGATTCCCCATTAAAAGAGGTCTCAAATAGGGGCAATCCGTTAAGACCTCACTCCGCAAAAAAAAAAAAAAAGAGAAGAAAAAGGAAAAGGAAAGCAAGAAGAAAAAAAAGAAAGAACAGGGGCAAAATCAAAAGATAAAGCCGAAAGCACAAAGCTCGAAGCTCTCTGAATCCCCAAAGGATGCAACTAGGCATGGCAAGAGTGGCAGTACAGTTTCCCCGCGGGACGTTATGAGCCCGGTCGCATGCGTGCCTAGAGCGGGTGAAGGTTCGATGACGGATACAGAGCCCCGGCGTAACAGACCAAATTCCTTGAAAAGGGGGGGTGTCCTGGGAAAGAACTCAAGCCCTAAAAACCTCTACACCTATCATCGGCTTCCCTACTCGATCTTTTTTTTACTTTCCCAAGGAATGAATCCCACCCCGGGTATGGCCTCAGTAGAGGCACCGTTGAGCAAAGTTGACTCCGATCACGGGCGGTCCCCCTTCCTGCACGCGCTGAACCTTGGAATCCCGTAGCAAGATGAGGAGGTCCCTGCTATTGAGACCCGAGCTGGTTTCAAAACCCAAAAAGATCAAATATTTCAAAACCCAAAAAGATCAAATATTTCAAAACCTGAAAAAAAATCAAATATTTCAAAACCCAAAAAAAAACCAAATATTTCAAAACCCAAAAAAATCAAATATTTCAAAACCCAAAAAAATCAAATATTTCAAAACCCAAAAAAACCGAATATTTCAAAACCCAAAAAGATCAAATATTTCAAAATCCAACAAAAAAATCAAATATTCCAAAAAAAGAACAAAAAAAAACTTACATGTTTCCCTCTTGCATTCATCTGCATTTCTCGCATTTTGATATTTGCTTATTTAATAAGGCTCAACCCCTTGACCAAAAATCAAGAAAGGGTCATCTCCTAACTTGCTGTAGGCAAGGGGCTAAGCCTAAAATAGATTTAATCTGTTTCATGTTTGCATGTGTGCAGGGGCAGGTTAGAAGGGCAGTTGGCTCGAGGCCACATGAATATTCGATCCTCGCATTGGCCTATGCAATCACATCACATCATAATCGAATTACAAAGCTCAAACTCAATCTCATCAAATCTTATTCATGTCATATATCAAGCTGTCCGGATATAAAATCATATCCCATATCATCATGAAAACAAAAGAAAATCACTCAGTCCGCCGCTGGGCATCCCCACGAGGACGTATCTCTCTCAACTCCCTAAGATAAGCCTGTCGAGTCCCTGGAGCCTCCTCAACCTCTGCTGGTAGGGTACACACCCTACTCACCTCCCACATAATCAGCGCACTCCTGACCGCCTGCTCGTCCTCCTCTGTCCCGATCTTCCGTACCTGTAGCATGGGAAGGTGGGGTAGCGTAGGTAGCACCGTCCGAGGTAGTCCAATCTGCAGGCAGCATCTGTGTGGGCTGTACATCGCTAAGGTAGTGTCGCTCACAAGCCTCAAGTCCAAGCCAGCTCTCCTCGGTAGCCTGATGGTGGTATCATGGAGGAAGTCCGGGCGCATCACAAACCTGTCCAGGGGCAGCCTGTTGATGTACGGGCGCCACTCGTCCCTGGTCTTCAGCTCAGCCGTCCTGCACTCAACCTGTGGAGAAAACCTGAAGGCGCCTCCTATGAAGTAAAGGGGATGGCTCCCAAAGATCCTGCTGACTGAAGTAATGTCCTCCCTCAGGGTAAACTTCATCCTAACTCCCATCCAGCACTCCAATAGGATCATCGAACCAAAGAGAGGACCTCCTAAGGCTGCTGAAGTAAGACCCTCATACAAATAAGCTAAGACAGCCTGAGAGATGGAAAACCCCTGCCAAAGGCCGCTGATGGTGCTGAGTAAAGGGATCTCTAGGACATGGTCGGCTGAAGGGAAAAGGATGGCCCCGCATAGGCAGATGGACGCAGCCTTGGCTATGGCTTCAACCCACCCGCATTTATTCCGGCAATGCTCCACTACCCACTGACTCAGAGGAAGGAGGTGAATGTGGCGAGGGCCTACAAAGGTACGAACATCCCCGCTATCAGGTATGAACCCCCCTAGGATGAGTTTTGGATCTATAGGGGCAACGGTATGGCATATCAAGTCTTCCTCCCCCACCTTGGACCTAGGGAGCCCGAAGTATGTCTCTACCTCCTCTAACAGGATAGTGGCCTCAAAAGATGGGAAGAAGAAAGTGTGAGTCTGAGGGTGCCAAATCTTCATCAGAGCAGAGATACTATGCCAGTCTAAAGAAAGTTTAGGGTAATTCTGACCTAGGACTAAGAGGGAGTGTAGGTGCCAGGATTTGAGAAGGTAAGTCACCCCGAGGGGCAATGCACGGACCATGGGAGCCACCCACTTTAAACTAGAAAAGCGTCTCGGGCCGGGAAGAAGCTGAAAAGAAGGAGAAGGCAAAGGGTGTAAGGAGATATAAGAGGAAATTGAGAGATGGAAATCTGAACATATTCTGATCAAACTTACCTCTCTCATAGGGGTGGCACTGAGATGTCGAGGAATCAAGCTCAGCCGTTGAATCGCTTCTCGCTCCTTTCTAGCCGGCCGCGGTCCTTCAAACAACGCACCCTCCGCAGGACTTCCATCAAAGGCCCTCTTCATGTTGAGGTGACGAGAATCAAAGGTTTTAGGCCTCGGGAAAGGGAGGATGTGTGAGTTGAGAGTTCAGGCCTTACTACTAATTATAGGGTTCATTAGGGAGCCTAAACCTCTTAGGATTAGGCCCAGATAAGTCTAGGATGGGTTTAGATAGGGTTGTGATAAGTGCAAAGCGCCTTACCCTCGGGCTGGGGACTCTCCAGGGAGTCTCCTTTCGAGCAAATAGGATGCTACCTTGGACGGTCTTACGATAGACCGTCCATATCCTATACGGTCCATCATCAAGCGTTCTTCTCTCTGAGGAAGCCCGAGCCCGATGACTTGTGCGGCCCAAAATATGTCGCTCAAATGTTATTACGGTTTATATTGAACCGTTCTGACTCAATTGACGCGGTCTTTGGAGAACCGCTCTTCTCCACGAACGGCTTTGGGAGAACCGCCCATATGCTCTACCCCCAATCAACCTACTGCACTCATGTCTCAGTCATCTGGTGCACTCATCTCACTCAAGTCGGGCGTGTGAGTCTCTCATCTCACTCAGGTTGGCGTGTGCGTCTCTCACCTCACTCAGGTTGGCGTGTGCGTCACTCATCTCACTCAAGTCGGCGTGTGCGTCACTCATCTCGCTCAAGTCGGCGTATGCGTCTCTCATCTCACTCAGGTTGGCGTGTGCGTCACTCATCTCACTCAAGTCGGCGTGTGCGTCACTCATCTCTCTCAGGCTAAGCGCACTCCTCAAACTCATTCACCCACTCATGCATACATGCATTCATCCACAAAGCAAATGAAAAAGAAGAAAAATGTATATATATATATGCACATCACTATCATCATGAACAAAAGGACGGGCCCCGCACGTCAAGTCAAGCGGCTCTCTCTCCCTGGCCTCCATCACTGTCCCCCTCACTCTCATGCCTCTTTGGAGGAGGCATCGCTGAGGTCGCCTCGTCACGCTGACGTCGCCGGCGCCGCTCGTCCTCCTCGTTCCTCCGCTGCCCAGAGAAACCCGTAAAAAAACTCCTCACGGAACCGTGCGTACCATGGCTGACACTCGGGGTCCCGCTGCGCGAGCGCCGACTGATGTCCTTATACGCTCGCAGCTCCCCGCGTAACTCAGCCGCCTCAGTCCGGCATCGCTCCGCCTCAGTCCGGCATCGCTCCGCCTCGGCCGCGCCAGCCCGCAGTCGCTCTAGCTCGGCCTGGAGGAGCGCGATCTCCACTGTGTCCACCGGTCGGCTCCGCGCAGCCTCCTCCCGCACCCGGGCTACCTCCTCCCGAGCCGCCACCCGGCTCCGCTCCAGCTCCGCCTGGAGGCGAGTCAGCTCGGACGTCTGCATTTCACACATCATTGTCAGTTGGTCACATTTCAAACATTTCATAAGCATAAATAAGCAAAGAGGAAGTGTAGAGATTCGTGTACCCTCTCCACAAGTGCCACCTCGGCCGCCTTGGCCCACTCTACCATCCGAGTGAAGTCCGCATCCCGCTCGGCTCGGTCTGCTGGAGTCTGGACGGAGGAGGAAGAAGGAGCGTCTGGTCCCGCCCTCTGAGCACCCTCGGCGCGCTGCATCCAAATACTCCAGGTCAGTCATAGGCATAATCATAATCATATAGAACTGCATAATTTAAAGAGTTTAAGGTTTAGGAAACTCACCAGTAGGCCAGGGCCTGTCGGGCCTCGTCTCTCTCCCGGATGGTGGAGTGCAGGAGTCCCTGCAACTCTACCACTCATCCTGCAGGGTCGACCTACATTTTAAAAAGTCCATGTGTCAGTGCATCATCATATAGGAATCATAAGCATAATAGACAAAGGTTAAGTTTAGAAGTCGTACCGGTCGGTGGGCGCCTCGGAACACCTGGTCCCGGTAGTGCCGTGCGTACGCAGTGTAGTACGCGATGTCGCTCTCTGCCCGGGCGGTCACCACTCGCCCTCGCGCAGCCCAGTCGGCAACCTGCTCGGCGTTCCTCGCTGTCCAGTCGTGCACCTCGCGGAGTACCCGGGTCATCCTCGTCACCCGTTCCCCCGCCTTCTCGGGCGCAGGGAACTCAACGGCCGGCTGATGGACCCCGGTGGTCCTCATCACCAACCTGAAGTGTAGTGGCTCCACCACGTTCATGCAGTGAAGCCACACGTCCCGGCCAGAGAAGGCCAAGGCCTCGGTCACCCACGGCAGGCCCTCCGGGCTCTCCTTTGTGTAGGGAGTCCACCGTACCTGCAAGGAATAGGAAACTGCATCAGCATCATTATAATCATGGAAGAATAGCATGTAATTAAAGAGTCTGAGTCTAGAAGCGTACCGAGGTGTACGGTAGAGTGTCCAGGTCATCCTGCAGCTCCCGGACCTGCCTCCTCAAGGCCATCATTTCCCGGGGTGTTGTCCACCTCCGTGCGATCGGCAGGAGCCCAGGGCGGGTCTCCTCGCCTCTGCCCAACCCACATAGGCGCACGTAGGCCCACACCTGTACCACAAGTCGTGTCAGCATTCAGTAAGCATGTAGATTTTCATAATTAAGACTAGAGAAGAGAGTCGCACCTGGAGTAAGGGGGAGAAGCCCCCAAGCATCGTCCGACGCGCCGTCGAACTGAGAGTGTCAACGAGGAAGGCGAGGACCGCCGCTCCCCAAGCATAGTCACCTACGTGCTCGAGCTCCTGGAGGAAAGGGAGGAAGCGACAGCTCATCACGTCCGCCCGAGTGGAGAAGAGAAGCCGCCCGAACATCAGCATCAGGAACCGTCTCAGCACTCTGTCTGCCTCCGGTCCCGGTCCCGCGGCAACCCTCGGTCTCGCCAGCCCCACGAGCCGCTCCAAGTGCTCCTCTGGTCGCTCGCCCACTGCAACGCCGGCTCGTCGAAGACCCAGGCTGTTCTGGAGAGCAGCCCGGGGAAGGAGGGTCGACTGCCTCTCGGGGCGCCGCAGCTGTAGGTCGAGCAGCTCCCGAGCCATCCCCCGGTAGTCAGGAAAAGTAGTCCCGGTGACCCGTGCACGCATAGGCCAGTAAGCCTGGCCACGTCCTCCAATGTAGGGACCATGTGCCCCCACGGGAATAAGAACGTCCGACTCACTGGATCCCAGCGGTCGTGCAGAGCATAGAGCAGAGCTGTGTCGAAGCGACACACCTCGATACTCAGGAAGGGTGCGAACCCCATGGCAGTCAACCACTCCCTCTGGAAGTCCGGCAGTGCGAGGTACACTGCCCGAACCTGCAGCCAGGAGGTACGGGTCCTACGCTTCCCCTGCATTCATCCATCTCATTTATGTTAGTCATTTAGTTTCACATTTTGTTTCATTTAAATAAAATGCTCAAAGTCCAATTCTTGATTGGAAGAACGGTTACTCACGAACCGCTCTACAGATGAGCGGCCTCTCTCAAACCGTTCTGTTTCTCAGGTTCCCCGTTTGAACGGGCTATCCCTAGCCGTTCCCATCTTGGACGGATTACCCTGAACCGTCTGTTTGCCCGTCTTCCTAAGGAGTAACGGCCCACCTTTGGCTGTATAGATTGATGACGGTCCTATGAGGACCGTATTGTTTTGCTTTGGTTGCATGATTGAACGGACCTATATGGTCCGTCTACCTTTTGAACGGTGATAACCTCACCGTATTGGGGTTCTGGTGGCCCGTTGGCTGTGTGAGTGTGAACGGCGCTCCCTGCACCGTGTTTATTTGGGGCGGTCCTTTAGGGATCGCATTGTTTTGCCGTACGATTTCTGTTAAACCTGTTGTGTCTCTTAGGCACAAGCATGTGCTATGTTACTTTGATGATAGCAATGCTATTTGGTTTTGATGATAGCAAGACAGTGAGTGCATTTGAGTGCATTTGATATTGTATTGCATTATGTGCATTGCATTATGTCAGATATCATGTCTCTGCATATATCATGTCTGGGTAGCAAAGTCTATACACTGGATTGTGTATTTGTGCATCATGCAAGTCTATACATTGGACTCTCGTTCAAGCCTATGCATTGCATTGGTTAAGTGTGCACAGCGTCATCGCACTTCATTAGAAGTGTGTACAGCGTCAACGCGTGAAGTCTGTACAGCCGGGTCATATGCTCCTAAGTCTATGCATTACTATTCATGCATCAGTATTCATCAAGTCTGTACAGCATGTATCTCACGTTGGAAGTCTATACATTGGTGTGGGTCATCCAAGTCTGTACAGCCGTTTGCATTGGATTTCATGTCTAGACATTGCACTGTAGCATCCATTGTCTTCGTGTTGTGTTTACGTCTTCGTGTTAATTTTGTGTTCAAGTCTTCATGATTGTTTTTGTATTTCTATCTTCGAGTCATCTTTTCGCTGGGTCTTTAAGTCTGTCTAGGTTCAAGTGTCGTTTCACTTCGCGTCGTTCTCAGTGCTGTCTGTCACCTCGTGGTGTTTTTCATAATTGTGTCTTCGCGTTATCTTGTGTATCTGGTCTTCGTGTTGTGTTCGTGTCATTTTTCACTCCGTGTCTATTTCAGTTTTTATCTTCGTGTTGTTTTTCAGTATGTGTCAATTTCATCTTCGTGTCGTTTTTACCTCGTGTCGTGTTACCCCGTGTCAATTACTGTTCGACTTCGTGTTGTTTTCAACCCGAGTCGGTTACTGTTGTTCCTCGTGTCATTTTATTCGTTTTATACTGTTCACATAGCTTCATCACGTGTCGTGACAAGCCGTGTCTATTTTTCACACCCCGTGTCTGTCTTGAGTTGTTCCTACACTCCGTGTCGATTTCATCTTTTGTCTTTGTCTTGTGTTTTCATGACCTCGTATCGTTTTTCCTCTCATAACCTCGTGTTAGTGTTTCTGTGACTTCGTTCATGTTTCGTAACCACACTTCGTGTTGGTTACTGTTGTTTCTGTGACTTCGTGTCATGTTTCCACACTTCGTGTCGTTCATGTTTCGTAACCACACTTCGTGTTGGTTACTGTCGTTCTTGTGACTTTGTGTCCTGTCTTTACAGACTTCGTGTCGTTTTCACTCCATGTCAACTTCGCCTTAAGTGTTGTTCACGTCTTCGTGTCGCTTTTCACTCCGTGTTGTTTTTGTTCCACTGCGTGCAGAACATTGCAGCACTTCGTGTTGCTTTCTGTGTCACCACCTCGTGTCGTTCTCTTTGATGTTTATTACGTCGTGTCGTTTTCTTTACTTCGTGCCTTTGTCATCGTATGTATCTCGTAACGTTCTCCTTGTTGCCATTTCGTGTCATTCTTGTTTCACTTCGTGTCGGTCTCTTCGTTGTGTCTGTTCTGTCACAATGTATCTCGTGTCGTCCTTCTTATTACCTCGTGTTGTTTTCATCTTCTTCGTGTTGTTCTCAGTGCATCTAGAATTACTACTACATACTTCGTGCAGATTTAGTTATTGTGGCCCTCAGTTTTAATGGCTTTTCATCTCCTTGCAGGTCCGAGGAAGAAATATTTCCACGTGACTGGGCAGCACGTGATCCGAGGCTGGAATGAAGCCTGCTGAGAGACTGCCACGTGGACCGAATTCTTAGGGCTGGAAATGTGGAGGTCACACGTCGTGGCTGATGATGCTGCTGCTGCTATATATATGAGACCTTCGTCCACAGATGAAGGTGATCGAGTTGGCGAGAAGAAAGCTCATACAGAGAGCCACGATCCAGATAGAAAAAGAAAAGAGAAAGGAGAAGAGCAGAAGTAGAAAGAGAAAGAAAGAGAGGTTGAGTAAGAGATCGAGATAGCAGAGTGTGAAGAAAGGAAGAGGAAGAAGAATAGAGAAGAAGAGAGAGCTGGAGTGATAGAAACTTCAACAGAAGATCTGTTCCTGCTGTACCGTGGATCAAATCCAGGCCAGCCAGCTCCTGCGAGAGCCACATTTGTTTTTATCTTTTCAGCCTTCTGTTGCTGGTTTCGTTTTTGTTTTTATCCATTTACTGTATTTCCGATCCTCTGTAGAGAGGTCGGGGTTCCTCTTGTGGGTTCAGGAGAAGGGAGACTTTGTGTCTTCGGTTTGCAAGTAGCTGGGTGCTACTTGTGGTTGGTACCCTCCGGTGTGGAGGAAGAGAGACTTGCGTCTCTGGTTGCCTTTGACAGGGTGTCATCGGTTGTTTCCCTCCGGGTTGGAGGAAGGGAGATTTATCTCCGGTTGTGCTTCCCTCTGGGGTTCAGAGGAAGAGAGACTTGGGTCTCTAGATTCCCCTCCGAGTTGGAGGAAGGGAGGCTTGTTCCTCCGGCTCTGGACTTGTGAGTAGCAAGCCCGGTGGTTCCCTCCGTGTGTGGAGGAAGAGAGACCGTGTGTCTCTGGTTTCCAAGTGGCTGGAGTCACTTGTGGATTCCTCCTGTTTGTTCAGGAGAAGGGAGATTGCTATCTCCGGTTGCAAGTAGCTGGGTGCTACTTGTGGGTTCCCTCCGGTTTGGAGGAAGGGAGACTTGTCTCCAGTTCTGGGCTTGTGGATTCAAGTCCAGGGGTTTCCCTCCGGGTCTGGAGGAAGAGAGACCGTGTGTCTCTGGTTTGCTAGTGACTAGTGTCACTAGTGGTTCCCTCCGGTTGGGAGGAAGAGGGGAGGTTGTTCCCCTGGTCAAGCTGTTTGGCAGCGTTTGTTGCAGACTGAGTCTGCTGTTTCTAGCGTGAGCTAGTGGAAGCCACACTCGGTTTGAGTGTGGGGTGGATGTAGGTCTGGAGGACCGAACCACCTAAAAACCCCTTGTGCATTGTGGTTTGATTTGTTCATTTGTGCTTCCACTAGATGAATGCATAGGGGGGCTCTAAGCGTTTGGCCTTTAGCTGAGCAGAAGTGTTGATTGGTTTTCTTAAAATATTTTAATCTGTCAAGAGAGCGAAATTCCAGTTGAGCTTCAGATTGTCGAATCTGTCTTGTTATTATTCTAGTTTTAACTGGGCGAAAGGTTTTTAAAAGTCATATTCATTCACCCCCCCTCTGAATACTGCACCGAACCTAACAATTGGTATCAGAGCGGTTCTCTGGTTGATCAGATCCAACGATCTGCAGAGGATCCTGTTGTCCCTTCGTGCATATCTGTTTCTACCATTTGCTTCATTAATCTGTTTACGGATTTACTCAATGGGTTCTCCACCGGTTTTCAATGGCTCTGATTTTAACTCATGGATTAGCAGTCTTCACAATTATGTGAAAATGATTAATCCGGATCTGTGGAAGTTAATTTCACAAGGTCCCCACAGATTGCCAAAGGAAAAGTCCAAATGGACTAAAAGTCACAAGTCAAAATATGAAGAAAATCAGAAGGCCTTTAACCTGATGAGAGCTGCTATTGACAGAGCCTTATGGTCTTGTATTCATGATTGCAGGTCTGCCAAGGACATTATGGATGAGCTGAAGCTTGCTCAGAAGGGAAATGTCGACAACGGTCTGATGGCTGACGAGAGCAACCATGGTAGTGATCAAGATGAATCCGAAGAACGTGATGATGAGGAGGTAAACCCTTTCGAGAATTTTTCATTAGACGATTGGGAAGATGCCTATGCAAATCTGTTAAGATCCCGTAAGAAACTAGGGAAGAAATATAAAAGTCTGAAAAAGAAGCTGGAAAATCTAGGAGGTGAAAAACTTGAAACTCTGAAAACTGAAAATGAAATCTTAAGAAGACAACTACAAGACTTTGACTCTATTACTACAGATCTAGATCATTTGAAATCTGAAAAACAAACTTTTATGAAACAAATTGGTCTACACAAAGAGGAGAGTCAAAAGCTTGTTTGTGAAATTGTTGAACTAAAGGAAAGGCTTAGCTTCGTTGTTCAGACTCATAACATTGATGTTGTTCAAAATGAAAGATTGGAGAGAGATTTAGAATGTATCAATTCTGAATTGAAAGAATTGAAATCTGAAAATGAAAAGCTCAAAAACTAATCCAAAGAATTTGAACATAAATCAATAAACCTTGAAAAAGAAAATGGTTTAATCTCTGAGAAATTGGAGGCTGAAAGAACAATGAATTCAGAGATTCAGAAAAATCTTGACAAATTTCAATCTGAAGAACTAAGAGAAATGTTTTATGAATGTCAGTCTTCAACAGATAAATGGGTGTTTGATGATGAAATCCTAGAGCAGAACAGTAAACTGAAAGAGGAAATCAATGAGTTGAAACACCTAAACATACAGTTGACAGATAGGCTAATGACAATGGAAAAAGGCAAGTGTGTGAGTATGGATAATTCTGATAGGTTGATGAATGCTGAACAAGAAATTGAGAGTCTAAAAACCATCAACTTAATGTTAAATGGAAATGTCAGTTGCAGTGAACAGAAAATAGCTGGATATGAGCTTACTATCACATCCCTTCAACAAGAAGTTGATGATCTTTACAAGTCCTTATCTAAAACTAACAAGGAAATATTAAAACAGGAAGTTGAAAAACTCAAGTGTCTGAATGATGCCTTGCATCAACAAGTCATTTCCTGTGAAACAGATTTGTCCAAATATGAGGCTAAAATTGCTGATTTGAATTCTGAGATTAAAGATTTGAAAAATTCTCTATCAAAATTTGTCAAAGGAAAGGACAATCTGAATAAGCTTCTTGGAAAGAGTGATAACTTTGAGAGAAAAGGACTGGGCTATAGTCCGACAAATAAAAGGAGTAATGGGAATGAAACATCTACGGTTTTTGTCAAAGCTTCCAATCAGAACACAACATCTGCTCCTCCTGTCTTCCAATTCACTGCACAAAAATCAACTGTGAAACCCAAAACTGTGGAACAAACTCCAAAATAGAAAAAGGGTGAAAATTCACAGAAAAAGGAAAAAGGCACTCCTGTTGCTGTAAAGAAGACTGCACACAATTCACATGATCTCTCACACACTCACATTAAAAAGGGTTCATATTATTATTGTGGGAAAGGAGGTCACATAATGGAGGATTGTGGATTGATGTTAAAGGATGAGCATGCTAGTGGAACTTTACATTCTAGAAATTCTTTTGATAGAAACCATGCTGCTAGGAAGCCCGATGCCTCATGTTATTATTGTGGGAAACATGGTCATCTCATGAATGAATGTTTTATCATGAAAGAAGATAATAAACTACATGCCAGGTCTTCCATGCACTTTTATGATCCATATGGATCTAAACACAATTCTAGTCAGCACATTGTGTGCTTCAACTGTAATAAGCCTGGGCACAAGGCTGCTGAGTGCTGGTTTAGATCTACTTGGGGTAAAAATGGTTTTCATAGAAGAAATTCTTTTGCATGCTCCCACTGTGGGAAAAATGGGCATACAGTCAAGGACTGTTGGTATGTTCAAAAGAACTATGTTAAACCCCATTTTGTCAAATTCCCTGCAAAAACTTTTGTGAAAATTTCATGCTATAACTGTGGGAAGCCAGGCCATAAATCTGCTGAATGTTGGATGGTTAAGAACAAGCATCAAACTGTTCATGCATATAACAGAAAATCTTATGAACATGCTTATAAACATCACCCTGCTGTTAACATGTATCATAAGAACCAAAAACCAGCCAGTTCATGTAGATACTGTGGAAAATTTGGACATTCTATGGATGACTGTTCACTGATGAAATTTGATGATAATGTTGCTATGAAAATGTTTAGAAAACCTGTTAGGGCTAACGCAGGACCCAAAGCTACTTGGGTCCCTGCAGGATCAAGATGATCAAATATCTTGCAGGTGTGCCTTGGAGGGAGAAATAAAAGGGGGTTAACCAAGGCGCTCAAGAATGAAAACCCCATGATTGAACTTTTCAGGTCAGTTCTGAAATGTGTTTTAAATTCCATTATCTGAAACTGTGAGCATGAAAAAATGTGTGCTTTATGTTGATTTGCTTGATTGATTGTTGATGATCTCTCCATGTCTAGCTGATCAGTCTGTATTCCAGACTCAGCTATTGAATTCATTTTTGCATATATCTGATGCTCTTCTCTTGCTATATGATTGAACTGAAATTGAATGCTTCGTTAAGCATATTCAGTTGATGCACTATATATGCTTTGTGTCAATGCATTGCATGCTTGTATTTGAATGCATACTTGGACTAAGTGTGAATGGTTCATTTAGTGTACACTGTCATTGCATGTGTTAATTATGCCGTTCAATGCATGAAGGACTGATTTATGTTGCATTGTCCTTGTTAACCCTGGTATATCAAATGGTATGTTACTAAAAGGCAGGGAAATCTGCCCGGAGGTTCCTACCATGTGTGAGATGGTCTTTGAGACCAGGTCCTCCGCCTAGTACCATGGGTCTAGTCTGCATGTAGAACAGTCTAATGCATAGCATATCTCTTGCATCATGATGTCAGGGGGAGCTGAGAGTTCTATTCAATTCATTGAATCCTTTTCACTTCCCAGTGTTCTCATTCAAATGATTCATATTCCTTGACATCGGTTGCTCATTGAACCATATTGCCACTTACTATCTTTTCTTCATCAGTTTCACTAAACAACAGCTTTGCATCTGGTTCAGTACATTGAATGGTGATTATTGCAATTGTTCACCTATAAGAATCACTCTTACAAATTGAAAAGAACTAAAGGTTTAACCTTTATAAATTGGAGAGTTAAGTGTCTGCACTTCAGAAATTGAGATAAAAGAAAACTTTTATAGCTCTTAATCTTTGTCTCATGGCTAAAATAGAAAAAGTTTTTTTTTAATGCCTAAATGTGTTAATCTGGAAATGTTTAGAACAGGTGAACAAGAGTGTGTAATGTTTTTCAATCAATCACTCTAAAAGAATTAAGGGCAGCTGTAAACAAGATCTTAAATGTAAAGAACTGATCATTGTGACAGAGCAATGGCTGATTGCACTGAGAAACTGTGAACTCCTCCAAAGAAGTAGGAAAATTCACATGTCATGAAGTGCTTTAGACTACCTCTGTTCATAGGGTCAAATCTATAGGGGGAGTCCTCACCAAGTAACTGAGGGTATTGGCCTCTAATCAAGGTATACCCTTAATGTCAAAAGTGAAGACTATTCCTTGTGGGTTTTGATCTGAAATAGGTCTAGTAGTTTATGCCTAGTAACTGGGGGTACCTGCCTCTGATCAAGGTGTACACCTAATGTCAACAGCATAAATGCCACTGATCTATTTACTTAGTTCAGGCTCTCGTATTTGGAAAATGAAAATCAAACTGCTGTAACCCTTCGAAAATCAAAAGTCTATGAGTGGAAATTGTTTTTATTAATACATATTCAAGTTGCCTCTCTTAAATTTCCTTGTTTAGACACAAAAGGGTATTATTTCTGACTTATCTATTAATACCATGTGCCCTAGATTCATTGCTATAAATGGAGTCTACAAACTCTTTTTCAGGGGTCAGGTTCTTTACTCTAGATTTATCACTGATTAAACCTGAATTTTTGAAAATTGTATGAGTGGTGATTCTTATACTCTTAACAGTGGCTTATAATCATGTTTCCTTTCTGAACATATGATTCAGCTGTTATCAAGTGACCCTCCTACCTTCCCTATCTGCTCATATTCCTTCTCAAAGGGGGAGCATTTATTTAGGGGGAGAAATACTTCAGGAGAAGTCATACCTTCAGGGGGAGCTTCTTCCTCCAGCAGTCACTTGCATGCATAATGCACTTTGCACTCTTGTTTTTACTGTTTTTCTCTTTTTGATCATGTCAAAGGGGGAGAAAATCTTGTGTGACTCACTGTCACATTGTGTTGCCATCATCAAAAAGGGGGAGAATGTTGTGTCTCTTAGGCACAAGCATGTGCTATGTTACTTTGATGATAGCAATGCTATTTGGTTTTGATGATAGCAAGACAGTGAGTGCATTTGAGTGCATTTGATATTGTATTGCATTATGTGCATTGCATTATGTCAGATATCATGTCTCTGCATATATCATGTCTGGGTAGCAAAGTCTATACACTGGATTGTGTATTTGTGCATCATGCAAGTCTATACATTGGACTCTCGTTCAAGCCTATGCATTGCATTGGTTAAGTGTGCACAGCGTCATCGCACTTCATTAGAAGTGTGTACAGCGTCAACGCGTGAAGTCTGTACAGCCGGGTCATATGCTCCTAAGTCTATGCATTACTGTTCATGCATCAGTATTCATCAAGTCTGTACAGCATGTCTCTCACGTTGGAAGTCTATACATTGGTGTGGGTCATCCAAGTCTGTACAGCCGTTTGCATTGGATTTCATGTCTAGACATTGCACTGTAGCATCCATTGTCTTCGTGTTGTGTTTACGTCTTCGTGTTAATTTTGTGTTCAAGTCTTCATGATTGTTTTTGTATTTCTATCTTCGAGTCATCTTTTCGCTGGGTCTTTAAGTCTGTCTAGGTTCAAGTGTCGTTTCACTTCGCGTCGTTCTCAGTGCTGTCTGTCACCTCGTGGTGTTTTTCATAATTGTGTCTTCGCGTTATCTTGTGTATCTGGTCTTCGTGTTGTGTTCGTGTCATTTTTCACTCCGTGTCTATTTCAGTTTTCATCTTCGTGTTGTTTTTCAGTATGTGTCAATTTCGTCTTCGTGTCGTTTTTACCTCGTGTCGTGTTACCCCGTGTCAATTACTGTTCGACTTCGTGTTGTTTTCAACCCGAGTCGGTTACTGTTGTTCCTCGTGTCATTTTATTCGTTTTATACTGTTCACATAGCTTCATCACGTGTCGTGACAAGCCGTGTCTATTTTTCACACCCCGTGTCTGTCTTGAGTTGTTCCTACACTCCGTGTCGATTTCATCTTTTGTCTTTGTCTTGTGTTTTCATGACCTCGTATCGTTTTTCCTCTCATAACCTCGTGTTAGTGTTTCTGTGACTTCGTTCATGTTTCGTAACCACACTTCGTGTTGGTTACTGTTGTTTCTGTGACTTCGTGTCATGTTTCCACACTTCGTGTCGTTCATGTTTCGTAACCACACTTCGTGTTGGTTACTGTCGTTCTTGTGACTTTGTGTCCTGTCTTTACAGACTTCGTGTCGTTTTCACTCCATGTCAACTTCGCCTTAAGTGTTGTTCACGTCTTCGTGTCGCTTTTCACTCCGTGTTGTTTTTGTTCCACTGCGTGCAGAACATTGCAGCACTTCGTGTTGCTTTCTGTGTCACCACCTCGTGTCGTTCTCTTTGATGTTTATTACGTCGTGTCGTTTTCTTTACTTCGTGCCTTTGTCATCGTATGTATCTCGTAACGTTCTCCTTGTTGCCATTTCGTGTCATTCTTGTTTCACTTCGTGTCGGTCTCTTCGTTGTGTCTGTTCTGTCACAATGTATCTCGTGTCGTCCTTCTTATTACCTCGTGTTGTTTTCATCTTCTTCGTGTTGTTCTCAGTGCATCTAGAATTACTACTACATACTTCGTGCAGATTTAGTTATTGTGGCCCTCAGTTTTAATGGCTTTTCATCTCCTTGCAGGTCCGAGGAAGAAATATTTCCACGTGACTGGGCAGCACGTGATCCGAGGCTGGAATGAAGCCTGCTGAGAGACTGCCACGTGGACCGAATTCTTAGGGCTGGAAATGTGGAGGTCACACGTCGTGGCTGATGCTGCTGCTGCTGCTATATATATGAGACCTTCGTCCACAGATGAAGGTGATCGAGTTGGCGAGAAGAAAGCTCATACAGAGAGCCACGATCCAGATAGAAAAAGAAAAGAGAAAGGAGAAGAGCAGAAGTAGAAAGAGAAAGAAAGAGAGGTTGAGTAAGAGATCGAGATAGCAGAGTGTGAAGAAAGGAAGAGGAAGAAGAATAGAGAAGAAGAGAGAGCTGGAGTGATAGAAACTTCAACAGAAGATCTGTTCCTGCTGTACCGTGGATCAAATCCAGGCCAGCCAGCTCCTGCGAGAGCCACATTTGTTTTTATCTTTTCAGCCTTCTGTTGCTGGTTTCGTTTTTGTTTTTATCCATTTACTGTATTTCCGATCCTCTGTAGAGAGGTCGGGGTTCCTCCTGTGGGTTCAGGAGAAGGGAGACTTTGTGTCTTCGGTTTGCAAGTAGCTGGGTGCTACTTGTGGTTGGTACCCTCCGGTGTGGAGGAAGAGAGACTTGCGTCTCTGGTTGCCTTTGACAGGGTGTCATCGGTTGTTTCCCTCCGGGTTGGAGGAAGGGAGATTTATCTCCGGTTGTGCTTCCCTCTGGGGTTCAGAGGAAGAGAGACTTGGGTCTCTAGATTCCCCTCCGGGTTGGAGGAAGGGAGGCTTGTTCCTCCGGCTCTGGACTTGTGAGTAGCAAGCCCGGTGGTTCCCTCCGTGTGTGGAGGAAGAGAGACCGTGTGTCTCTGGTTTCCAAGTGGCTGGAGTCACTTGTGGATTCCTCCTGTTTGTTCAGGAGAAGGGAGATTGCTATCTCCGGTTGCAAGTAGCTGGGTGCTACTTGTGGGTTCCCTCCGGTTTGGAGGAAGGGAGACTTGTCTCCAGTTCTGGGCTTGTGGATTCAAGTCCAGGGGTTTCCCTCCGGGTCTGGAGGAAGAGAGACCGTGTGTCTCTGGTTTGCTAGTGACTAGTGTCACTAGTGGTTCCCTCCGGTTGGGAGGAAGAGGGGAGGTTGTTCCCCTGGTCAAGCTGTTTGGCAGCGTTTGTTGCAGACTGAGTCTGCTGTTTCTAGCGTGAGCTAGTGGAAGCCACACTCGGTTTGAGTGTGGGGTGGATGTAGGTCTGGAGGACCGAACCACCTAAAAACCCCTTGTGCATTGTGGTTTGATTTGTTCATTTGTGCTTCCGCTAGATGAATGCATAGGGGGGCTCTAAGCGTTTGGCCTTTAGCTGAGCAGAAGTGTTGATTGGTTTTCTTAAAATATTTTAATCTGTCAAGAGAGCGAAATTCCAGTTGAGCTTCAGATTGTCGAATCTGTCTTGTTATTATTCTAGTTTTAACTGGGCGAAAGGTTTTTAAAAGTCATATTCATTCACCCCCCCTCTGAATACTGCACCGAACCTAACAAAACCGTTTTACCGTCGCCGTCCCCGACGACGGTGAAGGCCCCCCAGCCGACTAGGAGACCTCCGTAGTCCCTAAACCGACCCCCCTAAGCCCCTCTAAGCCCCTAAACTAACATGCATGGAACGAAATTAAAAGAAATGGGAGGAAAGGTGGGGAGGCCTACCTTGGGATCACGGGGCTTCTTGGCCGCCCCCGCGGGCGGTGGTCCTCCGGCGACCTCCTCCTCGCCGGCAGGGGCCTCTTCATTGGCGGCAACAATGGCGAGCTCTTCCATCGTCACCCCGGGCGTCTCTCCCTCCTCCGATGACGGTGGCGGTTGCTCCGGCGGCGGCGAGCCCTCACCGGCGGCCGACGGCCTGGCCGCCTGGTGCTTCGTCCAGGTCATCAAGTGGGCTGGGGGGAGATTGAGAGAGGGAGGGAGGTTGAGAAGAGAGAGTGAGAGAGGGTGAATGAGGGCATTTTGCCCCTTGTCCCTTCCACCGTCGATTACGGTGGAGGGAGACGAGGGGGTTTCTTTTTTTCGAGGCTGCAGAGAAGAACGGTCTATTGTTAGACCGTTCATATGGTGAATGGTCCATATCTAACCGTGTGTATCTCTTGACCGTTAATTTTAAGTCGGTTGGAAATCTAGGCCCGAACGGCTCCCATAGAGCCGTCCTTATCATAAACGGTGCTTTACCGGCCGTTCGTCACTGGCAACCGGCCCTGTAAGATTTGTTCGAAGGTCAGGTAAGAACGGCTAACATAGAGCCGTTTGGAAGATTACGCGGTTGGGATACGGCCGCATATCTGGTTGGTGTATTTAGATCATGAATATTGGATATTTTCTTTGAAAATGCATCTCTTAACCATCTTATGCAGCATCATTTCAGCTTGTTTCGCCGTTTCGCCTGCACAGGTAAGTCAGGTATGGCCTTCTATCCCTCTATCCCTTATTGCATTATTATATGGTATTATATTATATCATTTCGAGAGTCGGCAGGTTACCTACGTGACCCAGGATCTGATGTTCCCCTTCAACAAAAACGATGATGATCCATGATCATGTACCTACCCTTCGGATAGGCCGTTAAGTTGGGATGTCACGAGGAGGACGGTTCCATCCGCACGCTGTGGTTGCGGACGGTATCTTGACTCTAATATTCCCAGCTTAGCAATACTACTCTCGAATATTCTATATTTTAATCTTTCTTCGCATTCATTTTAACGATTTCTTTTATTTTAGCCTAGCATGCATCATACGCATCCTTTTGAGCTTTCATGCCCCATAGTCTGCTTAAGGAATGTCCCGTCAAGTGATGGTCAGCTGTGTGTTCAGATACTCGAGTAAGATGAACTAATTCCATTCTGAATTCGAGGGTTTTCTTTGGTCGATTCGTTTGGTTTGGTTGATTAAAAGGTCCCTGTCTGGAGCTTTAGCTTTTTTCTTTTGTGGCCCCCTCATTGGACCGCGGGATTGTGTCCCCCATGAGGTTGGTCTTGTCGGTTGGTTTCGTTTAGTTTAGTCCCTCCAGATTGGCGTCGCCTGTTGGTCAATTACTCCTGACGCTCGGTTCAAGGCTTTCCGAAAGATTCTCATTGCTTGTTGATAGAAACGGGTGTCGTTATACCTTAACGCCCGCTTTTCCGGTCCACTCCACTGCATTTCCGCTTCGTCTCCATGTTCCGTGTCACCTCCGCTTCACCTCCGCTCGCTCCCCTGCAAAGAGGACGTTAAGGAGGGGCATCGGTTGACACCCGTTTTATGCCGACAAGCTGAGTCGTTTCTATTACTCCCATTAGTTGATGCCCTAGGTTGTCCATCATTTGTTGGGCCATTTTTTGTGGCACGTCCTGGGCCCATTTTATGGGTGGCCTCCCTCCTTGGTAAAGGTCGTATCAATTCAGGGCTTATTGGACCTTAGCTTTGATTAATTGAACTATTTTTATGAAAGTCAAGTATCCAAGAGCATGAACGGTCCAACATCAGCCGTTCAGGACTGGGGCGGTTGATCCCAAGCCGTTCATACATTTTGGCTGATTTCTGAGGATTTTATTAATATTCACCGACAGACTTTTGTGCGGCTCTATCCTGCCCGTTCAAACTAATGGACGGACGAATGCCAACCGCTCATATCTCAGAGTCCTACGCATTCTAATCTCCTCTGACAATTATCCAAATATTTGAATTATCACCGACAAGGTTAAAACGGCTCGTATTGGACCGTTCTACGTTGGAGCGGTCGCCAAGACGCTGTTTGTCCCTCAGGGTCCAACGCCGGCCGTTTCGGTCTGTTAGAGCGATAATTGGGCTAATTATCTGATTTAATTCAATTTCCACCGACAGGTTGAACGGTCTGAACATAACCATTCAAGACGTGAGCGGTCTATCGCTAGACCGTTCATCCTTTCGATGGAGGTTTCTTAACAGACTTTTTTATCCTTTTATGCATGGTTTTATCCCTGATTTGTTTTAATGATTTCTCCGTGGATAATTAACCATTTTTGATGCCGTTTCGACTGGATAAGAGATTATGATAATATCTATAATTTATCTTTTATAATCTCGACCTAAAAATATCTAAAAACCCCAATTTCGAGGCTGACCTTCTAGGCTCTATAAATAGACCCTAGTGACCGGACGTCAAAAGGGGGGGAGATTTTGGTCGACGGCGAAGCCCTGCCGCATTTTTGAGCGACCTAGCACCAAGGAGGGAGGCTCTCTACGTCCGCACGAGCCTCCGGTTAAGGGAGTAGCCCAGTCTTCGTAGTTCTTTCGTTTCGTAGCCTTTGCCGCTTTCCTTCATTGCATGCATCGTTTCTTCCCCGCGTACCCTCTCCTTCTCATTATCATGCACACAACCACCCAGTTTTTTGTCGCCCTAGGGGTTTAAAACCCCCCAGGTATTCCCCTTTTCATTTGTTTATGCTTAATTCTCCTCGTTTGAACGCATACTACGTTATTTAGTTCTAATCTGGGTGTTTCTTCTGTGTCTTCACATTGTTTCGCAGGTCAGCACTTCATCAGCAAGAGTCCCATCCCCTCTGGCCGGCCGGAGAGGGTGGAGGTCGAACCTTTTTCAACTTGCTGCGTGAAGGTACTGAGCGGCTACCCTCTGGCCGTTCAACGGTACGCGCGGTGCATCAACGACCATTCTTCCTTGGAGCGTGGTCCCCATAGTGCTGTCCATCCCACTGCAGCAGTTCCTCCCGCGTCCTTCGCAGCGTCCTAGGGCGGTCTATCGTAAGACCGCTCAACGTCAGGCAGTCCTAAGAGAGCCGTTCATTCCTCAGCGCTACACTAAGGCGAGTGTCTCCCCACTTTCCAAGGTACGATGTGTCTATCACGTACGGCATCTTGGTGGCGATCACGGTACTCTGCGTTGTTCCATGTCTTCTCTTCTTTCTCTCACTCTCGTGGTTTGCCCGTCTCACGTTATTCCACGCACTTGATGCGCTTTGACCCTTAGTGAAGGGAGGGAGAAGGAAAATATATGTCTACACCCCCTGCCATCCAGGAGCAAGTCTTTGCAGCCCAAGGATTCTCTAAGCCCAATAATGACCCATTTTTAAACACATACAATCCGGGCTGGAGGAATCACCCGAACTTTTCTTGGAAATTCCAACAAGCTCTACCTCAAGCAACCAACCCCTCTATTCATCAAGCCCAAAAGTAACCCATGCAAAGTCAATTTCAAATCCAACACAACACCTTCAATCCATTTGGTAGAGGTCCACAAGCTCAATTCCTTCCTATGGGCTATTCACATTTTCAATCTAATCAAGGCCAACCCACTTACCAACCTCCGCCTCAATCCAACTTTGAAGATAAATTCAATCAACTCCAATAAATTATCTTGAATCAACAATAATCCATTTCCAAGTTGGAAAGTCAAATACGACAATTGGCGGAAGCTACAATGAGAAGAGAAGTGGGTCAACTTTCAAGTCAACCCGTGGCCAACCCAAGAAACCAACCCCCGGGTTTTCCTCCACAACCGGGCCTCCTACCTCAACCCATCCCACAAGCCCAACCTAAAGGCCCACAATTTGAAAATGTCAAGGCTATTTCAACTTTGAGGAGTGGGAAGGTGTTAGATGACCCATACAAGGATGGTAAGGAGTTGTAAGATTCCATAGAAAAGAATCAAGATAATGAGGATGCAAGCAAAGAGGATTGCACTCAAGATAAGTTGGGGGGAGATCGTAAAGGGAAAGGAAAGGCCCATGAAGATCTAAATTTCTATCAACCCAAGGTCCCCTTTCCTAATGCCCTAGAACCCATGCCCACTAAGACTAGGCCGGCCCAAAATGAGGAATTCATGGAGCTCTGTTCACAAGTTCACATCAATATTCCACTCCTAGATGCCATAAAACATGTTCCGACCTACGCCAAATTTCTCAAAGAGCTTTGCACTCCAAGAAGAGGGCCCAAGTCGACCCCTATGAAAATTTGGCTCTCTGAGGATGTTAGTGCAGTCTTGATGAACAATCTCCCTAAAAAGTTGAAGGATCCTGGTGCTCCCATCATCTCATGTGATATAGGTGGTGTAACCTTTGACCGTGCCCTCCTCGACTTAGGAGCTAGTGTCAACCTTTTACCCACCTCTGTTTATGAGCAATTTGATATAGGGGAACTCAAGCCAACCCCCGTCATTCTCCAACTGGCCGATCGCTCAGTCAAGACCCCTCGAGGTTTGATAGAGGATGTGATTGTGAAAGTCCATGATTGCTACTTCCCCGTTGATTTCCTCATTCTTGACATGGCCTCCTCCTCGGAGCTAAGTCACACCCCAATCATCCTAGGCCGCCCATTCCTTGCTACTGCGAAAGCTAACATCAATTGTGCTACGGGGACGGTGGACATCTCATTCGGAGGACAAAAAATTTCTCTCAATGTGTTCAAAGCCTCCCAATATTTGGACCTAGATGAAGAATGTCACTTCATAGACATCTACAATGAACTTATTGAGAATGATCTGGGCATGGGTCAAATAAGAGAGGTTAATGCTATTCAAGATTCCCCTCATCATAGTAGCATTTGGCAGAAGGTTGAACCACTTCCAGCTTTGCAAGATGAACCAGCCCTTCCATCACTTGAAAGTCCTCCTAAATTTGAGCTTAAGCCCCTTCCGGACTCCCTCAAATATGTATTCCTAGGCCCCGATCAAACCCTTCATGTTATCTTAACTTCTAATCTTACCCCTACCCAAGAAACACTTCTCCTAGAAGTCCTTAGGACTCACAAGGGTACCATAGGTTGGACAGTGGCCGATCTTAAGGGGATAAGTCTGTCTATTGGCATGCATCACATTTACATAGAGGACAACGCCAAACCTAGTCGAGAAATGCAAAGGAGGTTGAACCCGAACATGAAGGAGGTGGTGAAGAAGGAGGTTGTCAAATGGCTCGATGCGGGAATTATTTATCCCATATCAGATAGTCAATGGGTGAGTCCCACTCAAGTGGTTCCTAAGAAATCGGGACTCACCGTGGTCCAAAATGAACAAGGAGAAGATGTGCCCACTAGGCCCACCACGGGATGGAGAGTGTGCATCGATTATAGGAAACTCAATGCCATGACCAAAAAAGACCATTTTCCACTACCCTTTATTGACCAAATTCTAGAGAAATTGGCGGACCAAAGATATTTGTGTTTCCTAGATGGATATTCTGGGTACAATCAAGTGGCCATTTATCCGGAAGATCAAGAAAAGACCACATTCACTTGCCCATATGGAACATTTGTCTTTCGGAGAATGCCATTCGGTCTTTGCAACGCACCGGCCACTTTTCAAAGGTGCATGATGGCCATTTTCTCTGATATGGTAGGAGAATTCTTGGACATCTTTATGGATGATTTTTCTGTGTTTGGGGAGTCATTTGAAAACTGCTTGGAAAATTTGAAGAAAGTGCTTGCGAGATGTATTGAAACTAACCTTGTTCTTAGTTGGGAAAAGCGTCACTTCATGGATCAAGAGGGCATAGTTTTGGGCCATATTATGTCCGAACAGGGTATAGAGGTGGATAAAGCCAAGATCGACCTTATTTCTAATCTCCCTCCTCCGACCTCTGTGAGGCAAATTCGTTCATTCTTCGGCCATGCCGGTTTTTACCGTCGGTTCATAAGTAACTTTTCTAAGATTGCCCACCCGTTAACTCTTCTCTTGGCCAAAGACACTCCATTCCATTTAGATGATGCCTGCCTTGAGGCTTTCAATACCCTTAAAGAGGCTTTGACCAAGGCACCCATTCTCCAATCTCCTGATTGGTCCTTTTGAAATCATGTGTGATGCCTCCGACTATGCTATCGGGGCAGTTCTAGGCCAAAGAATTGACAAGTGTCTGGTGGTGATATATTATGCGAGTCGCACCCTCGCCGATGCTCAGCTTAACTACACCACCACGGAAAAGGAGCTGTTAGTTATTGTCTTTGCCCTTGAAAAATTTTGATCATATCTCTTAAGGACAAAAGTCATTGTGTACTCTGATCACTCAGCTCTCAAATATTTTTTCTCTAAGAAGGATGCCAAACCTAGACTCATTAGGTGGATCCTCCTACTCCAAGAATTTGATCTTGAGATCCGAGTCAAAAAAGGTTCTGAGAATAAAGTTACCGATCATCTTTCTCGGATTCTCACAACTGATAATGTTCCTTTGCAAGATTCATTTCCAGATGAACATCTCTTGTCCATCTCCCATAGTCAACTCCCATGGTTCGCAGACATTGTCAACTATTTAGCTGTGGGACAAATTCCTAATGGGTGGTCTAAACATGAAAAAGAACATTTCTTTGCCAAAATCAAACACTATTTCTGGGAAGATCCTGAATTGTTCCACGTAGGTCCAGATCAAATAATTAGGAGATGTGTCCCTGAGGAAGAACAATAAAGTGTCCTGAATTTTTGTCACACTCTACCTTGTGGGGGACACTTCGCGGGAAAGAAAACAGCCGCCAAAGTGTTGCAAAGTGGATTCTTTTGGCCCACTCTCTTCAAAGACGCCTATGAATTTAGCAAGACTTGTCTTAGGTGTCAAGCCATTGGAAACATAAGCAAACACGATATGATGACACTCAACCCCATTCTAGTGGTCGAAATCTTTGATGTTTGGGGAATTGATTTTATGGGGCCCTTTCCGCCATCATTCGGACATGAGTACATTCTTGTGGCAGTCGACTATGTGTCTAAATAGATTGAAGCCATTGCCACCCGGACTAATGATCACAAAGTTGTCATGAAGTTTGTCTGAAAGAATATATTTTCAAGGTTCGAGTGTCCGAGGGTGATCATTAGTGATTGAGGTTCTCATTTCACTCATGCCCAATTCCGAGCTCTTCTAGGGAAATATGGGATTACTCATAAGATTGCCACCCCCTATCATTCCCAGACAAGTGGCAAAGTGGAGACATCCAATAGGGAGATCAAAAATATCCTGCAGAAATCTATTAGGCCCGATAGGAAGGATTGGTCTGAAATATTGGATGACGCTCTTTGGGCCTATCGGAAAGCATACAAAACCCCCATTTGAATGTCTCCATATAGGTTAATCTTTTGAAAAGCTTGTCACTTACCCGTTGAGCTTGAGCATAGGGCCTATTGGGCTATTAAACAGTTCAATTTTGACTTGGCCCAAGCCGGATCTCATATGGCCCTACAACTAAATGAGTTGGAGGAGTTGAGGAATGAAGCCTATGAAACTACCACGATTTACAAAGTCAAGACCAAAGCTTTCCATGATAAACACATTGTGAGAAAATCATTTCAACCTGATCAAAAAGTTTGGCTCTTTAATTCAAGGTTGCGCTTATTCCCGGAAAAATTAAAGTCTAGATGGGATGGACCATTTGTTGTGCTCAAAGCCTTTGATCATAGTGCTGTTAAAATTCTAGATCCTAAAAATGGTCAAATTTTCACTGTCAATGGTCAGCGTCTCAAACTCTACTTGGAAAACACACAACTTCCATCAAAGGAATCAATCCCACTGAGTGACCCACATAAATACAAGAATGTCGTCTGGCTGAAGACGTTAAACTTAGCGCTTGTTGGGAGGCAACCCAACCATTTCTCTTAGAAAATATAGTGAGTCATTTTCATTTATGTTTGTAGGAGCTGGAAGAAGTCGTTCGTAAAACTGCCTGCCAAAATAGCCACGTCTGCGCATCCCAAGTTGTACCTTTCCTTCCCAAACATTCATGTATGCATTGTCATGTTCATATATTCTACATGCCATTGAGGACAATATCATTCAAGTTGGGGGGGGGGGGAGAAAAATTTTCATGATGCATATAGTACAACCTGATAGGAGTTCTGTCTTGCATGTCATCGTAGAAAGATGTAAACCTCATTTTAAGTTTCATGACTCATGCTTAAATTAAAAGTAATTCTGGAATAGAAAAGACTAGGGTGAAGGATGATGAGAAATTTAGTCGATCTAGCAATGGAAAACTGATATAAGAATCCCTTTAAAGTTTATGTGCACTTTACAAAAAAAAATTCACATTGCACACTAATGAAATAAGCAAGACAAGCCCCCTGCCATTTTAGGTATGATGTCTGATATTCTGCACTTCTTAAGAAAAGAGATCTTTTTACAAAGCTTTCTGCCAAATTATCCATCAAATAAGTGCAATGGCATTATTAAAAAAAGATAGAAAAAATACCATGAAAAATGCCCCTAATCTTAATAATCGGGCCTACTTCACCTAAGACGTGTTGAGGTTCGCGTAAAACGGAAAAGGGAACCTGGATCTGTAAAACTGGGCCTGCTTCTCCTAAGGTAAGAGTCGAGGTTCACGTTGAGCAGTGAAGGGTAGTGCAGCATCATGTGTGGTATAAAAGATCCCAAAGGGATAAGACAATAAGGTAGATAAAAAACTAATATATTTAATGCTCTGATCTAAGAGGTGCAGGGTTGAAAGACATTTGCTTAGAATAGCGAATGGAGAATGTAATTGTCTAAGCTGTGTATTTGGTAATTACACAAGCACAAGTGCTATTGAGCTTTAATTTGAATTCTTAATCATGTACTATTAAGTTCCTACATAAGGCTAGTGTGCATTAATGATTCTAGATTCCTAATCTTTGGTTGATTCTATGAAAGGATAACTGGATATGAGAGCATGAATTTTGAAAACACTTGTTAGTCTTAAAATTCAATTTATTGGCATTGCTAAGGGACTAACAATGAGTAAGTTTGGGGGTGTGATAAGTGTCCATTTCTTATGACAATTCATTGCATGTACACTATTTTATGTACATATAATTAGGTAATTATGCATATTTCATAGTTAATCTCAACTCCGCATTTAAATTGGAGCGTTCACGTAAATTGATTAATTTGATTATCTTATTTAATAATAAATTAAAGTTGAGGGCCATGAGCATTAATTCTCCATTGCATAATCATGAGCATTTGAGATTTATGTGCACATTGTGGTAATTTTTATGGACTAAAGTGTAATTATGTGTGTGTAGGACACCGAAGGTAATTACAAAAGAAGCCGGGGGCAAAACTGTCAGCACTACTTTGACCAAGTCAAAAGTACATATTTTGATTGGAGAGAAAAGAAATTTTAAAAGTTTGAAATTGAGGAAAAGAAACACATATTTCGGTCGGAGGGAAAATTGAATTCAAAGTTTGAAATAAAGGAGACATGATGAGCCTTGAGAAAGGGGGTGCCCAAAGTCCAAGAAAGGGGGTGCCCACCTACTTTTCCTCTTCCCCATGCATCATATTCCACTTAAATCTCAGCCATCCATCTTCTTTTGATACAATCTCCACCTTTCATCTACCCAACGTTCCCTATAAATAGCCCATGACAAGGAGGAGAAAGTGAATTCTTCTTTTGGTAATTTTTCACTCTTTCTCTCCCTCTCATATCTTTTAGTTCACCGAGTTCGCCCTTTTCCGTCCCTTTTCTCCTCTTACTGTCTTCATGAAAGTTCTTTATTTTGACGTTCTCTACAACTTCTTCTTCTGCATCATCTTCTAAAATCCTTCTATTTTTCAAGGTATTTTATGTTTTTCACTGTGCTATCTTGTTCATCTGCGAACCAGTGTTTCTCTCTATTCTTTCCCTTATTTCTCCCTCTTCTAGTCATTTTAGTCTCTTACTACCTTCATGAAAGTTCTTTGGTTTTAAGTTTTCTACAACTTCATTTTCTATATCATATTCTAATTCTTTCTGGTTTGAAAGTTATCTCCCATTTTTCAACTTACTGTCCTGTGATTTCACTGTTCATCCGAGGTTCTAGCTTCTGTTATTCCTCAATTTTGAAGCCCTTACCCTCTTTATTTCTCTCTAAGTTCTTCATTAAAGTTCTTTCTCTCTTGTAGATCTAGATTTTCTTCTTCTATCACTTCCTCTAATTCTTCTTAGTTTATGAGGTATATTTATTTTCCCACTGTTCCACTCTCTCATCTTCTTCCTTCTTCATCTCCACACAAACCCTTCCATATTCCTCTATATTTCTCTTGAAAGTTTATCCTCCACAACTCTCCTTTCATGGCAGTGTGCACATCAAGATGGGCGACGTTCCAAGGCTCGTGACGTGGACGACGACGACTTCTTCATCCATCACTTTCCACGGCGATCTCTTTCAAGGCGAGCGGTCCTCTCCAAGACTCGACGAGGAAGAGACGACGACATCATCACCATTGCTACTACTATCTTCACATCTCATGCCCCTCTTTTTGTTATTACTTTTGTGTTATGATACTTCATTGTAATCTTGTCACCTTTTTATTGTAAGATTGTCTTGCACTTCATGTACTCTTCCTTTTAAATTAATGAAGAGAGTTGTTCTTTTGATCTAGTTCTTGATCTTCTTCCATCTCTACCCCCTTCTTCTATCTCTTCTTTTCACTTCATGCATTTAATTTCTATAGCATAGGTGCATAATCATAGGTGTTTTTAATTAATTGTTTGGTTTGTTCTTCATTTCACTATTTTCTTTAAGTAAAGTAAAATCACAAGTGTTTTAACTTTAAAAATCTCGTCTTCCCTGTGGATCGACCCTTCTCGCCACCATATTATGTCTCTCTTTCATCTAGTGCGAGTTGAAATTTTTAAGATTGATACACGTGTTTTAAACGACGAGCTTTCGCGTGATCAGTCAACATCATCACCCGACGACTCAGTGCATCGGCCACCTTGTTCTCCGCCCCTGCCTTGTGTTTAAGCAGAAAGGTGTACTCTTGGAGATATTCCACCCAACGACTGTGATGAGCGTTCAACTTTTTCTGGGTATGGAGGAATCGTAAGGCCTCATGATCAGAAAAGAGGACAAACTCCTGGTGCAAAAGATAATGCCTCCAATACCTCAATGCCTGGACGACTGCATAAAATTCTTTATCATAAGTGGAATAGCGCAGCTTGGCATCGTTAAGCTTCTCGCTAAAGAATGCGATGGGGTGGGACTCCTGACTCAACACTCCACCAATGCCTACCCCAGAAACGTCACATGTGACCTCAAACACTTTAGAAAAATCAGGAAGTGCAAGGGCAGGTGCCTGGGTCATACGTTCCTTGATGTCCTGGAATGCTGTGGCCGCGGCTTTGGTCATACAAATGCCCCCTTCTTTATGCAATCAGTGATTGGGACAGTGATAGAACTGAAACCACGAATGAAGCGACGGTAGAACGTCGCTAAGCCATGGAAACTCTGAACATCGTGGAGTGTGCGGGGCTCGGGCCAATCCTGGATAGCCTTAATCTTCTCCGGATCAGCGGAGACTCCATCTCTCGACACAATAAACCTGAGGAAAGTGATATGATCAGACATGAAAGCACATTTCTTCGGGTTGGCGTATAAAGTCTCACGCCTCAAAACAATGCAGACCTGCCTAAGATGGTCTAAGTGATCCTGCCTAGTGCGGCTGTAGATAAGAATGTCATCAAAGTAGACGACCAAGAAGACCCCTATCATAGGACGTAAGACCTGGGTCATCAACCGCATGAAGGTACTAGGGGCATTGGAAAGCCCAAAGGGCATAACCAACCACTCATAAAGACCATCCTTGGTCTTGAATGCCGTCTTCCATTCATCCCCAGGCCTGATCCGCACCTCGTGATAGCCACTACGAAGGTCTATCTTTGAGAAGATAGTGGCCCCCGACATCATATCAAGCAGATCATCCAGTCGGGTAATGGGAAAATGATACTTCACCGTGATCTTATTGATTGCACGGCTATCAATGCACATCCTCCATGTGCCATCCTTCTTCGGGGCCAATAATGCGGGAACAGCGCAAGGGCTCTTGCTGTCCCGAAGAGATCTCCGACTCATCAACTCCTCGACCTGCCGATGTAGCTCGGCATGGTCCGTGGGACTCATCCTATAGTGGGGAAGGTTGGGCAAGGATGAGCCCGGGACGAGGTCGATCTCATGCTGGATATCCCTCATGGGTGGAAGGCCTCCCGGGAGGTCTTCAGGAAATACATCGAGAATTCCCGTAATATTGCAGCTATCTCCGGAGGATGCTCATCCTCGGACCTAGGGGCAACATCCTCAACGCCCCTGACGATGACAGCTAGAATGGCGTTACCCCCGGTCACCTCCTGCTCCATCTCTCTCGGACTAATCATCATCAACCTCCTGGGTGGAGGGTCCACTCTGTTAGGAGTAGTCGAAGAGGTGGATGCCTGTTCCGAGGACAAAGTGGGTGGACCGGCCCTCCCCTGACTAGAAGTGGTCGTAGTGCTGGGGCCAGCTGGTCTGCGAATAGATGGGTCCTTCGGCTGGACTGGGTGGAGGGTAATCCTATGGCCATCATGGTCGAAGGTGCAAATGTTCGACCTACCATGAAGGGTGGCATCTCGGTCAAAGAGCCAAGGCCTACCAAGGATGATACTACCCACCTCCATAGGTAGTACATCACACCAGATCGCATCATGGTACGCTTGGAACTGCAGCGGCACCAGACACCGCAGTCTGACCGGGATGGAAGTGGAATCCACCCAAGAAACTCTGTAAGGTGCAGGGTGATCCACGGGCGTCAAACCAAGGCGCTTGACGATGCCTGTGGAGATAGCGTTGATGCAACTCCCGCTATCTATAATCACCTTGCAAGCTTTCCCTTCTAGCCTACAAAATGTGTGGAATATGGTGGTGCGACGCCAGTCGTCGCTCACCTGAGGCTGGGTAAGGATGCACCTAATCACACCCAAATGTACGTCATCCTGATACGAGGTACCAGGGACGTCAACCTGCTCGCCCTCCAATAACTCGTCAAAGAATTCCTCGGCCAATTCTTGTTCCGGCTCGTAGCTTACTGACACTAACTCAGGCGTGGGGTCACGGGCCGATGTGTCGGCAATAACAAGTGCTCCCCATGTGGGACACTTGCTGGCAAAGTGGCCAACTCCATCACAAGTGTAGCAACGGTCTCGTGTCCCATTGCCCTGAGATGTTCCACCAATCATTGGCCCCTTACCCTTGTCCTCTCGATGGACTGGGGGTGTAGGAAGAAGAGGCCGAGCTGGTACGGCGGGCTGATAAGGCCGAGGGGCAGGGATGGGTGCCTGCGGGCGAGGGGGAGGGTCCCTCGGAGGGAAAGTACGGAGCCTAGGAGCAGTGGGGCCCTGTCGAGGGGGTTCCGGGGGACGGGCCACCGGAAACTGGCTTTAGGAGGTAGGCGTGGTACGAGGGTCGGTCCCACGCTGATAAGTGAACCCCGGGCGCTGGACGGGAGCGAACTCCGCCTCGAACTGCTCCAACTCTAGAGCAACCTGGTATGCATCTTCCAAGCTGGTAACATTGTGACGAAATAATTCATATTGGTAGTGGGGCCGCAAACCACGACGGAAGCGCGATACAGGCATGGTGCTCTCCTCCGTAACGCCACATCTCAAAAAGTACTCGTCAAACTCCGAGATATAGTCTGACACGGATCGGTCCCCTTGGGAGAGACTCTGCCATCTATCAATAAGTCGCTGACGGTAGATGGTAGGAAGGTACTTACGCCTAAGCTTGTCCTTCATCTCATCCCAAGAACCTACCTGAGGCTCATGATGCTGAAAGAGCAAACTCTCTACATTGCTCCAGTAAGTCTGTGCTTGCCCTAACAACTTCATCTTGGCATACCTGACCCTCCGGTGGTCCGTCATCTCGAACCACTCAAAGTACTGGTCCATGCTGGCCTCCCAATTAAGATAGATCTTGGGTTCCAAAGGTTTGGACCCATCAAACGTGGGAGGGTCTGCACGGACGGTACTGAGGATCCGTTCCTCATCATCATCCCTGTGTGGTCGGTGACCATGCCGGCGCCGGCCATTTCCCTCGTAATCATTGTCGGACTCGTAGTCCTCAAAATGGGGGGCATGTTGCCGTTGCTCCTCAGCCCGAGGTGGTGCAAGCTGGGCAGCAGGCGCGGGCTGGGCACCATGTGCCTGAGGGGCCGAGAGAATGCCGGGTAGGTCTCGGCGAGGTGTTCTCTTCACACTCTCTCACCTTCCAACCAGTCCTTGGATAGATCGGTCAGAAGCCTCGGCGCGGTCCTCCATGGCCTTGAATCGGCACCCCATACGCTCGGTATGCTCCCTAAGAGTTTGCTCGAAACCTATCCATGCGCCCCATGAGTAGAGCTATCATGTCCTCCAGGGAACGGCCTCCCGGGTTGGCACCTCGGTGTTCACCCATAGTGTCAGGGCGATGGTACTAGGCACCTCCACGGGTGAGCTAAGGGTGACTTACTAGACCTATATGGATGGACCGATGCAAGTTGAGGAACCTAGACTTAAACTGATATCTGGTACTTGGCGGAGTCCGGGGATCCAAAGATCCTCTTATGCGAGTGAATCACCTCCCCGATAGGCGTAACCTAACGGTCTGACAACACCTTTTTATATACCAAATATTGGGCTGCAACGCAAGACCTTGGACCAGACTACCCTAGACTCAAACCGGCTCTGATACTAATTTGATGCGGGACGACTATGAGACTCGACTCGGATTGGGTTGCGACCTTGGACTCTATAGGACGACGCGACTAGTTAGACGACGCGACCAGTAACAATGATACAATGCAGCACCTAAAGAGCTCCAGAAAAGGCGATATGCATCGAACAAGAAGCGCTAACTCACGGCCATCCCCATCGAGGGAAGCGCGACGATCTACACGGTTGAGTAACCGGCTTTGAGTCTCGGGTGGTCGGCTCACTCTCGTGCTCGAAACGAGTCGCGGGACGAGTCTCGCACTCACAACTCACAACGGTGGTTAATATATAGCAAGCTAATAACATATCCTACTCACATGCAGCGGCATCTAGAACGTATACTAGCTAAGCAAATACGACAAAAGGGGGGGTGGCGAGTGTACCTCCACGCTCGGGGAGTGGGGAAGACTTCCCGGCCGAGATCCGGAACTCCCGGTATAATAATTAAATTAATTACAGCATTCAAATCACGGCCCACTCCACGCAGGGTGGTAAAAGGCCACAACAGCGGTCTGGGAGCACCGTCCAAGGGTTGACGGGCAGCAATTGATGGCGCTCGGACGGGCACGGTCGGTCTGTTCAACACGGTTCACTCGGGCGCGCAGGACAACACGTGGGACCCACGGCTGGGACGGAGACGTCCGGGGCGGCTCCAGGGTGCAGCGACTGGCGGGGGCACTCCTGGAATGTCCCCGGGGGTCCCCGGGAGCGGCGATCATCGGAGTAGGGGCCGGCGATTTTCTCGGGAATTATCTCCTAAGGCTGCCCCGCAGCTCCGCTTCTGGTCAGATATGCGCGCTCCGACGAGATCGGCCAGTACATCCAGCCACGACATCAGATCGAGACAAGGTTAGCTCTGTTGTGAAGAGCACTCGAAGAACTTCAACATACTTGAGTTTCAGAACCATCCAACGGTCTGAATAGAAATTAACGGCTCTGCAAACTAAGTGATGGTTCTGTCCCGAAACTCAGAATCCACAGGGCAGACTAGAACCAGCCTGTTTATGGGCTTTGACCATGAATCAAATGAAGGAAGTAGGACCTGAGAGTTTTATGGTGGGTAGAGGGGAGAGACTCGGTGACACACATAGTTTTTTTGTAGGATTCTGATCACGTTTGGGGGGTTGGAAAAATCGCCTACCACAGACTATCTCACTGGCCTACTCACAGGCAGACTATGAGGGGAACAGACTACTGACTGGGACGGGGGGAAAACAAACTCTGATCGGCGTGAAATTTAAACTGGGAGTGTAGGAGACATGGAGAAACCAACCCTCAAAACCTTAGCTAGATCCAACGGTCAGATCTGGAGTTATGGCCTCCCCTTCAAGCTTCCAATTTACAGGCCGGAATCCAGGACAGTAACTCGGAGAAGTGGTGGTGGCAGCTTGATGGTGGCACGAACGGCCGCGACGGCGGCAGTGGACATTCACAATAGGTAGAGGGAGAAGAGAAGGGGAAGAGATTTGAGAGATAGGGGAGATTTAGATCTAGATCTGGAGAAGAGAGGGGGAAGGAGATGAAGAACACCAAGAACACTAGAAGAAAGAGGGGGGTGCACACCAAGCATAATTCTCTTGAATTTTTCATTAGTTCCACACAAAATACACAAGAGACTATAAATATGAAAACCCTAGATCTAGACCCAAGGACATCCACTAACTCCAAAGGACATCCACTAACTGCAAAGGACACCCACTAACATTGGTCAAGGGTAGGTGGGAGACAAGCATGGGGGACAAGGAGGGGACATCCTCTACCTTTGTCTCCTTGGTCTAATAGTCCAAGTCTTCTAGAAGTCCATCTTGGGCCTTGGGTCAACCTTTTGGGCCCACATGTGTAGAAGCCCACAAGGGAGAGAGAGGCCCAATGGGGCTCCTAAAAGTTTGGAGGCCCAATTTAGAAATTGGGCTCCTTACATGAAGTGTAACCCATTTTACAACACTGATCCATTACACTCATAAATACTCAAATAAATACACACCAATACACTAAACATAAAGAAAGTATCAACACTCAGGGAGGGACTCCATACTGTCGCCCA
Source organism: Amorphophallus konjac (assembly GCA_022559845.1). Lineage (NCBI taxonomy): Eukaryota > Viridiplantae > Streptophyta > Magnoliopsida > Alismatales > Araceae > Amorphophallus > Amorphophallus konjac. Next base: position 336,744,181 of record CM040123.1, read on the forward strand.
ACCACAACGATATCGATGTCGACCGAGTCGTGTTGCGGGTCCGGTATCGACCGCTCACAGAGTCGGGCCGTACTTGTGCTCTAGTGTCCTCACCAAAGACCTCCGTCCGCGCCCGGGCCAACCTGGGAACTGTTCGTCGACGGATCCTCCAACTCAACCGGAAGTGGCGCCGGGATCCTCCTGAAGTCCCCTGAAGGAGCAGAACTACAGTACGCCCTGAAGTTCAACTTCCAAACATCTAACAACGCTTCCGAGTATGAGGCCCTCATATCGGGAGCCCGCATGGCCCGGCGGTTGGGGGCTGAGCGAGTCAGGATTCACACTGACTCCCAACTGGTTGCTATCCAGGTCAACGGCGATTATGAAGCTCAAGAAGCACCGATGGTCAAATACCTCCAGCTGGTCAAAACCGTGGCACAACAGTTCGAAAGTTTTGAGGTAGTCCGAATAGCTAGGGAGGAAAACTCCCGAGCGGACGCCCTCTCTCGGCTGGGCTCCTCTTTTGACCCCGAGGGTACTCGATCGGTCCTTCTCGAAGAGCTAGAGCGGCCGAGCATCGATTCAGAGCTCTTGGCTGTTGACTCGGCCCCCCCCAAGCGACTGGCATACCCCCTATCTGTCGTGGCTTCAAGACTCTCAGGAGCCTCCCGACCCTCGGAAGCCCGAAGATTGAAATACCAAGCTCGGAGATTCGTCACCCTGGACGGCACTCTCTACCGGAGATCCTTCTCCGGTCCCCTCCTGAAGTGCCTCAACGCTGATGAAGCCAACCGAGCGATTCAGGAGGTCCACGAAGGTCTGTGCAGAGCACATTTAGAGGAAGGTCACTTTTCAGGATCTTGCTACGGCAAGGTTATTGGTGGCCGACCCTGCAGCGCGACTGCTCGACTTACACACAACACTGCGACCGATGCCAGCGATTTGGCCACTTGGTCCATCAGCCAGCAACGGAGCTCATCACCTTAGCCGAGCCATATCCTTTCGCTCGCTGGGGAATCGACATCCTCGGGCCATTCTCCATGGCCCAGAACTAGAAGAAGTTCATCATCGTCGCCATCGACTACTTCACTAAGTGGATCGAGGCCAAAGCCACAGCAAGAATCACCGAGACAATCGTCTGGAATTTCATCTGGAAGTCGATCATCAGTCATTACGGCATCCCCCGGGTGATAGTAAGCGATAATGGTCAGCAATTTGATTCTCGTTATTTCCGAGACAGATGTGCCGACCTTAACATTCACAATCACTTCACTTCAGTCGCCCACCCTCAGGCTAACGGGCTGGTCGAAAATACCAATAAGACTACCTTAAAAGGCATCAAGACTAGGCTCGGCAAAGCCAAGGGCAGCTGGCTTGAGGAATTACCGAACGTACTTTGGTCACACAGAACGACTCCCAGAATGGCAACCGGTGAAAGTCCCTTTCAACTGGTATACGGTACTGAGGCCGTGATCCCGTTGGAGATTGGAAACCCCTCCCTCCGAGTCATCTGCTTCTCGTCCGAGGTAAACGACCAGAAACTGCTCGAAAATCTCGACCTAGCAGATGAAGTCCGAGAGATTGCCAACATCCGAGCATCGGAATATCAACGTCGCCTCACTCGATACTACAACGCCAAAGTCTGAGATAGACACTTTCAACCGGGAGACTTCGTCCTCAGAAAAGTTGAAGCCTCTCGACCACTTGAGGCGGCGGGTAAGTTATCCCCTAATTGGGAAGGCCCCTATCGAGTGATCGAGACGCTCGAAAAGGAGCATACCGTCTATCCACGATGGAAGGAGAGCTCATCCCTCGAACCTGGAACGCGACTACACTACGCAAGCTCTACTTTTGAATACTGAGCATTGTGTAAACGACAGAAGATAAAACAAAAGCCTCCTTTCTTTTATTCAAACAACCCGCTTGTACATCAGGAAGGTCAAAGCCAGGAAAATACATGTCAAAAAAGCAAAACATCCATCTGGCACCGCCGTATGAGCCCATCGCTCGGCTGACTCGCGTGACCTTCCTGCGTCTAGCCACTGACTCTGCCTCGTGTAGAAATTGGCTCGGATAAAGGATAGTCGACCCCGTGGGCTCGGGCAGCTTGGGACAAAGGTGACAGAGGGATTAGGAAGGAGAAGGCTACCTTCCAAGTTGAACTTGGAAGAGAAGGGGGAGAGGGAATGCATATAAAGCATCCTCCCCGCCAACCTGTCAACTCTTTGGAAGAAAGAGAGTGCAGGCACCCTCCGAAGAGTGAAAGAAATGATGAGAAGAGCATAAGAGGAAAAAAGAGGCTGCGAGAAGGAAAAAGAAACCATCAGAGCTGGACGAGGAGGCAGGGGAAAGCCCGGAAAGGAGGGAGCTTAGCTGGCTTCCTCCCCCCTCTATGGAGCGAGCAAGGAGAGACGGGCGGCATGGATGCCTAATGCCCCCATCCATCCACCATCTCGCCCCCCTGCAAGCGCCGTCGAACTGATAAAAAGAAGACGACGTGCCTCCACACGTCGAACCCTCTTTAAGTCTGTCTGCCGGCCGTCGAACCCTCTTTAAACCCGAAGCAGCAAGAACTCTCTGCCCCCCCGTCGTCGGCAACCTCATCTTCCGAGCGTCTTCTATGCTCCAAATACAACGGCACAACGCTACGTGAAGAAAGAATGAGGAAAGACTGTCAGGGAAATCGCTAAGCGGTGGAGAGGAAGGGACACCCTTCAGACCTTTTATAGGCGAAGGGAGGCTATTTACCTTAAATGATTCTCTCCTCGAAAACATGCCAAAGGGATCTCTCCCTACGAACGGTCACCTCAAACTTCTCATTTTCCACCCCAGCGGGATACACGAAGCGGCCAGGCATTCAAAGCATGAGAAAACAGAAAGACACCCTGTCAGACGCTCACCCAACCATCAGGCGAGATCCACGCAGAAAGTATCAGCTCTTTCCAACCACTGCAGATACGCTGAACAAAATACGGCAGTGGCGATACGGAACAGATAAGTCTTCATCATAACGCTATTGCTTTATCTATTTTTCTACACAAAAGAGGAAGTTTTTTTCTTCAAAAAGGAAAAAGACATACAAAAAGAGGAAGCAAAGCAGATACATCAGGCCTCCGGCCCACCTTGAAGCCCGGAAGTGGAGGGCTCAAACGGTCTGCCCCCGGCATCTTCGGCGACGGCCGACCCTAGCACTGTCCCCACCGGCGTGGGAACTACCTCGGTTGCATGCCCTCCCGAGGCATCCGGAGTTGGCGACCTCTCGAACGAAGAGCCCCCGTGATCCTCTTCATCCTTGTCGAAGCAGAGGAACTAGAGGATGACAAGTCCGAGTCATAACATTGCCCGGACGGGAAGTCAACTACCCCGGACGCCTGCTTCTCGGCATAAGAGACGGTCCTGGTCGTAGTCTTGCTTGAACCCCTTGCAGATGCCCCGGCGAAGTGCTAACTCATAGTAGGGGAGGGCAGCCTCTGAAGGTCAACTCGGTAGGCCTCTGAGCTTTTGTACTGCTCGAGAGCCTCCGCCCCGGCCGATCCCACCCTACCAGCGAGCTCGGCCTTCTCCGTCTCTGCCTCGGTTGACTTCCGCTCGGCTCAGTCTTCCGCTTTTCGGCCTCCGTCACCTACTTCTCCGCCTCGGCCCGATCAGCCTCGGCCTCCCACCGAAGGCGCTCGGCTTCCTCCGCTCGGTCTACCAGCTCTGGACGTTCGGTCTCCCACCGGCCATCTAGCTCAACGCGTGCAAGGTGCTCCTCTTCAAGAAGCATGTTCTTCCTCTCGAGCGATTCGCGGGCCTTAGCTAGCTGCTCGGTTATCGACCGGGTCTCCACCTGGCTTGACCACACCAGCTCCCTAAATGAGGAAAGCTCCCGTCGAAGCCCATCACGCTTCTCGGCAAGCCGAGCCAACCTCCTGTCAGACCCACCAAGGGTCCAGGTCAGGTTCGCTCGCTCCCACTCCGATCGAGCGTACGCTTCTGCCAGAGTGGCCCCCATCTGGGCCAGGACCAGGCCGCCCTCCATAACCCCAGCGAGGGCCGCGGACGGAGAGTACTGCCTACCTCCCCCCCTCACCTTCGCTGCTATACCGCGGCATACCTGATGCAGAGGGCCCGAGATGCCAAGCCTCTCCAAGGCCGCCGGAACAGAGAACCCCCCATCGCCCGACGCCCCACCGAGTGGCTCGGACCAAGCCCCGGCCTCGGTCGCCTCTCGTGCCTCGGCCGGATTTTCTTGCGGCCCCCCAACCTGGACCAACTCGGCACCCGCACCACCACTTGAAGTGCCAGCCTCGGCCACGGCCCCAGCATCCCTCGCCTCGTCCACGGCCCCCTCGGCTCCTACCGAGGGGAGAGCCGGGCCAGCACCGTTGCCAGTCGCAGGAGCAGCCCCGGCCCCCTCGGCTCCGGCCGAAGGAAGGGCCGAGCCCGCATCGTCGCCGCCCGCAGGAGCAGCCCCAACCTCCTCGGACCCCTCTTGCTCGGCGGGTGGGAGAGCTCGCCCGGTAGGGTCGGCCCCATCATCCTCGGTGGAGGGGCGAGCCGCGGCAAGGTCACCTTTGACTGCGGGTACGACCCCGGCCTTCTTGGCCCGCTTCCTGGCCCTTGCGGCGGCCCGGATCATGCCTTCCACAGGGTCCTTGAGCTTGGACCCCCGCGGCCTGGAGGATTCACCCTGGGCCGCCTCTTTGCTCTTATCTCTGGTTCGGGAGTGACCCGTGGGAGCAATCGATTCATCAGCAGCCGAGTCATCGCCAAGCTCGATCACCTCTGCGGCCTCCTTCAAAGCCTCCCGCCTGGTGTCTGCACGAAAAGGAAGACATATTCAGGAAAAGAAAAATGATCCCAATATCCAAAAGAGAACCTAGTTTGTGGCACCTGAGCCCGACGGATGCAGCCGCGTAAGAAGACACCGCTCGATATTCTCTGGAGTAACCAACTCTTCTGTGGATTGGCGGTGCTTCAGCAAGATAGCCGCATATTTCTCCACATGTGGAGGGAACTCATCCTGCCTAGGAGGGATATTCGGGTGAAATTGGGGATTACTAGACACCTCCAAGTTTCCTCCACTGAACAAATCCCCACCCAGAAGAATTGAGTTTTCCACCCCTTATGCGAAGAATCCTTCGCAGCCAAGGAGATACAGCTCCTATTCTGCCTCGCCTGGATGAAATAGAAACTCTTCTCGGTCGAAGGATGTGCTTTCAACTCAAAGAAATAGTGAAAGAGGTCCAAAGAAGGAGGAACTCCGCATTGGCGGCAGAGAATGCGAAAGGCGGAAAAGAGAAGATAAGAGTTGGCTACCAACTGAATGGGCGCCAACAGGAAAAAATTGAGAAGCTGAAGAATGAAAGGTTCGAAGGGAAGGCGGAACCCACCCTTCCATGACAGAAGGAAGGTACAGATGTGGCCCGTACGAGAGTCCAGGCTCGTCTCGTGGGGGGAAGCCGCGACAAAGCGGAACTTGTGGGGCAGGCGATATTGGTGCTCCATCCTTCTCACATCCGCCTCCCCCCAGTTCACTGCAGTTTGGAACGGGCGCCTTCACCACTGGCTGGTCCTCCCACTCCTCAGCATCCGAGCGCTGGTCCGCCATGGAATCCAGAGAAGAGTTTGAGGAAAGGCGATCTCGGGACCCCGAAGATTCCGGGGGAAGAGGAAGTCGCCGGACTGCCTCCGCGGTTATCTCCGCCAACTCCACGAACACCGTTGCAAGCCTCTGCTCTCCCGTCGTGCCCTCACGACGCATCGAAGAGCCCAAAAGCAAGAACGAAGGAGAGCCAAAACCCTAAAGACGGAGGAAATCTGGAATGGCAGCAAGCGCCCAACGCCTATATCCCCACGCGGGAGGTGGCGCGTCGTTCCGACCTCCGAGAAAAGGGGGCCCTTTCAGTTCAAATCCGTCAGGATCATCATTATTACGGGCCCAGGTGACCACGACACGTGGCTTCCTAACACCGCCAGATCTCCACCCACCTGAGCCACGCTAGTCTAAAACCCCAACAGCTACTCTTCCGAGCTTACTAAAGCTCGGTGTGGACTGCCGAATGGAGATCCACTCAAAAGGGAACGAGGAACGCGAGCGACGGGCTACACACTCGCAATAACTACAAGCTAATAGGGGAAGGGGTCATGCAACATGTCAACAGAGAAAAGAGCATATGTAGGATGCCAAAGGGATGTGATCGCCAGAGGGGTTACCTCAATGAAAAGAAATGATTGCGTGTACCTGGCACAAGGCACGGAAACTGTGAATCATCGAGAGCGGGAAATGGTGGGTTGCTTCTTCCTCCCCCTTCGGCCGGCCGACGGGGAGGGCTTTCCTTGAGTACCCTTGTAAAATAATGACAAACAAATAACAAGTGGATCAGAAAGACGAAGGTGCAGCAATCAATTCTAACGATGCAAGTAACGAAATGATGGCCAGACACACACCTGGTTGCTGTTGTCTTTTAAACCCCTCTCGGACACGAGTAGGAGGAAAATGCTTATGATGGATGGTGATTATACCGACGTAGGAACAGGAAGAGACTCCCCAAAAGGGGGTGAAAATGTGATATGATGAATGTAAGATATCTAAGGAAAAAGAGAGGAGAATGGCTTATTGGATGGTCGATGGCGAGATCCGGCGGAGCCTCGGTAGCGTAGGGATGACGTGGGAGCGCGACGGGCGAAGACGGCCTTTCTCCTGCGAGCACGGGCACCCAGGAATCCGGCAGAGCCTCACCTACAAAACACCCACGGGTTAGGAATGGAATCCGACAGCCTCCCGGCGCTCTTTTTTTCGACCCCGAACTGAGGGGGGGTAGGCCTCTATTTATAGGATTTCTGGATGATGGAGGCGTCCAGGGGCCTGGACGCCTCCATGGCTTTGGATTTTTCTTTCAAACAACAAACTGGGCAACGGTCAGGGGCACCCATGGGTTGATTGATGGAGGCGTCCAGGGTCCTGGACGCCTCCATAAATTGGATTCTTTTCAAACGACAGGCTGAGCAACGGTCAGTCGACGGTCGGAGGTCGCCCGTGGGTTGATTGATGGAGGCGTCCAGGGGCCTGAACGCTTCCATAAATTGGATTCTTGTCACACGACAAACCGAGCAACGGTCGGGCAGTGGTCAGGGACGCCCGTGAGCTGGATGATGGAGGCGTCCAGGGGCCTGGACGCCTCCATGGCTTGGCTTTTATTTAAACGACAGACCGAGCAACGGTCAGTCGGTGGCCGGGGGTCGCCCGTGAGCTGGTTGATGGGGGCGTCCAGGGGCCTGGACGCCTCCATAACTTGGATTTTCTTCAAACGACAGACTGAGCAACGGTCAGTCGATGGCCGGGGGCACCCGTGAGTCAAATAATGGAGGCGTCCAGTCTCCTGGACGCCTCCATTATTTTTTTGATTTTTTAATTTTTTAATTTTTTAATTATTTTTATTTATGGAGGCATCCAGGCGCCTGGACGCCTCCATGATTTTTCAATTTTTTTATTATTTTTATTATTATGAATTTATGGAGGCGTCCAGTCTCCTGGACACCTCCAAGATTTTTCACGGAAAAATTCAGAAAAATGTAAGAAAAATAGGAAATCACCGTAGCAATAAAAAATGTGAAGGCCGCCTTAGGGTATCATAGTGTAATATGAGATTTACTCACTGTAATGTCAAGAACGGCGTGTCTATAGCTGTCCCGCCTTGGCGTCTGCTTTGCAAGGGAGTGTCACGTAGTGAAATGGCATTGAAGTAAAGTGGAATGGAGTGAGAATGGACTGAAAAGTAGATGCCAAGGTGTGATGAGACACGCTTTCAACATTACGATTTTTGGAATGTTTTCAGAATTTTCCACGAGACGACCTGGGAGAAGGTCTTTCGAATTCAACAATTGTTTGGACAGAAATCAAACAAGGAAGGAGAGAATGTGCGCTCAGGCTCGAGTATAAAAAGGGACCAACTTCTCTATGTGGAAGTACATGGGTCGTAAACTTGCAGGTTTCACCTTGGGGAGCGGTTACCAGCCAATGTGGAAGTGCTGCGGCCAAGATGGGTCAAACGTAGTAAAAGTAAAGGAATATTTGAGGATCGATCCAAACAAGGGTCTCTTTTGGAAGAACAACGTGGGGCTGTCTCAAGGAAACTCAATACTTCATTCGAAATGAAATATCTCATATTATGAGAAATTAAGCACAGCGGCCTTCGCAATTGAATTACTTTGAATGATTTTCCACAATGGAATCAAAGTCCTACATGAATGCATGCTGGGTTTAAAGAAAAATTAAAAACAAACTAAAATAGAAAATAGCCAAGGATAATATTGTCAACTTGTTCAGAACGGGTCAGGATACCGATCCGGTGAGCTGATACTGAGATGGGGCCCGTTTATCCACGCACCAACTCACTGAATGGAACCGTCGTCCCCATGCTGTCACCAGTTAACGGCCTATCCGTGCAACCCAAATTCTTCTGGAATCATCACTGTTTTTGTTGAAGGGGAACTCAAATCCCAGATCCGTTCGGGTCGCAAGGTCCTTGATGTGTTCTAATAGCGTAAATATCATATAGTATAATGCTTGACACGGGGAACCAAACACTGAAGGATGGCACAAGATAGCGTAAAAAGCGTCCGTTGGTAAAACCTGCACAGACCATCATAGATTAAAGAAATCAGAAAGCACAGAAATATCACAGAATCGTACCACAGTACAAGGACAAAACATGACTTAACCACACATGTGAGACGTCCCGTCTCGTAGCACCTCCCATTTCCTATAAGTACCACCCCATAGGCTGGTTTATTCAAATGCACCAAAGGGGGATTTTGAAAATTCAAAAGGAGGAGAAGAGGAGGGTCTAGGGACTTCGGGATGGAAGGAGAGTCTTCCCGCGTCATGAAGAGGGGCAGGCCTAGTAGTGAGATCAGGCGACTTTCCGACCTCGAGGGTCATTTGAGTGGGGCGATCCAGTCACATATGGTAAATTGATTTATTTCAAATTTTACTGCATGAACTCTCTTCTCACTTTCCCTCCTTTCTTTTTTTTCTTTGCAGCCGTATCCGCTCTTTCCGGGCCCGAGGAAGTTTTCAAAACTGCCATGGCTCTCAGAGCTAACTTCTAACATCTCCATTGACATGAGGGCTATACTCTCGAAGTGGCATCTTCAGGGGCTCCTTATTCATGCCAAGCACTACGAAAGAATCCGCATGGACTGTGCAGCTATGGGCGCATTAGTGGAGATCTGGCATCCCCAGACCCACACTTTCATCTTCCCCACATTCGAGGTGACCATTCTCCTCGAGGAGGTGGAGCTCCTGCTTGGACTGAAGAAGTTCAAGAGTGATGGGAAGACGAAGCCGATGCGGATGTTGACAAAGGTGACTTCCGAGAGCATCCTTGGAAGCTTCATGCTGCCCGACGCAGTCAGAAAGGTCCGCACTCAAAAGGGAATCGACTTGCGAAGGCTCGCGGTATGGGTCATGGATGCCTTGAAAGGCTCACCAGATGATGAACACTTGGAAGGAGTCATGAAAGGTTTTACCATCTGTCTGGCGGGGGCTCTTCTGTTTCCTTATGCCGACAACATAATGGAGGAGGACCAACTGAATGCTATCCACGGGTTTTGGAGCGGCAAGAGGGTGGGGCCGGCCATCCTTGCCTATCTTTACAGCGGCCTTACCGCCTCGAGCATGGGTAAACCTCCTTATGGTTGCGCGCTTGTTTTGAACTGCTGGATTGACTTGCACTTCAAGTTCGACCACCGTGAGGGGATGCCGACCGGTTCGAAGCTCTTTCAACAAAGGCCCCTTTATCACATAGCCGACGTATTAGGCTTCGGTGGCACCGTGGCGAACTGAGTTCCATGGCTGAAGAGGCGTGAAGACTGGCGGTCTCACTTTCGAATCGTGGCACAAACTCTCTTCACTTGTGCTCCAGCATGTCTCCTCTCTCTTGAACTTCTCATGAGGCCTTCTCCCGGAGCCGAGCTCCAACTGATCGGCGCGACCGAGTTCGTCCTTTACAACGCGCATCGGTGCTGCCTCCAGATCGGCCTTCCACGCCACTCGTTCTCATCACTGACCGGGATCGTTCCTTTGAAGAAGAGGGAGCTAGGCACGGAAGCAGACGCGAAGGAAGCGAAGGCTATTAAAGCGCCTTGGAAGATGAGCGTTGCGAGAAAAGCCTTAGCGCATGTGGGGGAGAAATGCGAGCTTTGGAGGGCTTATGTAACCGAACTGGGGAAGTTAAGGCCTAAGGCGCCTAAGCCCCTGATCTAGCTCATGCGGCTTTCTCATGGAATAAGGTGTGGCTTTTGGATGTTTTAGACCCCTGTTCCCCTAATTATTATTTTTGTGATTTTCATTTTTCTTTGTGTTTTTGTTTTTATTTTGTGCTTTTGCTTGGAATGTACACTCATCTCTCTTTTTTTGTATTTTTGGTTATTATTATTATATTTTTAAAAAAAAATTTTATTGTGGGGGCGTCCAGGGGCCTGGACGCCCCTAAGTTCTTTTATTTCGAATTTTTTTGTTTTAATTTTGGGGGCGTCCAGGGGCCTGGACGCCCCTACGTTTTTATTAAAAAAATTTTTTTTTTGTTTTTATCTTGGGGGCGTCCAGGCGCCTGGACGCCCCTAAAATTTGAATTCTTTTGAAAAAAAGCAAAAAAGGTGGGGGCGTCCAGGCGCCTGGACGCCCCTAAAATTTGAATTTTTTTGAAAAAAAGCAAAAAAGGTGGGGGCGTCCAGGTGCCTGGACGCCCCAAAGGAAGTTGATTCTATATATAGGGGGGGCCTCACCCCCCTGCTCACTTACACTGTTCATTCTGACGATCCGGCCATTCCAGAAAACCCATTCCCAGTCCCAATGGAGCAAGGAGGCCCGAGCCACGATGGGGGGAGGCGGAAACGACGAGCTCGTCATTCGAGGGGGTGGAGAGATCATGCCGAGGAGGCTGCCGAGGCGGAGGAGATTGCTGTGGAGGAGGAGATCGTTGCGGAGGCACCTATCCTGGCCGTGGAGGGCCCTGCGGGTGCTGGGGACGTGGGGGAGGACGAGCACGATCCGGTAAGCCCCTCAGAACTTCAGTTTGTTGGTTTCTTAGGCTAAATGGGCGGACGAGAGGCTGTATGGAGAAGACCGGGGAGCGGGGGAAGGAGGCGTCCAGGGGCCTGGACGCCTCCACATCTTCTTTATTTATTTATTTATTTATTTATTTATTTTGGGTTATTATGTAAATAAACTAAAATTAAAAAAATAAGGAAGCGTCCAAGGAATTGAACGCCTCCAAAATAATATATATTATTATTTATTTACTTATCATTTTTTTGTCTTTTGTGTTTAAAATAGGAAAAAAATAAAAAAGAGGGAGGCGTCCACGAGGCTGGACGCCTCTAAAAAAGTATATATATATATATATGTATATAGATAAATAAAATAAATATTATGTACATTGTTATTTGTTTATCATGATTCTGATGTGTTGTTTGTTTTGTGGTGTGCAGGGGGTGATGAAGAGCCGGATCAGCTGGTCTCTAGTGGTGGCTGCGTACCGGGGACTGCCCGACTTCCAGAGGGCGCGTGTAGACGCCATGGGTTTTGGACCCTTTCTCAGGATCGAGCCCTTCCGGCTCGACCTTCCTCTTATCCAGGCGTTGCGGGAGCGGTGGCACGCGCCGAGCCGGGCATTTCTGATGCCCTGGGGGCACATGGTGCCGACACTAGAGGACGTGGCTCGGATCACTGGGCTATGAGTTGACGGAGAGGCAGTCAGCGGGGTCACCTACCCCGACTACCGAGAGGGTGCCCTGGACCTGCTGTGGTTAGAGACGAGCGTGACTGATAGAGACACCATGGTAGTCGGCCGAGTGGAGATCATGGAGGCGCTCGGATTCGTCGACCCGCGCCAGCGGGTCAGCGAGACTGGAGCGGAGTTTCTGGCACGACTAGAGGGAGATGCCCGTGCAGCTTTCACCCAGGACCCGAGCGAGCGGGAGCTGGTGGATCTAGACCTCCGGAGGTTTCTTTTCTTCTTCCTGGGCCGCCTTCTGCTGGGGACGAAGGGGGATGGCATCCACTGCCGTTTCCTCGGGATCCTGGCGGACCTTGACAGAGTGGGGCACTACGCATGGGGTGCGGCTCTTCTTGCCCATTTGATTGCCGATCTCTCCCAGACTTCGGAGAAGGAGAAGACAGTCAGTGGCTTCGCACCTTTTCTCCAGGTAAACATTTTATTTATGCATTCCCATAGTTAAATATGTAATTATTGTACTAATGATGTATGATGGATGCAGGTGTGGAGCTATTACTATTTCCCGATGGGGAGGGCTAGGCATGGAAACATGAGGGCCGTGCCTCTGGCGCGGCGGTGGAGGCCGGTCGTGGTAGCGGCACCCCACGACTACCAGCTGGCGTCGCTTCGTCGGGAGCTGAGCGAGTATCCCGAGGCCATGGTATGATGCGTATGATTTTTTGTGTTTTCTTATGTGACTGAATGACAACTAATATGATGTATGCATGGTGATGCAGGTGGTGTGGAGGCCCTACCTGGGCATAGGCGATGCTGGCCAGCCTTGGGTTGTAGCGGGTCTTCCTCGTTTCAGGCGGGACGTGTGGGTCCATTGCCGGAACGAGATCGAGCCGCTTCGGCTGAGGCTGGTTATGAGGACGTTGGGGCTGGCCCAAGAGTGGGTCGATGTAGATGGGCCGGCCCGCATCGGGCGGAAGACCAAGGGGAAGGCGAAGATTGTGGACTGGCGTACGCGTTTCCCAGCACAGTACCAGGACTGGCAGCAGGGCGGGGTCCCAGTGGTGTCCCATGTACAGGACAGCACATACTACATGAGACGGTACCGAGCTACGTACGGGGACCGCCTCTCCTTGGGTGGTATGGCAGGGGTAAGTGAAATGAAACTGGTTCACCCTTCTATATGTATATGCGTGTGTTACTAACTTATGTGTAATGCAGGATGCTCGTGACAACATGATCGCCGACCTGCGGGCCCAGTTGGCGGACGCCAGGCGGCAGTTGGTGGCCATCCGACAGGAGTTGGAGATCCTGGTGAGTCTATGCAATGCATTTTTTTTTGGTGACCTGAATTTTTGATGCTTAGCCTTTGACTGACGTTTGCCCCGTGTTTCAGCGGGCCCACCAGACAGCGGTAGCCGGGATGGCTGGTGGAGCGGGTTCCAGTTCGCGGGGCCCTCCTCCGGAGGTTTCTGCCCTCCAGGAGCAGCTGGCGTATGCGGTGACTCGGGCTGAGGAGGCCGAGCGTGACCGCAAGGCTCGAGTGAGTGTCTGCCTGACCTTGACTCTCCTTCTGGCTGCTTTCCTTCTATCACTGTTCTCTTATGGTCCATGCGTGCTTTGACAGGTGGCCGAGATTCGGGAGGCCCTAGCCCGTGCTGTTCGTGCTGAGCAGGAGCGCGATGCCTGGGCGGCAGAGCGTGACGCCCGGATTGCGGAGCTAGAGGAGGAGCGGCGACGGGAGGCTGAGGAGCTTCCTCGCGACGTAGTGGATCTGCGGATCGCCCTCGAGCTGTCGAGGAGAGAGGCGATGAGGGAGAGAGAGGAGAGGGAGAGGGATAGGGAGAGCATGGAGAGAGAGAGGGAGAGGGATAGGGAGACCATGGAGAAAGAAATGGAGTACAGGATGGCAGAGCGATATCGAGATTGGGACGAGAGGAGAGCTCTGGTGGCCCAGGTGTCGGAGCTCCGGCTGAGTCTTGGCACGGCGGAGGGGAGACTTCGGGAGAGTGAGGAGCGGTATCAGAGGGCGAAGGAGCGCGGGGCGCGACTTCGTCAGTCTGGTTCCTTTTCTGTGGGCAGCTTTCTAGTTTCTTCGGTCGAGCAGCGTCGCCGCACCTTGGAGGCTGGGATGGTGCCACCTGGAGAGGCGAGCACGGCTTTTCAGGGTTCGCAGAGGTCGCAGAGGCCCCCTAGGGATCCCCGTCAGAGGAGGGAGGAGAGAGATGACCAGGAGGGTGGTGGTGAGAGTTAGAGAGTTGCTTGTACACTCCACCCTCCTTACTGTATGATGTACTTTCGGCTATTATATGAAATAAAAATGGCTTTTTTATGTTGTGTGTACTTTTCTCTCTCCCACACTTTCTTCTTTGCACTTAGTTGTCCTTCGAGGCACGCTCCACGAGACCCTGCCCTGAACAGCAGGGAACTACACTTTGCACGGGGGGATTTTGTTTCCTTTCTCCCCCCCTTTTTGGGCGCGTCCAGGCGCGAGGACGCGTCTTAATCCTTGAATTCAAATTTAAGCGTCGGGTGGCCTTTCTTCTCCTGTGCCTTACCCGCAAACGAGCCCGCCTTCCGCCGAAACTTGCTCGCCCGTCTTTGTATTCTTCCCCTCGATCGAATGGAGTTCGGTGGTCTAGACCACGGCGAAGATGGAGAGGGACGCGGGACCCCTCGCCCAAGGAGGGACGCGCCAGAGCACAGAACGGCGTCCATGGAGGAGGAAGGGCCGCTTCGGGCCCCCGAGGGACCCGAGGGGCCCGATGTCCCGGGAGGAGGTGAACACGGCTCGGTGAGTGCTTGGTTTTCCCCCTCTTTGATCCATTTTGAGTTTTGAAGTAAGCCGTGCGAGGGGGGAAGGGGTTCGGCTAGTGTTGTACTTAAATGATGGACGCGTCCTAGACAGGGGACGCGTTCTTTTTGACTGATGTGGGACCCCTTCCTTGGTGCAGGACATGGCGAGGACCTTGGGCCTGGCCGATGAGTGGGCGAGTGTGGACGATCCGAGCCGCGTCAGGAGGGAGAGTTGCGGCAAGGCGAGGCTCGAGGACTGGCACGTACGTCTCCCTGGACAGCAAGGGAGTGTATTGGTGCAGGACAGCGCCGACTTCCTGCGGCGGCAGAGAGAGAGTTACGCGGGGCTTCCCCAAGCTGGGGATAGGCGTGGCATCGGCGGCTCGCGTGCCCAACTGTCAGAGACTAGGCGGCAGCTGGCCGTCGCTCAACATGAGCTGTCGCTCCTGGTAAGTTACGTGCCGCACTTTTATCTTCAGATTTGGAGTTTCACTGACGGCCGTTGTTTATCTTGTTCCAGCGTGCCCAGCAGACAACGACGGTGGGGATGATTGGTGGCGCATCTTCCAGTTCCTCGGCCCCTTTTCTGGAGATTGCCTCCCTCCGGGAACAACTTGCCGGTGCGGTGGCCCGCGCGACCCGGGCGGAAGAGGAGCGTGATGCCTGGGTGGCGACTGTAACGGAGCTGCGGCATCGTGGTGAGGAGAGGCCTTCTCCAGACATCCTGGAGTTAAGGGTTCTTCTGCAGATGATGAGGAGAGAGGCAGAGAGAGAGAAAGCCGAGAGAAGGTCCGAGCGACAGCGGGATCAGACCGAGAGGAGGGCCTTGGAGGCCCAAGTGAGGGAGCTCCAGCTGGGCCTTTAGGCCGTCGTGCAGAGGCTAGGAGGGATGGAGACGCGCTACGAGAGAGCGCGAGAGTTCGGGGAGCGACTCCGCCAGTCCGGTCGCTTTGCCGCTAGTGGCTTCTTCGCCACGCCATGGGAGGAGCAGCGAGTCACTGCTGCAGAGCAGGCGCCAAGAGACGAGGCAGGTGCTGCTGCACGAGGATCCCAGAGGCTTCTGAGGGACCCTCTCCTCAGGGGAGAGGAGAGGGACGCCTAGAGGGACGAGCATGAAAATAATGGCGAGAGTTGGCGAGCTAGTGGACCCGCCACCTCTCTATGATTGTAGTGTTTATGACAGCTTATGTAGAATTTATGAATGGAGTGATTTAATTTTCTGCTGCTTGTTTGTTCTCTTGTGGTTCCTTCTTCCCTACACTTCTTCTCCTTTGCACTGTTCCCATGTGATAAGTCTGCCGAGACCCCACCCCAAGCGGAGAATCGCGTCTTGTTGTGACCATTTTCCACGGGAATCTACCGTCGAAGTCAATAATGACGGCCCTAGTCCCTTCTCCCGGATGTTGTGTCAAGTTTTACGGACGTCCTCCAAAACATGATAGGGTATCCCTAGACAACATAGGGACTAGTTGTCATATTCTTCGTCCAATCAATCACCCTGTGCGAGCGGTGAGGTGACACATGGGACCGCATGGTAGGTGCCTCATCACGAGGGCTATCATTAAAGGTGATGGAGGCAATCTTGGCCTGCACTCCTTCCATTTCTATAAATTCTTGTCCCTTTTATCCTCCCAGGTATATCGAGAGCTAACTCGAGGAGCACAAGTTCTCACGGGAGAGGAGGAGTTCAAAATTCCGAGAGTTGGATGGAGGGCGAATCTTCCCACTCCTCGAAGAGAAGCAGGTCCAGTGGTAGTAGTTCCAGGAGGCTTTCGGACCACGAAGGGCACTTCAGTGAAAGGGCCCAATCACAACTCGTAAGCCATGTTTTCCTGCCCTTTTCTCATTCTTTCTCCTTCCCTTCTTTCTGACCAAACCTCCTCTCCATTTCTTGCATGCGTAGAGTGTGATGAGATCACAGATCTCATGGGAGTTGGTAGTGGCAGTATACCGAGGTCTCCCAGATTTTCAGAAGGCCTGGCTAGACGTGATGGGTTTTGGCACCTTTCTTCGGATCGAGCCGATCCAGCTCGACCTGGTCCTGATCCAAGCCTTGTGTGAGAGATGGGACCCAGTGAGTCGGGCATTCCTGATGTCCTGGGGGCACATGGTGCCCAGCTTGGAGGATGTGGTCCGGATCACAAGCCTGAAGGTGGAGGGCGAGGCAGTGACCGGGGTCACTTATGCGGATTACCGAGAAGGTGCCCAGAAGCTACTGGGTTTGGACCTAGAGGGTCGGAAAAAAAGGTCGGTAGCCAGGGCGTCCCTCATGGATGCATTAGGGCTCACCGACACTCGTCGGCGGGACGATGAATCCTCAGAAGAGTTCATGGAAAGGATGGAGATAGGATGACGTGCCGTGTACTGCACAGATTTCGGTAACTGGGAAAGGTGCAACATAGATTTGAGGAGATTTCTCCTCTTTCTTTTGGAGAGATTGGTACTGAGCTCGAAAGGGGATGGTATCCAATGTCGCTTCCTGGAGCTGCTGTCAGACCTTGAAAGAGTAGGATACTATGCCTGGGGAGCTGCCATGCTGGCGCACTTGTTTGCGGGTCTGTTCCAAGAAGCGGACCGTGAGATGACTGTGAGCGGTTTCACACCATTCATCCAGGTATTTTTGGTTTTGCTTGTTTTGTATATTTTTTTTGTGTTTTTGCAAGGTACTGATGACCTGCGTCGAGCAGCTGTGGAGCTATTATTACCTCCCCATGGGGAGAGCTCGACATTGGCGACCCGCGATGGTGCCGCTAGCCAGGCGGTGGGAACCAATCATGAGTGCGGCCCCCCTAACCTACCAACTGATGGTGCTAAGGCGGGAGCTACAGGAGTTCCCTGCAGCGATGGTAAACTGGAGACCCTACTCAGACATGGTCGATGAGGACCAGCCGTGGGTTCTAGCAAGTCGTGCCCGATTTGGACGGGAACTGTGGATGCACTGCCTGAATGAAATCGAGCCGCTTCGGCTACGATTGGTTATGAGGACCTTAGGACTGTCTCAGGAATGGGTGGATACGGTTGCGCCACCTCGTGTTGGGAGAAAGACGCGAGGACCGGCGACCTACATTGACTGGCGCATGCGGTTCCCTGAACAGTATGAAGACTGGCAACGGGGTGGCACAATTGTAGAATCGCAGGCGCAGGATAGCGAGGACTACTTGCGTCTATATAGGACAAAGTATGCAGAGCGGTTCCAACCCCGGGGACTTGTGGAGGTAGGTTTCCTCTTTTCTTCTTTCTCCCTTTTTAGTTTTCTGGTGGAAATGCTGACTCGTATGGCTGCAGGATATCCGTGATACCCTGATAGCGAATTTATGAACTCGCTTGGCAGAGATGGAGCAACGGTTGGGCGATGCCTGCGGAGCTACGAGCGCCTTGGTAGGTGTACAGTGTGTGTTCCTAATTGAAACCCTAGATTCCGGATGTTGGCTGCTGATTCACGCGGTCGTAGCATGCTCAGATTGGTGCGGCTTCCCCAGCGGTTGGAGTAGGTGGCGTCTCTTCCAGCTTATGGATGCCTGCCTCAGAACTTGATTTACTTCACGAGCAACTTGCTCGGGCTACGCAGCGTGCCGCGGAGGCAGAAGGAATGTTCTCTATTCATGTAAGAGTTTCAGTGTTGAGTTCTCCTTGTTTATGCCTTGCTACATATCTGAGATGGTATATCTGACAGGAAAAGGAGATACAAGAGGCACTTGCCCATGCTACGCAGCAGGAGGCTAGAATAGCTGATCTGGAGGAGGAACTGCCGCGTCGTCCTGATGACTCTTCCAGGGATGCAATGGAGTTGAGGATCACTCTCCAGTTGGAGAGGGAAGACCGGGAGAGAGAGAGGGCGGAGAAAGAGAGGGACGCAGAGAGAGAAAGAGCCGACAGATTGACTGAAAGGGAGGAACGAAGGGCCATGGAGGCCCAACTATTCGAACTCCGAATTAGCCTTGGTCTTGCTGAACAGTGACTGAGGGATGGTGAGGAGCGCTACCGAAGAGCACGAGAGCGTGGCTTCCGTGTTGGTAGCTTCTCTGCTGCTTCCGTGGATCAACGCCGGGATATGGGAATAGGAAGGGGAGTACAGAGCGGTAGGAGTACCGCTTTTCGTAGTTGGGTAGCACCTTTGAGAGCGTTTTGCCCGGAGAGTAGTGGGACGAGTAATGCGGAGAGAGAGGGCGGAACTTGATGTATTTTTTTTGGTTTTTTGGAATAAAATACAAGGTTCGGTTTGTTTAGTTTTCACCTTTGCTTTTGTTGCCTGAATCCCTGCATACACACTGAAATAAACAAATCAGAATTTCTGTTCTGACTTGGCCCCTTGCTCAATAAGCAAATGGTCACTGTGACTGTCCTTGATAACTGGTCAAGGGGCCAAGCCTTTATTTAACAAAGGCAAGGGAAAGATGCGGTGATGATAAATGTGACAGGCAAGCACACGAATGCAAGCGGTATTAAAAGTGAGATGCTGCACGCAAATGTAATCATGCAAAATTGATTTGTTTTCTTTTTTATATATTTGGCATTTTTTGGTTTTATCATAAAAAAGATTTTTTTTGTTTGCAAATATGTACATTTTTTCTTTTCCATTTTTTGTTATTTTTATCATTTCAATTTTTTCTTGCTAACGCCTGGCAAGCACCCAAATGGCACCTAACCTACGTGAGAACAGGGGTTTCTTACTAACCTCCCAGGTATCCTAAGTGCATATCTAGGTTGATTTGGGCCTCTAGACCCCTCGAATGATGATCCCGCCGGCTAAGACTTACCCTGATGACAACACCGTCATGCCATGCTTAGGCTCCCAGTCGCTTCCGACCACAGGGGTTCACCCAAAAGATGTTTGAGGTAAATGATTTACCCGACCCGGGTCTGTTTCCACACAACTCTAGATGGTATATGATGGAACACCCTGGAACCCTAACGACCAACCGCGCGACGCTGACCCGGAATCAGACGTCGTCGCACCCATAGGTGACGCGCTTGCATTGGCCTAAGCCCGAGGTTAAACAAGAAGACATCAAGGTGGTAAACAGGGGTCTTGACCAGCCAGAAACACGGAGACTCCTTCGCAGCGATAGCTTTTGCTTTTCAAAGTAGGTAACCAAATGTGTATATTAAAATAAGGTCGCAGACCCTGGGCAGTTTTCACCCTTCAGAAACTCCATTGAACCTTCATCTTTAGAGGGAGAATGAAGAGTGTAGGGGATAAACCTCCTGAGAGGATCGGCAAAGCCGTTAACCCGGCGAGCGAATAAGGGCCCATTAACTCTTTCCTTTCGGGCAACTTCGGACCAAATCTCGAGCATTTACATTCCATAGCCCCCCCCCCCTTTTGTGGATTCAGACTTTTGCTTTGAGGGGTTCCATTTGTCGCATCAGGCACGGTGACGACCAGGCTCTTGATTTTGATTTTGTATTTCTTTTTGTGAGGGAGATATAGTTGTTTGATGTTTGTGGGTTCCCTTTTCGTATGCCTACGGGGACACTGCCCTCTTCTCGTGCTCTGATCGATGCTCGAGGAAATGGATCCTACTCTTGCCTTTGGGGTTTGAGCTTCGGTTTCTCATGCTCAGCGTTTTAAGAGCGCCGACTGTCTCATTTGGTCGAAGAGAAAAGAATAAAGATTACAGCTTTCGGAGATCTTCTGGGTGGGGCCCCACCATAGGTGATGCTACCGACTTTTTTTTGAATAAAATACATAAGTGAGCACATGTTAGCTTCCTTCGAGCGAGCATAGGCTGACGTGGCCGGACAGGGATCTCCCACGGTTCTGGCAAACCAAGACCCGGTGCCTACCAAGCCTTAATGGGCCCTATCCTATCATGAAGGTTAGATGCAGTGACTTGACTACATGGTGGCCACCAGGCATTGGCATTTTGAATTTTCCATATTTTTAGTGGTTTTCAATATTTCTTTGTTTTTTGATGTTTTTTTTATCTTTTCATCATTTTTTTTGTTTTGCGCTAAGGGTAGTATTTCTTAAGATAAAGCCCATTCCATGGGTGGGATAACTCGATCCCTTCGGCGTTGACTAGCTTGTAGGCGTTGCGAGGGTATATGGCTTGAATTACAAATGGTCCTTCCCAATTGGGTTGGAGCTTAGAACGCGGCCCTCCAGGTTTGACAAAAATTCTTTTTACGACCATCTCACCGACTTTGAATTTTCTCTCAATGACTTTCTTTTGGTAAAAGCGAGCGAGTCTATTTTGATACACACGCGCGTGTTCGGCAGCGGCCAGCCGCTTCTCATCCAAGAGTTCCAACTGGGCGAGGAGTGAATTATGACGATCGTCGAGGGGAAATTTCTCGTCCAATTGTACCCTGAGAGAAGGGATCAGAGTTTCGTACGGGACTACCGCTTCCATACCATAAGTAAGGGAAAATGGAGTCTGCCCGGTGGGGGTACGGATTGAAGTGCGATAGGCCCATAGGGCTTCGATAAATTTTTCTGGCCAGTCTGAAAACTTACTAGACTCGCAGGTTTTTTTGATGATTTTGAGCAATGTTTTATTGGTGGCCTCCGCTTGGCCGTTACCTTGTGGGTAATAAGGTGATGAATGATGCAATGCAATTACGTACCTTTTGCAGAGGTCCTGTAGGTCCTGAGAAATGAATTGTGGCCCATTGTCGGTGACGATTGTGCTCGGGACGCCGAACCTGGCAAGGATGTTCTTCGTGATGAACTTGCAGACTGTCGATGCCTTGATTTCCGCATAAGCTTCGGCTTCGGCCCATTTGGTGAAGTATTCCGTCGCAGTAAGGATGAATGATTTCTGCTTAGTGAGGGAATTGGGATCACCTAGGGGATCGATGATGTCGAATGCCCACATGGAGAAAGGCCATGGGGAGGAGATTGGATGAAGTGAGGAAGATGGTGAATGGATTTTATCGACGTGAAGTTGACACTTGACGCACCTACGAACATAGACGGCACAATCCTCCTCCATAGTGGGCCAGTAAAAGCCTTGCCTAATGATCTTCTTGGCGAGCATCTGACTGTTCACATGGCCACCGCACACACCCGAGTGTGTCTCCTCTACACATTTCCAGACCTCATCGTCATCAAGACATCTCAATAGAATGCCAGTAAGGCTCCTTCTATAGAGTAGACCCCCAATCAATGTGTATTTCTGAGCCACTCTCCTTATGGCCTTCTTATCTTCTGTGGTGGCTCCTTCGGGATAAGACTGATCTTTGCAATATTTGACGATCTCGTAGAACCATGGTTTCTCCTCGTCGGTCAGCTCTTCTTCTGCCTCTGCCAACATGATTTCCCTCTTCTCACGGATTTCTTCCTGTAGGATCTTCCTTGCTATCCTGTCTCACGTAGGAAGCGTCATCAATTGCAGGTGCGTGAAGTTTGTAGATGGAAATGGACTTAAACCATCTCCCTAGAGGGAACCTTATGGCCGAAGCCAACGAGGCAAGGGCATCAGCGAGGATATTCTGATGACGAGGGACATGAACAAAGATCAATTTGGTGAACAGTTTGGAAAAGGCAGCAGTGAGTTCTTGGTATGGTTTGAGCTTAGGATCGCGAGTGCGATACTTAGTGAGCACCTGGCGAAGAATGAGTTGACTGTCACCCACGACTCGTAATTCGGTGACACGAAGAGAATGAGCGAGTCCCAAGCCAGCTAGAAGAGCTTCATATTCGGCTATATTGTTGGTGACTGGGAATTTGAGTTGATACGCTAGTGGGAATGTGAGGCCTTCAGGCGACATGAGGGCAACGCCGATTCCTTTCCCTTGAGAATTCAGAGCTCCATCGAAATATAACGTCCACATGTAATCATCTGATTGGTTGATGGACATTAGTTCCTCATCTGGAAACTCTGATTGGACAGGATCAAACTTGGGAAGAGGATGGTAAGCGAGATGCTCGGCTATGGCATAACCTTTAATTGCCTTTTGCTGAATATAACTGATGTCAAACTGAGAGAGAAAACTTTGCCAGCGTGCTAGCCTGTCCGTCAGGATGGATTTCTCCAGAAGGAACTTGATGGGATTCATGCGAGCAATCAAATGGACCTCATGAGCCAGGAAGTAGTGTTTCAATTTCTGCACTACCCAAACGAGGGCAGCACAGGTTTTCTCCATGATTGTGTACTTCTGCTCACAGGAGTTGAGGAGTTTAGAGAGGTAGTAGGTTGCCCGTTCCTTACCTTCTTCATCAGCTTGTGCGAGGACGGCTCCCACAGAGTCATCCAAGACTGAGATGTAGAGGATCAGAGGTCTCTCCGGTTTGGGTGGGATGAGAACGGGCGGACTAGCCAAATATTCCTTTAACCCTTCAAAAGCTTTCTGACACTTAGAATCCCAGTGGAATTCTACCCCCGGCTTGGTCAACTCGTGGAAAGGTCTACACCTTTGTGAGTGCTGAGACACAAACCGACGGATGAACTGCATCCTCCCAATTAGACCTCGAACTTCTCTTAAATTTCTAGGGGGCGGCATATCCCTGATGGCTTTGGCTTTGTTGGGATCTATTTCAATCCCTCTTTTGCTCACAATAAAACCCAGTAACTTGCCTGATGACACACCAAACACACATTTTTTCGGGTTCATTTTCAGTTGGAACTCCCTTGATCTTTGCAACACCTTAGCTAAAACCCTTGGATGTTCTTCCCTGGTTCTTGATTTCACCAATAAATCATCCACGTACACCTCCAGATATATGTGCATCATGTCATGAAATATGGCCATCATGGCTCTTTGGTAAGTAGCTCCAGCATTCTTTAATCCAAATGGCATGACCACGTAACAGTATGTCCCCCATGGCGTAGTGAATGACGTTTTCTCCTGGTCATCTTCTGCCAACCGAATTTGATTATACCCCGAAAATCCATCCATGAATGAAAGGGTCTCATAACCTGCGGTGTTATCAACTAACACGTCAATGTGAGGCAAGGGAAAATCGTCCTTTGGACACGCGCGGTTAAGGTCCCGGAAGTCGATGCAAATCCTGACTTTGCCATCCTTCTTCATGACTGGGACAATATTTGCCACCCATTGGGGATAGAGGATGACTCTAATGAACCTGGCTTTGTGGAGCTTGTCGACCTCTTCTTTCATTTTTAGAGCCATTTGAGGGTGGAAACGTCTTAACCTTTGTTTTACCGAGACGGCCCCTGGTTTTAAAGTTAAGCGGTGTTCGACCAGAGTGGGATCCAGTCCCGGCATGTCCTCGTAGCTCCATGCAAACGTGTCCTTATACTTTTTAAGAACTTGGACCAATGCCTCTTCTTCAGAGGGTGGCAGATTATCACCTATGAGGATGATCCTAGGGTCTTCCTCAGTTCCCAAGTTCACTTCCTTGGTGGACTCATCTACCGCGGCTGACGGCCCGTCGAATCTCCTTACTCCACTAGCATATGCGGCCGCCGCATCCTCATATTCTTCACCCTCATCTTCACTAGGGTATTCCTCATTTGTGATCTCATAAACTCCATACCCTTCATCAATTGCACAGTTATCCTCGCATTCCATTTCTGGTAACTGGATGGGATCCTCTAATAACTGAGGGATGGCAAGGAGGGCCTGACACCTAACGGCTAAATCTAGAAGGAACCGACGAGGGATCTTCCTACCCTTGGATTTCTTCCTAGGTATTACCCTTGACCTAGACTGACTGACATTATTTACAGAAGGAGAGAAGGTTGAGGGGGATGGTGAAGAATGTACAGGGACAGGCCCCTCGAAGGAGGGGTGAAAAAGGTCGCTCATCGGACCTTGGACGGGTGGCTCGCGAAGCGAGACGCACCCATGTGAGATGTAGGAGGTTTCCTCAACAAAGATGTGTTGCTAGGGAGTTTGAAAATTGACGTTTTTTTTCATTTTCATTTTCGATGACAAAACAACGAAAAGAGATCGTAGGGGAAAGGAAGGTGGTTATGGCTAGAGGGTTGGGAGGCTCATGGAGCAGATCGTGATTGAAGACCTGACGTGGGTCGAGAAGTCCGCGCAGGTATGCGAGAAGAGAGGGGGACCTGGGGAGATCATCAAACAATCGTCTGGCCCAGGGAGAAGACAGCAACAGTGGCTGTGATGAGTGAACAGAGAAGATGACGGCTGATAAACCGTCGATAGTGATGGTGACAGCGGATGAAGATCCGCCGATGACCAGGTCCTTCTGGCGAGGACAAGGATAGCTTGGAACCTTGGCAACAATGGTGGTATTCTCTGGCATTCCGGAGGTCAATGACGGCCCCTCGAGCTGCGGAGGCAAGAACATCCTTCCTAGCGCAATAGAAACATCCGGTATATCGAACCATTTGTCCCATTTGCATTCTGGATCTTTGATCTTGCCTCTTTTGGTAATCCTGGAATATCTTTCAGCTGAATACACAACATGTAACCTCCCACGTGCTTCTAGCGGATAATCCCTCATCTGAATAACGGGCCCTTTGTTGAAGTGGTTTGTTAGGGTCCATGTGAGGGGCTTCCAATTCGCCTTGAATGGTCCTTTGAAACCCAGACCAAACCTGTGATTCGGCTTAACTTCTGTTGGTGGCTTCAGCCTACCTTGCAGTTGCGCGCCCAAACCCCTGCCCTGCTGATAGCCGATGTTCCTCATAATCTCCCAACCTTTGGAGTGAAAGGGGAGATGCGGTGTTGTTGCCTTGACCAGCTCCTTGGGCGCTAGCGGAACATGAGATACATCACGCACATCCAGCAGCGACAATATGGGCCGGTGAGACGGCCAAACGGAGGGTAGAGAGGTGTTGATAGCATCCACCGTGGGAAGGACAGGCGTACTCGCCACCTTAATAATTCTTCCATTGTAAGGAAACTTCAAGCATTGATGGTTGGTGGAAGGCACGGCATCTGCGGCTTCAATATAAGGGCGACCCAGTATGGCCTTGAATGTAAGGTCCATGTGGAGAATATGGAATTCCGTGGAGACTGTCAAAGGGCCTAGCCCTACTCTCAGAATGATCATCCCCTGTGGTGGTCTTTTGCTATTGTCATAAGCTGTGACCGTGATCGAGGAAGGTCTGATCTGTTCCTTGTCAACCCCGCACATCCGAAGGGTGCTCATGGAGATTACGTTTATGGATGCGCCTGTGTCTACAAGGCACGGGTTTACGGATACCTCATTAACTTTTATCGAGACACACAACGCATACTTCTGAGCTTCCCTGGGAGCGAGCTCATAGTTGTGGAATATGATGGCTGGTTGTGTGTCCGTTGGGGTCAAAACGGCCGAAATCTTTTCTGCAGGGAGGTCCTCATTTACCATGACCCTTTGAAGATATTGCATCAAGGCCGCCTGATGTGACGTGGATCTTTGGAGCAGCTCGAGGATGGAGATCCGAGCGGGCGTCCTATCTAGGTGTTTCAGCAAATCATATTGTGTTCCAGGGACGGACTTTTCCAATTGCTCTCCATCCTTTTCTTGCTGAGATTGCTCGGGATTCTGACTGTCTTGAAGGAAAATCCTGTGGAAAATCCTTCCACTTCGGAGCACCATTGCCTGTGGCTTTTGTACCTCTACAGGGGCAGCAGTGGGTTGCAGCAGAGGTTTGAGGGGCAGTGACGGGTGAATGGTTGGTAGAGCAGGGGTGATGACGGGAGCAGGGGTCCTGATGAGAGGCTTACTAGGCGAAGGTATGGCGGAGGTAGGGGGAACACCATGTGGGTTACGACGGATGAGGGGCTTGGAAGGTGGAGGTAAGGTGGTGGTGGGTAAGGCTTGAGATGGGCGGCGAGTGATGAGTGATTTTGAGGGCATTGATGGCGGTGTTGTGGGGGCAAAAGGGGTTACGCGCGGTTGACGGGTGATAAAGGGCTTAGAGGGCATAGGGGCAACTGCGGTGGAGGTGGGCGATAGAGCGAAGGGGTGAGAGGAAATGGGAAGGTGTGAAGGCGCAACGGGGGGTGTCGGCTGATAGATTATTGGGGTGCGAATAAGGGGGCACGATGGCAGTGGAAATGGTGAAGGCGATGCATATGTGGGTTGGTGGGAAAGAGGTGCTACCCGGGCGACACAAGGGAGTTGCATGATGATAGGGTTGGTGGTGGAAAGAATAGAGGCATTTTCCCGGTGCCATACCTGCTCCCTCCCGACTTCCGGGAAGGAGGAGATGGGGTTCACCTGATGATTGGGCTGGTGGTGCTCTGGTAGCGGATTTTGGAGGATGCCCATGTTTGGCTGCTGTTGTGGTACCTGCTGAGGCTGTTATTGTTGTTGTTGCGGTACTTGTTGCTGTCGTTGTTGCTGTGGTTGCTGCTGTTGTTGTTGCTGTCTAGGAGGAGGTCTCCTGGCCTTCATCATGGTGACGCATCGCCTCATTTCGTCCCAATCTATTTGATGTTCATCGTTCATATCATATATATAATCTCTGAAATGAAAACAGTTTTCCACTGTATGACCCGGTTGTCTATGGAAGACATAATATTTGGAAGTGTCGACGTTCGTGGGCCATATGGCTCTCTCCTTAGGCAAGGTGAGGAAATTAACAGCCATGAGAGCATTGAAGATATCTGATAACGATTCCAGCAAAGGTGGGTAATGAGCTCTCCTAGGTCCAAGTGGCCTCCTCTATTGTTGGGGGCCATAATCCCCGGGTGGTGGAACCTGATTATATTGAGGAGGTCGATGTTGTTGTTGTTGAAGATGGAAGGGTTGAGGCATATTGTTCTGGAGGAGATTGTTTTACGGTGGAGGATGAGAAGGGAACGAACCTTGTTGGAGAGGAAGCAGGGGCGTTTGTGGAAGCCTGGGGTTTGCCACATAGTTAGCGTCGTTGACCGCATTCACTTGCTCATTCGTCACGACCCCTTCTGTCGTTCCGCCTGGGACGCCAGTGCCCGGCTTCCTAAACACCTTCGGCTTTGGTGGCTCGAACATGTGCATGAGAGGAGAGTCTTTCAGTTGCGTCTGGACATACCGAGCCCTCTCGTACAGTTCCTCCATGGTGTTAAGCTTGTTCATTGCCAGGATATGCCTAAACTGGGGGGTAGCATTTGATATAATCATCTTCACCTGCTCTGGCTCTGAGATGGTATCATTTATCCTTTCTGCCAGGGATCTCCATCTATCAGCGAACTGGATGAAATTTTCGTCCGGCTTCATTTTTTCGGTGACCAGGTCGGTGATAGAAAGAGACGGGCCAACTCGGTCCCGGTATCTCTGTAGGAACTTCCTCTGAACCACGTCGAAGTCCTCAGCCTCGCTTGGCTCTAGGGCGTAGAACCATTCCAACGCAGGGCCATCTAATGACCTCCTAAAGAGGTATGCTAGAGATATTTTATCATTTTGCCAAAACGAGGACTCGTACATGAAGTCCTTCAAATGGGTAGAGGGGTTGCCAGTGCCGTTGTACCTACGGTACGTGGGCATCTCAGAAGGGGGAAGGCGAAATATTGGTAGGATAGGCAGAGAAACCTCAGGGGTGGATTTCACATCCACCCTTTTTTGTAAGTTCCGGAATTGCTCGTCCATCTTGTTCAGTTTATTCAAGAGGGACTGGGTGAACGGGTCAATTGGTGAAGGTGGCACTTGCCAGGCAGAAGCGGTAGGCCTCCCAGAGGCCTGAGAAGGAAACCTAGGACAGGAGGGATATTGGGGTCTACCAACGGGTAGGCCCGGTGGGATTTGTGTTTGAAGGGTGGCTTGCGCCGGAGATTGGGAGGGGAGTTGGAAGGAGGGAGGCTGGTGATTTGCCTGCCTGAGAGGTGAGGAGGAGGGAATGGCCTGCATAGACTCTTGGACAGGGGTTGTAGTCGGACTCAGCTCCGCAGGAGGGGGGGGGACTGACTTCCCTTTTAGAATGGCCTGGAAGGCCTGAAGTTGCTCGGGGTTGAGTTGGGTGTTGGCGAGGACACCTAATAGAGCGGAGATGTCCTGGGGGGAAGATGTATCCCCGGCAACATTCGGCACTTCATGTGAGGACTCGTGGGATGGACCAGCGTCCATAGCGTAGACATGAGGCCCACCTTGGTAGCCCTGGTCCGGGCTGTATTCTACGTAAGAGTCATGACCCGAGTCATGCATTTGAGGCTCATAGCCGAAGGCGTTAGCCTCGAAAGCATCGTAATCATACTCGGCCATCCTTAACACTTTTCCAGAACGTAATAACATACACCAGCACACAAGCAGCAGAGATTAACACACAAGTGGATGCTTTACGTCTTTTTTGTTTCTGTTTGAACTCTTTTTTTTTTCTTTAACGAATGTAAAAGTTGACACAAAATGTGCAAAAATCCTAGTTGCACCTTTGTTTTACCGCCGTGTGAACTAGGGACACTCGACTCACCGCGAATGGGGTAACTAAACTCCGGGGAACTTCAACGGTACAACCTGCCCAGTGAACGAAGGGGAATCCTTCGCTGTCGGGGACTTATGGAGGTCCCAGTGAAAGAGATCCTAGTCCGTCGAGAGGAATTCCCGACGGAGAGTCCTTCTTTCACCAAGAGGGGGTGATCCTAAGAAAGAAATAGAAAGAAAGGTAGAAAAGAGGGATGGGCGTATGTGATGAAATGCTGACAGATATATAGAGCATAACAGAATAACAAGACGATCAAGGTATAACAACGCACAAGAGATGGTAATGCAAACTACAAGAAGGTGCAAGGGTAACACACAACAAATGATAAAATGAATCACAAGAAGCTGCAAGGGTAATTGTAAGAAAGCAACTGAGAGATGAAGAACACGTAAAAGATGATAAAGCAAGTCAAGGGATACAAGAGTAACTAAAAGAAAGCAACTGATGTCCCACCGTGATCGCCAATCTGTGGACTGCCGAATGGAGATCCACTCAAAAGGGAACGAGGAACGCGAGCGACGGGCTACAAACTCGCAATAACTAAAAGCTAATAGGGGAAGGGGTCATGCAACATGTCAACAGAGAAAAGAGCATACGTAGGATGCCAAAGGGATGTGATCGCCAGAGGGGTTACCTCAATGAAAAGAAATGATCGCGTGTACCTGGCACAAGGCACGGAAACTGTGAATCATCGAGAGCGGGAAATGGTGGGTTGCTTCTTCCTCCTCCTTCGGCCGGCCGACGGGGAGGGCTTTCCTTGAGTACCCTTGCAAAACAACGACAAACAAATAACAAGTGGATCAGAAAGACGAAGGTGCAGCAATCAATTCTAACGATGCAAGTAACGAAATGATGGCCGGACACACACCTGGTTGGTGTTGTCTTTTAAACCCCTCTCGGACATGAGTAGGAGGAAAATGCTTATGATGGATGGTGATTATACCGACGTAGGAACAGGAAGAGACTCCCCAAAGGGGGTGAAAATGCGATATGATGAATGCAAGATATCTAAGGAAAAAGAGAGGAGAATGGCTTATTGGATGGTCGATGGCTAGCGTAGGGATGACGTGGGAGCGCGACGGGCGAAGACGGCCTTTCTCCTGCGAGCACGGGCACCCAGGAATCTGGCAGAGCCTCACCTACAAAACACCCACAGGTTAGGAATGGAATCCGACAGCCTCCCGACGCTCTTTTTTTCGACCCCGAACTGAGGGGGGGTAGGCCTCTATTTATAGGATTTCTGGATGATGGAGGCGTCCAGGGGCCTGGACGCCTCCATGGCTTTGGATTTTTCTTTCAAACAAAAAACTGGGCAACGGTCAGGGGCACCCGTGGGTTGATTGATGGAGGCGTCCAGGGTCCTGGACGCCTCCATAAATTGGATTCTTTTCAAACGACAGGCTGAGCAACGGTCAGTCGACGGTCGGAGGTCGCCCGTGGGTTGATTGATGGAGGCGTCCAGGGGCCTGGACGCTTCCATAAATTGGATTCTTGTCACACGACAAACCGAGCAACGGTCGGGCAGTGGTCAGGGACGCCCGTGAGCTGGATGATGGAGGCGTCCAGGGGCCTGGACGCCTCCATGGCTTGGCTTTTATTTAAACGACAGACCGAGCAACGGTCAGTCGGTGGCCGGGGGTCGCCCGTGAGCTGGTTGATGGGGGCGTCCAGGGGCCTAGATGCCTCCATAACTTGGATTTTCTTCAAACGACAGACTGAGCAACGGTCAGTCGATGGCCGGGGGCACCCGTGAGTCAAATAATGGAGGCGTCCAGTCTCCTGGACGCCTCCATGATTTTTCAATTTTTTTATTATTTTTATTATTATGAATTTATGGAGGCGTCCAGTCTCCTGGACACCTCCAAGATTTTTCACGGAAAAATTCAGAAAAATGTAAGAAAAATAGGAAATCACCATAGCAATAAAAAATGTGAAGGCCGCCTTGGGGTATCATAGTGTAATATGAGATTTACTCACTGTAATGTCAAGAACGGCGTGTCTACACTCGGGAGTAGGAGGGGGACCAGTGGAGAGGGAGATTTCTGTAGCCCATCTAAGAGCAGCCAAACTAGGTCCATCAGGATCAAACAAGGCTCAGCTCATCCAAGTGACAGCCCCATAGGTCCCACTCAGGCTAAAAAGCCCAATAAGATTACTCGGGATCTCATCCTTCCTCGGCGACCCTTAGGCTCGGAAGGCCCGAGCGTCGGTCAGAACGGAGGAAGACCCATGCCTGAGTTATCCCCTCACCGGGATAGAGGCAAACGCTCAGCGTCCACTCCGACCTATCCTCATCTGAGCTATGCCTATCGCCCGGAGAGGGTTGGCACCTTTTATGCTCGGACCGACCGACGATTGCTTATCCACGCTGCCGTTGAGAGCCCTTTATGAGCAGGAGTTTATGAGGATAAGAGACCCATGATCCCTCAAGGCTATGAAGATCCCACGACGAGGACGTAAAGATCCCACGATGAGGACATAACTGCCGCCTGAAACTCCTCAGCTTACGGGACTCATAAGGTGAACACAGTATATAAACCTGGGACTCCC
This sequence comes from Amorphophallus konjac, assembly GCA_022559845.1. Classification (NCBI taxonomy): domain Eukaryota; kingdom Viridiplantae; phylum Streptophyta; class Magnoliopsida; order Alismatales; family Araceae; genus Amorphophallus; species Amorphophallus konjac. The sequence goes on from CM040123.1 coordinate 336,775,490, forward strand.
TCCAGTGAGAAAGGAGGGTAATACACGCCTAAACTCCCTGAGTAGGAACCACTTCACCACCTTGGTGTAGGGGGATCTCGTGCACCTCTGTCTACCTCCCTCCATATCTTCCACAATTGCTCTACTGACTTAAGCATCGGAGAGTTTTCTCCAGGGAACCATCCCTGGGCCCCCTGATCCGTTTCCCTTTCTCTACAGTTCACTATTCGGTGATCATCATCCCAGCTCAGGACAAACGTGAGATCACGCCCCTTCAATATATATATATATATATATATATATTGTTGGGAGAATGTTGTGCTCAAGTTGGGCATGTGTGGAACGTGAGTGTTTCTATTATTTTGATGATGTCCAACTATGACTCAACTAATGATTGATTCTATTGTTTTGATCTGATTCCAACTATGACTCAACTATGACTCATTTCTAGTGCTTTGATGATGTATGTCCTTAGAGTCATTTTGCTATTTATTATGCTTTTGCTATGCATTTGATAAAATCAATTTGCATACATTTCAGGTCATCATATTGCCAATTCAACATATCAAGAATGGCTTGCAACGCTTAACCAATTGGCCGCACAGAAATCAAGATAGATCCAAAGGCGTCAAGATCACTCAAGATGCAAAGTGGAAAGGAAGTGCAACAAATCACTCAAGACTCAAGATGCAAGTGCAAAAGATCACTCAAGATACAAAGTGGAAGCTCAGCAAGATAGAAGCTCAACAAGATAAGCCATATGTCAAAGGTGAAAGCTCGTTGAGCTAAGCCAAATGAAATGGAGTGAAGATGTCAAGGTGAAAGTTAAGGAAGAAGAACTCTTGTCATGTGATAAACCATTGGATGGTGAATGACTGGAATGAAGTTGGCACGATGAAAGGAACGCGTCCAAGAAAGGAAGCAAGCTTCTACAAGGTCCGAGCATTCATCCAAGATTATCAAGGTTCAAACACTTGGTATACATGTTCCAAATCCAAGGTCAATGCACAAAGAAGTATAGCCAAGAGAATCCAAAGCTAAAGACTACGTTGATACGTTCAAGACTATCAAGGGAGATGCCACGGACATGAATGGGCTGCAAAAGAAGTCAAGCGGCGGAGTTAGATCGGCTAACGGACCAACCCGGGGTGAACCCGGTTCTGCCCAGCTGGCGGTCGACCACCAGCACAGGGGCGGTCGACCGCCCCAGCCAGGGACCGCCCAGCTGCAGTTCTGGCAGCTGGCGGTCGACCGCTAGCCAGTAGCGGTCGACCGCTAGTCCCAGGGATTGCCCGTTTACAGGTTTCTCAGTGTAGGTCGACCGCCAAGAGCTGTAGGTCGACCGCCAGTCCCGAGCCAACCATGTTTGACCTCGAAATCAACCTCGTGGCCAGCCCATTTCCATGGTTTTGTTTAATCAAACCTCACCTAACTTCCCATGATTTGTGGATCTGGTCTGGAGGGCATCTATGGACCATTCAAAGTCTATAAAACCATTACAAGAGGGTTAGAAACCCTAGTGGATGGAGTTGATGAAGTGAATGAAGGGAGGCCATTTCGAGAGCACTGTAGCACCTCCGTGAATAGTACTTCGGCTGGAGTTCTTCATCCTTCCAAGAGATTCAAGCCTAGATCTGAAGCTATCTCAATCTCCAAGGAAGCAAGAAGCATTCAAGGCTCTCAAAGGTGATCAAAGCTGCATCCATAAACCGCTTCATCAACTCAAGAGGATCAAGAGAAGATCAAAGCTACATCCAATATCCTCTCCATCAACTCAAGGTGATTCAAGTTCATATCTCAATCCAGCATCCTCCAAGAAAGAGTAGAAGCAAGTAAGGCTAAGAGGGAAGATCAAAGGAGGCTTCAAAGGGGTGTTCAAAGCAAGAGGAGTTCGAGTTACTGTTCACGTGAACAGTACTCCGTGAAGAACATCTCCATCCAATCCAAGGTATTCAAGCTCATATCAAAGAAATCATCTTCCAAGATTTGTGAAGAAGGAAGCAAGGATCAAGGTAGCATCTATTCATTTCTTCATCCAATCAAAGAGATCAAAGAGAGAAGATCAAGATAGGAGATTGGAAGAACAGTTACTGTTCACATGAATAGTACTCCGTGAAGAACAATCATCCATTCAAGGGTGATTACAAGAAGATTGATTTGCAAGAAGAAGAGATCCCTGCTGCTGATCAACAAAGCATATCGATACAAGGGCCAATTCCTTCTTACTCAATCTCTTGTTTTAATTCCTTCACATCTGTTTTACTTTCAATCTTGTTAAACACTTGAACTTGTGAATCGTCCCTATCGGTGGTTAGTAGGAAGGCAATCGGAGGTTGTTCGATTTGCGGTGTTGACGTCCCTACCGGTGGTTAGTAGGAAGGCAATCGGGAGTTCTCCGATCTGCGGTGTAGCCGTCCCTGCCGGCTTTGTGTGTAGGAAGACAGAAAGAGAGTTTTCTTTGTTCTGTGATTTGGGGCGTGTCCCCGGGTCAAGCTGTGAGTCAGCAAGGAAGCCTCACCGGGTTTTGGTGAGGGGTGGACGTAGGTTGCGGGGTTGCAACTGAACCACCTTAAAAATCCATGTGTTGTGGGTTGTTTATTGTGTGTGATTGATCTATATCTTCTAACCCCATTCGCAGGTTCGTGTGCTTCCACACTTGGTTATATTGCTCACACACATATGCACTTTGAGTGATCAACATAGCATACACACACACACACGGTTGTTGCAAGCTATTGCATGTTCATCTATGTGTTATGCTTTGTAATTCACTTAAAGAAGTGTGAACGTTTCATAGCTTGTAATTCAAGTCTTTTCAATTGAGCCACTCTACTTAATTCCGCTGTGCATTGTGCCTAAGTGATTCATTCACTTTATAAGAGTGGTTTAAGTTTCTGTTAGCTAAGAGTTTTAAATAGGCCAAAGTTTCTGATAGGATCTATTCAACCCCCCCTTCTAGATCTATTTACACCTCACGGGACCCAACATATATATATATATATATATATATATATATATATATATATATATATATATATATATATATATATATATATATATGAAACTAATCTAAAAAAAATCTGAGTGTTAGTGCCACCGTTAATTGACGCCTGCTAAGGCTGCTGCTCCAATTTCTTTTCCATCGGAGTGTGGCGCAGTACTGATCAGATATTAATTGCATTATCTTTTCTCAACTAAAAAAATTCAAATTTAAGCGGTCGTAATATCAAAAAATCTCTCTTAACAGAAGGTTTTTTCCATACAAGCCCGCAATTAATTCTTCGATTCATACATAATATTTTCAGATTCAAAAGGCTCACAATAATAATGATAATAATAATAATAATAATAATAATAATAATAATCACGTAGGCTATATGTTTATAAACATGGCGAAGAATCACATTCATATATAATCAAAGATCTTTGAACTTGTTTCTCTTTCCTTGAAAGAGGTTTAAATAATATTGATGAGCTCGAGTAGTTGGTTAGACCATTAATTTCAGTCAGGGAACAATAACAGTAAGAGAGAGAGAGAGGAGGGGAAGAGAGTGTGTGCGCGTGTCCAAAGAGAAGAGAGAGATAGTGTGTGTGTGTGTGTCCCAAGAAGAGAAGAGAGAGAGAGAGGACGGGGAGAGAGCGTGCGCGTGTCCAAAGAGAAGAGAGAGAGAGTGTGTGTGTGTGTGTGCGCGCGTCCGAAGAAGAGAGAGAGAGAGGGGGGCGCGGCCCACCGGGCGCTCTCACACACACGTGGGCTATGAAAGTGACCGCAGGGGATAACTGATAAGGACGCAGCAGAAGATGGACGGGAGAAGGGGAGAGAATCTTGTTCTCCCCCGCCAATCACCTGGGTTTGCTGCTCGGTGGTTGGGTGGGTGGTGTTCCACATCTCTGACGTTTGCTTTCATCACATATATATGCATGGTCCCCACCCCCTTCCCGGCCGACCCCTCTCATTCCCAACCCAAATGGTCGACCCATTCCTTTAGCACGAGGCCATTTGATCGAGACCATGTAAACCCCTCCCTTCTTCCCCTCCAGTACGGCGCGCAGTACTCCCATCTCCAATAATGGACAAACAAGAAATTTAAGACAGAGGAAGGAACCGAGTTTCTTCTGTCACCCCCCCCAACCCAATCTCCATCTAGTACTCCTCCTCTTCATCATCATCATCGTCATCATCTGCATCACCTCCTCCTCTTCCTCAATTTGCTCCTTTAAACTGCTCTGAAGAGATATTACATTAATTAATTACATACAGGGAATGAAAGACACCTTAGCTAGCTAGGCTGGAAGGAGCGGAATTGAAAGCACCAACACCAGCGCCCACACAATCCAGATCGATCCTACCCATGTGTATTTAATTTTATTTATTTCACACACAACAGAGGTGATGTACATTCATATGTAATAATAATAATCATCATCAAACAGTTCTATCACTCGGGCTTAATTGGTAGTGCTGAAATACGTACACCATGCATGAAGTGGGTTATATGTGTATGTACACAAGGGGGTGTTCAGCCTTGTGGTGATCCTGGCGGAGCAACAGGTGACCGAGGTGACGATGATCCAGCAGCAGCAGCAGAAGAGGAAGAAGAAGAAGCTGCAGAGGAGAGGGCGTCTGCCAGGGCACGCATGGCCTTCACCTGCAGCTCCAGCGCGGCCACGTAGTCGGCGGCCTCCTCCAGCAGCCTGGGCGTGGAGGCCTTCCTGCACCCCGGCACCAGCCGCGACAGCACCCGCAGCCGCTCCCTCACCTTCACGTTCTTCCCTCTCGCCGGCCCCGCCTCCCGCCGCTTCCGGTCCCCGCACGCCCCCGGCGAACCCCCGCCCCTGGCCTTCTTCTTCAGCAGCAGCACGGGCTTCCGCACCCTCCACCTCCGCTTCAGGATGGCCCGGCTCCACCGGGTCCGCCCCTGGGCAGTCAGCGCCAGCGCCGCGTCCGCCGCCTCCTTGACCGCCTGCGACGGCGACGGCGACGGCGACGTCTGCTGGCGAGGCTCTTTTCCGCCGGCGGCCGTCGAGCGGAGGGCTTCCAGCAGGCGCCGGCTGTAGATCTTCTCCTGGGCGCTGCTCCTCCACCTGGTCTCAGGCGGCGGGGGCGGCCTCCGGCGCCCTCGCGTGGAGAGTCTGATCACCTTCCTACGGGAAGAGGAGGCGGCGGCGGTGGATACGGTGCCGTCGGCTGCAGCGCCGGCGCCGGCGTCCTCGTTAGGCTCCATGAGGTGGAGGCACCTTAATTTGTGGGCGTGGTGGAAATGGAATCGGGTGATGCGCTCGTTCGTGAGGAGGAGAACACCACACTACACAAAAGAAAAAGGAAGGAAGGAATGAAGGAGGGAAAAGAGGTGGCATCGAAGTGAATGAGTTGGATTATTATCTGCCAAGTTTTTTTAAAAAAAAAACAAGTTATTAGCTCTATAATTCATTTGAGGCTTACTTAACATGTGCAGTAGGTGTCAACAGAAAATTTTGTTGGTGGTGTTATTTATGCATTTAAGATTTTTGAAAAAAAAAAAACTATACTATCATATATATTCTTCAAATAATTACCCTATGTATATATTCTCATAATTAGTTAGGAACATGTATATTAAAAGGTATATTCTGTTAGTTCGACTAACAGAGACGATATATATTCTAATTAAAATATTTAACCGATGTACTTAAAAGGGTATACAAGTCTAATTATAAGATATATAGTTTGGTTAGTTGATTGTATATATATGTGAAAGGATAAACGTACGGGCCGGGACAATTTAGTCATTTTCAGTTGTAAATTTAAACAAATATTTTCACTGGGGAAGGGTCGACGACCAGTGATGATGGGTGAAAAATTAATCTTTAACATGAGGGGTATGAAAATAACTGGTAGAATAATGGAGTCTATAATTAAGAAACTAATTTCAAAAAAAACATTACCAAATTAGTTAGAGCTAATAATTTTTTTGATGAATAAGATAATAATAGAAGTGTGAAGAAAATTCACACACGACTTCGTGCAAGGTGGAAGGTGAAGTTTCCTCATCCATCACCACCCCTTGTCCTCTTCTTTCTCCTCCTCCCCTTTTTTTTTCTCTTCTTCTTTGTTCAACTACTTTCCAAACCATGCACATGGATTCCCACATTATATATATATATATATATATATATATACAACACCTTTCCTTTGAGCCACTCCACATGTTTTTGTAAAATATATATATTTGCTAAAGCAACCGCACCACCCCATGGCTTGGCTCCCCTACCACGGCGCCGGTGCAACTTTTTCTACAGCCCCCATCATGTGTTCTTCTCCCTTCTCTTGAACCTGGCTGATCTACTTTCTATCCATTTGTTAACTTTTCTACGTATATATAGTTGTGTCTTTCTTAATTAATTTGCTCCACTACGTACGTCTTGACCACCTAACAATGGGAAAAGTGGGACACCGGTGGAGGAACGTTCGTAGTTATCACACACAACTCTTGTGGGTGGGTTGATCAGCTATTACTTAATTAATTGGTCTCTAGTAGGAACAGATTAATTATTGGTTAATATAATCACCGGCGCATAAATCCCACATCCATGGCAAGAAACCTCCGTCAACACCAACAGCCACCGCAGCTCCTCCCTCACTTCTACGCTCTACAACTACGACGGCCCCGTCGAGCCCGTCATCTCGCCCGCTCACCCCTTCCATATGTCAAACGTCCGTCATTGCCAGTCAGGCCCAGGAGCAGCATCCATCGCCGCTGTCGCAGAGGAGCGCCTCCGGGATGTGTCCAAGTCGATGAACTCTCGTTAATAGATGATGAAGAACCCCAACTCCATCGTGGATTGGTGGAGCAAAATCCAATGGAAGACGTAGCGAGCAATTAACGACGGCGGCGCCACTCCTCACGATCAGCTCTAGCATCATCTCGAGGAGCTGCATCCACCACTGCTTCCCTCCGGCCACCCTTCAACACCCCTGCCCTCCTCCGTCCATCAAGTAGTCTGACCCCTTTCTCCTCCAACATGAGAGAGAGAGAGAGAGAGAGAGAGAGAGAGAGAGAGAGAGAGAGAGAGAGAGAGAGAGAGACTAAAGTTAGAGATAAGTTAGCCATTTATCTCCTCTATATTCATGTTGAGTTATCAACAGTGAGAGATCGTTGATGACAGAGATACGACACGATCTTTGCGAAGATTTCAAGAGTTTAAGAGTAAATATCATATAAAGATATAGATATTGATATAGGAATAATTCGTGACAATGTTAATGGTGTACAAGTAAATTTTTGTCAAAATAAAATTGTTCGATGTTTTGATTGGATGGCGTGCTGTATCCTGTATAATGCATTATATATGCCTTATATAAATCTTTTGCCACATATGTGACACAAATATCTTTCGAAATACTTTCCAGAGTTCCGGAAAAGAAAATGGAGATTACATGATGGAAACAGACTTATTAATTGGTGGAAATTAATAGAAGAAATTGTACCTGTTGTTCCCCTCTAAAATAGAACACACACACACACACACACACACACATATATATATATATATAACAGGGGTTGGATAAAAATGTGGACAGAAGGGGAGAGGACTACGTGACCAGCCTGGGTTGCTCACCGTCCCCACGACCAAAAGCACTGGCGAGCGAGCCCCTGCGATCTGGCAACGTCCGCTCCGACGCAGTCGTCCTCGCTCCCCCTTGGAGATGCCGCCATCACACTCTGGCACCTCCGATCCATCCTCCCCTCCCTGGACAAAGCTTCTTGACTGTCTTGGATGCTTCACAGCTAGTTGAGAGATTTTATTTTGAGGGTCTACTCTCATAAATAAATTAAAATAAATCAAAAGAATTCACCAATCAAAAAGTGTAGTGTCCTAAGTTTCCCAAAATAACGAGATAAAAGACCGGATGACGATGATAAACCCCCTAACTAGCCCACCAATGTTTTCTATCTTCGGTGTTGTTTATTATATGTACATCCTTGGGAGTGCGAAAGTAGGTCGTGCACTGCAGGGTGAGAGTATCATGGGGGACACCACTTTTTCTTGCGAGTCGCGATCGTTTAACTACTGATTGGTTTAGCATTAATCATGCCTCCTCGCTAGATGGGATGGCACAAAATGAGTTACGTTAACACCATCGACGGCACATTTGGCCACGCAGGTACGCGGCCAGCCCTTTGGATCAAAAACAAACGAATGAAGACGATGGGCAGCATCCATCCAACTAAACACCCCTCCCTCGTCAAGGTGGAAGTGCTCGCGGTGGGGCGCCGAATCGAACTCAATCTTAAATACCATTAGCGTGGTGGACTCCAGCGTCCAGCGTGGGTCCGTGCTATGTATGGCCGTGTTGTCAATTATCAGATAGCTCACATTTTTTTATATATATAAAATAAAATAGTTTTTTTTTTCATTTTTTTTTACCTTATCTCTTCTCATAGTCACATTTTTTTACTTTCCATAAGTTTAGGATGCAAAAGACCTGCTTCTAGTACATTTACTTTTTCTTTCATTTTTTTTGACTACCTAATTCTTACTCGCGAGGTCGTGCAATAACAATTGTCGTAAGAAAAATTTTCTTGTTACAGGTACTAGGAAACGAACCCTCTACCAAAGTTTGCCATGCCGATGCCGATGCCGATGCCGATGCCGACCTGATACGGTGCGACACGGCACGGTACCCCAACAGATTGAGAAGCGTCACCCTCTCTCCCCACCCCAACAGCCCCTCTACCCCTCTCCTCGGTGGCCCCCGTCAGCCCTCTCCCCCCCCCCACCCACCCACCCACCCACCCCGGCTAGCCCCTCTCCCCCCATCCCATCGGACGACAGCTCAATCACATATGATGACACTGCCGAATCTGTGCCCAGGCATGGACGACACCTCCTACCTCGACCCCCCTGTGACAACACTGGCCATCGCTGGCCCAGCCTAACACCCCGCCCTACAACAACACCGACCACTGCCATCGCTCCCAACAAATCTAGATCCCCTCGTCGACGAACCCCACATTGTTGCCGCCACCACTGCCGTCACTATCGCCGTCAACCGTCGACGACAAAGTTTGCCGGACCGCGTCTGTGTCACGTGATGACATAAGGCCTGGCACTAACCAGCACGGCCTGCCTGTTTGATCTGGCAAACCCTGCCCTCTACGTAAAACCGAAATACCGTTTCTCATGCAAAGCTTCCCTCCTTATGAACTCCCCATTTTTTATTTTTCTCACGTCCAGACGTATTTCCGCAAGCTTAAATTAATTAATGCCCAAGTTAACATGAGACGTCTAAAAAACTCAGGTTAAGGTGTGGGAAAATATGCAAACTAGCCACAGTGAAAGTATATCTGTTTATACATGAAAATTCTGAAATTTAATTCCTAAGAAGGACCTCTGGGCAATTAACTCGAAAAGAAACCAAATAACCTGTGCAAGGGTAGATGGCATGTCGACTTGGACGCTGCATAAGAGATACGTGTGCAAGGGGGAAGGAGCAAGGGACGGGTTCCTATCCACTCGTCCCCGCGGGCAATTGGGGGAAAGCCGAGAAGGTGTCCAAGCTACTGTCCCGGGCCTCCTGGCTTAGCAAGCCAGTAAGTCCAGTCTCCCACTTCTTCCGCTCAGCTGCCAAATGCCACTGGAATCGACGAAACATGGGAGTACAAAAGAAAGGAAAATAATGGACACTGAACAGCAAAATTCATATCCTGACAAACACCAAGCACTGGCATGTTGGATGTCTACGAGCTCACACAGTATCGCATATACAAAATCATACTTGCGTTACATTGTGTACATCATCAAGGATGCTAGTAAACTGAACACAGGTGGACCCAGAGTTTTTTTTTCTTCACCATATAGATTTTACAAAAGGAAAATGTAAGTTCAAAATATTCATTCAAGATTTAACACCAACAAGCTCATCCCTCGGCGGATTAAAATCTGTCATTCCTACATCCACTTCGTTTCTGTGCTTTTGCCATCCTGCAGTATCTGCCCGTGAATGAACCCAGTAATACACAAGTGATGCAGCTAACGAGACCAGAATCAATGCAGCTGCAGCTGCGAAGATTCCCTTACGCAATGCTGCACATGATGTCAAGTCGTGTTTAGCATAGTTGCCCAGGTACTTCGTGTGGTATGCATTCCTAGCTGAACCTGCCACAAGGCATGCCTCTGCTGCAAGAAAGCTCAACCTGTAACAAAAGACTCGAGGAACAGACCAGGCTCTAGTCACTACGGTGTATAATCCACAGGCCAATTGTTTCATGATTTTACTTGGTTCAGAAGTGCCTAGCAAAAGTAGTCAGATCTAGGCAAGGAGAAGATTCCGGAATTTGAATTGTTAGGAGATGTTCTGCAAAGCCTCCAGAATAGAACAAACTGGGAGGTGATCCATATGGTCTTCTATGGCTGAAAGCAAATGACTAGCCAGATTGACAAGATTTCCATTTACTTGAACCCTCGGTCACATAAGCCGAGCGAAGACGTGGAATTACTACTTGAGCAAAAAATGCCCTCAAAAACAGTACTAGATTCTAACAGCAATGATGCCACACAAATATCTGCATTATATGTCGAATTCATCCCAAACTGGTTTGATGTGGTAACATTCATAAGCAATTGAAACACACAAAAAGTGAAAATTGAAAAATGTCATTGCCTGTGGAGCACGGTGAAGCACTTTACCACTATTGTCCACAGAAAGTTATCAGAACTAGCTTTAGACCATATTTTGCAGAGTGCAACTTTAGTCCACATTTGGGTTATCTTGTTGCCAAAAGACAGGAATACCTTCATGGAAATGTTGTGGCACCAATCTGTTGAGAGCGTCATAAGCTCATTTCCTATTTTGTTGGTTGATCAGCTTACAATAATAATTGACAATTGTACAAGTAAAGCTTACAATAATAACCCTTGTGCAACAATTTTACTTTTATCAACAACCAAGATAAATCATATTTCTTTTACTTATCATTATCTTTTTAATTGAAAATGAAGGATAATTGGATAATTGGATTCAGAGATAGGGAACTTCTTTACCAAAATAAAGGGGACAAGGACAGTATCATTACCCTCATCCTAAAACTTCTACTTTAAGCATCAGATAAGGAGATATCTCCAGTTTTCCACTACAAATTGCATACCTAATGAGAGTTACTAACACCAGGTCTTGCTCAAGGCTGAGGTAAATTCTGTCACTGCTTAGGATTGTACAGGTCAGCAACAGTATGTCCATGTTTTGCGTATAACTCCTCATGACAAAGAATTAGCTATCCAGATCCACTTTGACTTTGTATACGTTTTGGCAGATTAGATCTGACTCGATATCTGTTTGTTCAGATACGGATAATATCCGGATCTGTTTTTGAGTGGAAACAGATACAACACCATCCACTTCCCAATAAAATCTAGCCATAAATATGTATATTTAATTTATATACACTAGCATATAGTGTATCAATATTTTTCTTATGATCTACTTACATCTTTGGATAAAAAATCTAACTTGCAAGGATTAATAAAATCAGGGTGGAGAATTTAGATTATTCAAAAAATGAATTCGAATGGAATACAGATAAATCTTGTAATTATCCATTGGATAATGGAGCAAAGGATGAACCTGATTGAATCATAGCGAATATGGAGAGTCACATATTCGCTTTGCATCGCTCCATTGACAGGCTGTTGAACCCTAAAATTTCTGTTTTTTTTGAAGGGAAAAAAATGGACAGGCTCCCTCCGCCCAGCCCCTCTATCTCAAAGCACCCAGGAGGAGGCCGGAGGGAACCCCCTCCGCCCGCACAGACCGGAGGGAAACCCCCTCTGCCCTGTGCAGGCCGGAGGAGGCCCTCCTCCGCCCCCATTGGGGCCGCAGCCCATCAAAAAAAAAAAGAAGAAAGAAGAAGAAGAAGAGAGAAGAAAACTGAAATTAAAAAGGAAGAGGAAGAGACTGAGGGGGGGGGGGAGAAGTTCAAAGGTTTATCTCTTGGGATTCCACTAGAGGAGGGCCAAGAAAAAATCCTCCACCCTGCCTCCTATCACCTAAAAAAAAGAGGCTTCAGCCAGATGGAAGGGGCAGCAGTATCCTTTGGAGAAGTCCGTGCAGAACAACAGCAGGGGCTGGAGAGCTTCTTTGAGGCCCAGCCCCACGCAGGGAGCAGCCCAAGCACAGCACATATGTGAGGCCTGTAGTAAGCAAGGAGGAAGGGGAAAGGGTTGTGGTGTGGTCACCACAGTTGAGCCCCCCCCCCCCCCCCCGAGTACCGGTCACTCCTTTTGAGAATGGTGATCCTAAGAGGTCTCTCACCCCTTGCAAATCATCAAAGTTTCATTGAAATGGAATGGGTTGGGCTTGTTGAAATGGGCTGATCAAAATGGGCTTCTTTCAATTGAAATGGGCTGATCCAAGTGGGCTTGGTTCATTCAAAAGCAAAACCAAATGGGCTTACAATTCAAATGGGCTTACGAAATGGGCTTACAAATTGAAATCAAATGGGCTCAGATGGGCTTGCAAATGGAAATCGAATGGACAGAAATCTTGGGCTCACAAATTGAAATCAAATGCGCTTGTTCCATGTAAAAGTAGTCAAAATGGGCATGTTTCGTTCAAATTCAAATGGTCTTATAAATTGAAAAGAAATGATTGGACTTATTGCATTTGAAATCATCCAAAGGTAGAATGAAGATGGTGCTACAAATTAAATTGCTAGTCTTACAGATGTTCAAGGCTTCAAAAACTGTTGAAAAACTAAACGTATCTGATGAAGGAAATACCCCAGTGGGTAGAAAATTACAGAAATATCCCCAATGCGCAAAAAATTACAGAAATACCTCTAGTGGATAGAAAATTACAGAAATACTCTCAGTGGGCAGAAAATTGCAGAAATACCCCCAGTGAGTAGAAAATTACAGAAATACCCCCGGTGGTCACAAAATTACAGAAATACCTCCGATGGTCAAAAAATTGTAGAAAAACTTCCGGTGGTCACAAAATTGCAGAAATACCCCTGATGGCGAAAAATTTCTAGAAATAGTCCCGACGAAGTAAAAATTACAGAAATACCCCGATGGTGGAAAAATCACAAAAATCCCCCTAATGGCGGGAAAATGCAAAAAGGCCTTGAAATATCATAAAGTTGTGGAAATGCCACATAGGTGAGAAAGTTGCATGAAAGTCATTGCTCAGACTAGAAACTGCACAAAGTTCTTTTTTTTTTTTTTTGCAAAACCCTGCCTAGGACTAAATAGGAGTGCACCCCTTACCAGAGGTAAAGGAGAGTGCACAAAGTTCTTGATTTGTCTCAAAATCGCCAAAGAATGCTCTTGTTCTGGTTGGCGCTATTTGCACGACTCGGTGGAGCAAGACCACGCCCCTTCCCTGAAACGGTATGCGCTCTCCTGAGTTCGACTTATGACTAACCATCCAGATCCATGTATCTTTCTCATGGCCGAGAGCTATCATGTCCGGAAACTTTAAAACGGTGAAATTACAAATAAACCCTGGAAAGTCAAGAGAAATCAAGATGAGGAATACTCAAGAAGTTAAATGACGGGACTATTTTCGAGAAGTCAAGAAATGAATACGAGAATACCCAAGAAGTCAAATGATAGGGTTATTTCCGATAAGTCACAAAATCAAGATGAGAAATACCCAACAAGTCAAATGACAGGGTTAGTCATGATAAATCAAGAAATCAAGACGAGGAATACCCAAGAAGTCAAATGACGGGATTATTTTTGATAAGTCAAGAAATGAAGACGAGGAGCGCCCAGGAAGTGAAACGACGGGACAATCTCTGAAAAGTCAAGAAATGGCAGATATGCCTAGGAAGTCAAGAAGTGACAGAGCTATCTCCGAAAAGTCAAGAAGTGGCAGATATGTCTAAGAAGTCGAGACATGACGGGGCTATCTCCGAGAAATCAAGAAATGTCAAACATATGCCGAAAAGTTAGAATCACAAAAATACTCAGGAAGTCGAGAAGTGACGGGGCTATATCTGAAAAGTCAATTCCCATGAAGTCAAGAAGTGACGGGGCTATCTCCGAAAAGTCAAGAGATGGCAGAATATCCCAATGTTTGGGAAAACTAAAGAAATACCCTGATGGAGGAAAATTACAAATATACCTCGCCTCAAGTGGGAATGTCTTTTATGGACACCAAACCAACTTAAGGGTCAGATCACGATAAAAACTGAGTGATTATGACCACGAAGCAATTCCGACGGACCGACAGTGATCATCTTGGCAATCCAACGGTTCTCGTGATGGAATTCAAATTCAACAGTCGATCAAGGGATAAAAGTAAATTCAACGACCTGATCAAGACGAAATCAAATTCAAAGATCTAAATGTTGACTGAAGCAAATTCAAAAGCTCTGGTTGCAATTGGATATAATTCCGAAGACCCGATTACACAATCGAGACTATATGTAAAGGTCTTGAAAGACCGATTGTAATTCAAATCACATGTATTCAAGAAATGAAGTTTCCAAATTCCTTTGCAAGGTCATCTGTGTGTCACAACATATAGAGGCAAAAGACGTTCTTCGATAGTTAACCAAAGGTGTTCGGATTTGTTCGATGTAAATTAACACTGATTCCGGTCGGTGGGAAAAAGTCCAGTACACGAACCCTAAATCGTCTGATAAACTCAAGAGCGCGGAATTAACAAATATGTCAAAATATACGCATATTTATCCAACGAAATGGATGTTTGAAAATTCCGCGTGTAAACACAGGCCTATCAAGAATATCCTTCAGGAGCATTACGTCAGCTTTAATAGTACGACAATGCAATGAAAAACACAGTACGTCAATGTTTGCACTTTGCTGGTGCCCATTAAGCTGATGGAGACGATAATGCAACCCTAAGCCATTTGGGCCTACTTGCTAGGCTATTATTATGAAAATTATTCTAAATTCCAAAAGGTTTATCTGACTAGGCAACCCTATCAAGGAGAGTACTCCTGGAAACAGAAATCCATCGGTCTACCTCGAAAGAACAAGAGTTATCCACCATACATGCCTCCTTGTCCTAGTAGCATTAAACGAATGATGCAACAAAAATAGCAGATCAGGAAGATGCCTTGTAAGAGGAAATTTTCTTATCTAATGTGGACAAAGACTGGCATCTGTACTCTTAAAATTACTGCAAATACAGATTCCAGCATTTATCCCTGTTAAGTGGAACTTGGATCCTACTCTATTTATGTTGCCAAAGCAAAATTTTTAATCTCTTAACATCTAAATCCTCCTCCACCCTATTTTTATGCTTATTGTGTTACCAAACCAAGCTAGGAGTTGCATTTTGATTAACCTGAGGAGTTGATTTCTCAGCTGGAAACATGGATCAGCTAGTGTGCCATCAATGTGCAAAGTGACCTCTTATGCCAGTAGTCATCAGATGATGAATGACTACTTGTGTGGTCAGCATGAACAACAGCCACTGGCCTACCGGCATGCGCAATGGCTACAGCTGGTGCCGTCGACATGCCCAGTGGAGTTCATGTGGTTGACATGCACAGCCGTTGCTTGTGCCAAACATATGGCTATCAATGAATACACAGTCCAACAGCACTTGCCTAACACTCTGAAGACACTTGAGTAGAAAATGAGCCCTTACTAGGCAGGGCTTTACAAAATCTTAAGCCTGATACTCTATACTGGTTGGACTTGGACAAAACTATCACTAAACACAAAAGACCAAAAGGCCTGATAAATTAAACCAACTGCTGTAAATTATGATTTACATGCATACCTTTTTTCAAAAGTGGATCGTACCATAATTTTATTAAGTGTAAAAAAAAGGGGATGTACATGTACAGTCAATGTGCTCTCAAAAGATTCATATACAAAAAACATCGCAGCGAGGCGGTGCATACCTCACTAGCCCTTCCAACAAAAGGAAAAGAGAGGAGTTGTGAGACTCCACTTCATATAGATGTTCAGCCCATTCCCTCGCTCTATCACAAATAAAAGATACAACCCTCTCCTCAATTCTTGCTTTACTCTAGAAAATTCTGTCGTTCCATTCTCCCCATATAGCCTATAATGTGGCATGGAGGATGAGCCACCAAATCAATCTATCTCCCTTCCGATTCCAATTCCTATGCCAATTCCCAAACAATTGATGCACACTCTCATAAGGGTCGATAGTGCAGTGGATCCAACTAGCGACCTTGGTCCATACCTCCCTAGTGAGAAGCATCTTATGAAGAGGTGGTTTAAATTTTCCTCTTAATCTCCACATAGGCAGCAAAGGGTGGAGATGCCCGGTAGGAAGTGCAAAACCTATCACATGTGGACAGTTGGCCATGTGATATCCTCTAGATCAACAACTTCACTTTCAAGGGGCTCTTGAGAGTCCGAATCTACGAGGCAAAATGGTGGCACAATCTTCCATCTGAGATGAATGAGTACGCAGACCTGACTAAGAAGCATCCCTCCTCCTCCCATCTCCAATCACCTGTCAGCTCTGCTTGGCTTTGAGACGTAGTCCAGGAGGAATCTAAGTTATCAAAGGCACTTGAGGCGCTCGCCTAGGTGATAAGGTGAAGCGAAGTGTCAACAGTTTACCTCGCCTTAGGCAATCTTGCCTCGGCAATTGGGTAGGGACATGGACGCCTTAGGGACAAGCCCACTTGGGCCACCCATCTAATTCATATAACCCAGCCTATTCCTATAACACACGTGCATGTATAAATTAAGTATTTTTATAGGTTTTATATGTGTTGTTGATATATTTAATGAAATATGCACCTATCTGATCTATTTATAGTTTTAATGAAATTTCGCCTCAAATGCCCTAGGCTATCGCCTAGGCATTTGAGATTTGAGACGAACCCTCGGTCATGTAAATCGCCTCACCTCTGACGACACAAGGAGGAATAGGAGTTCCTCCAATTGGTCCATCTCATCTGGCCTCAGATTCCTCCTAAACGTGGGCGCCCATATTCCACTTGAGAGCTATGTGTCAAAGGTGTGTGCCACGGAGGCCAAGTGTGTGGCAGATATCACAAAGAGCTTCGAGAAGGTTGCCTGTAGGGTGAAGTCCCCGAGGCATCTTTTCAGAACTGGCACCTCTGTCCACCATCCATGACCCAACTGAGCCCCTACACTTGAGTTGATGATGTCCCTACACTGAACGATGCCCCTCCATATGGGTGAGATATTGTGTTGAGATGCCGGTCCAGTCCCAATCCCGAGCCCTGGAATAATTATGTTGCTTGATGAGATGTAACCATAGTCCACTATCATTAGCTCCCAGTTTCCACTACCATTTACATAGTAACGCCAGGTTGAAGTCCCTGATGTCCTTGATATCCACTCCCCTGATGTCTTTGCTCTTACAAATTTTACCCTATGAGATGGCATGCGGCATGCCAACCCCTGCTAGTGTCACCACTATCATGCCAGAAGAATCTTGCTTAAATAGACTCTAATTTCTTAATCACTATTTTTGAGATCTTGAAGATGGATACGAAATAGATTGGAAAGTTGTCCAATACTGATTTGCATAACACCATTGCCCCCCCATAAAATAGAAGTCTTGCCTTCCAACCTGTTAAGTCGGACTCATCTCTCAACACCACAACCAACTAGTCCTTACAATGTAAGGCTCCCGGAGATAGTGAAAAGCGCAAATAGGAGAAAAGAAAGTCTCCCAATTGACAACCCATTATGAAAGTTGCTCTCCTGAGAAGCCTTTCTTCCATGTTGACCCCAACAATGCGGCTCTTGCTAAACTTCACCTTCGACTCGCTAACTTCTTATAGCAGTGTTTACACGTGGAAAAGAAACATAGGCCGAACAAGCGCATGGCGTTGTTTACATTTTTCTGGCATGTTTTATGGATTCCGCGCTTTGTGGGAATTATCAGACGATTTAGAGTTCGTGTACGGGACCTTTCCCCACCGACCGGAGTCGGTGTTAATTTATATCGGTATAAGTCCGAACACCTTTGATTAACTGCCAAGAATTGTTGACTATAATGCCGGCTCTAATATCCTGGGTCTGCCCCCGAGGAGTCGTCGTGCTTTATAAACGGGTGACATTCGCAACCCTTTGGTGTATTTACAATTTTCTTTCTTTCAGAGGTTTGTTTGCAATTTTCCCCTTTTCGAAGTTATATTTACAATTTTCTATCTATCGGGGGTATATTTGTAATTTTCTACCCACCGGGGGTATATTTGTAATTTTCTATCCCTAGAGATATTTCTGTAATTTTCTGACCACCAGGGGTATTTCTATAATTTTTCCGCCATCGCATTTCAGCAATTTTCCCGCTACCGGGGATGTTTCTGCAATTTATAATTCCAGAATTTCATGATCTTCATGATTTCATAAAGTTTTTGACCCAAGTATCCTTTCTTTTGATCAACATAATCTCCCCTCATGGGGGATGATTTATACTTTACATATATGACCCTCCCATGGGGGTTTGTTTACAAAACTTTCAAAAAAACTCTTCTATGAGGAGAAGGGTGCTCCTTTCTTTCACCTTCTCTGTTCTTCTTCTCTCCAAATCTTCCTTGAGCAGGGAGTAGTAACAAAGAGCAGCAAGCCTCCTCTCTCGTCAAAAAAAGTTCTCCCCTCCCCTTGGAGAGGTCTTGGGATTTTTATAGGAGGAGGAAGAGGCTTGGGAGGAGCTCCCCCGGTGGTTTGGAGAGGTAACTCCCGTGCCCTTTCATCTTCCCCCGTCTTTTCTTCTTCCACGTCTCTTCCTCTCCCCCCCGGTGGTAGCTCAACAGGCAGAGGGGAGAGAGCCACCCCCCCCCCCGGGTGGCAGCAGCGGGAGAGGAGGCGGAGCAGGGCCTCCCCCGGTGGCGGAATGGGGCCGGGGGGCTCCCCTGGCCGGCAGCAGAGGCGGGGGGAGTTCCCCCGTGGCGCGGAGGGCCCGGGGGGCTCCCCGGTCGACAGCGGAGGCGGGGGGCGATCCCCCCCGGTGCGGACAGGCCGGGGGGGCCTCCCCCGGTGGCGTCAGAGGGGCGGGGGCCCTCCCCGGGTCCGCAGGAGGCAGGGGGTCCCCCGGTGGCGCGAGTGGCCGGGGGGCTGCCCCCGGTGGCGTGGAAGGCCGGGGGACCTCCCCCAGTCGCAGGCGGACCCGGGGATCCCCCGGTGGCAGTGGAGGAGGGGGGAGGTCCCCCCCGGTGCGCAGGTGGCCTGGGGGGCCTCCCCCGGTGGCGAACAAGGCCGGGGGGCCTCCCCCCGGTGGCGGTGGTGGGCGGGGGGTCTCCCTCAGTCACGCAGGGAGCCGGGGGGGCTCCCCCCGATGGTGGAGGTGGCCGGGGGCCATCCCTTGGTCGCGCAAGACCCGGGGGGTCTCCCCCGGTGGCAGATGGCCCGGGGGGGGGCTCCCCCGGTGTGTAGTGAGAGAGAAGAGAGGGAAAGAGATTCCCCCCCCCCATTCTCTTTGTTTAATCCCTATAAAAGGGACCGAGACTGACTTCTTTTTGTCTTCTTTTGGACTTTGTTTACAACCCGAGCTACGTGGAGGTTCACTTTGTCTTGTTGAGAATTCTCCGGACGTCAATTTACTGCCGGCTTTACTTCAGGTTGACCAGATCTTATTCGAACTTCACGGGAAACCCAATGGGTCCCTAAAATATTTATTTTTATATGGATTTGAATCCACGGGCATATATTTTCATGACGCCCGTGAAGTGTTTGATAAAATATCCACTCGTGATAAATAGAGCCAATGGCTCAACTTCTCGTGGGATTTATGTCAGAAACTTGCAGGACTTGTGATGTATACCCGACCCTCGTCTAAAAAAGACTTTACGGACCCCGGACTTCTTAATTCAATAATTCATGGAGCGGGTGTACATGACTTTGTACCACTCCTTTGTCGTATTTTGATGAACCAATACATCATTTTAATTTCTGAAATAGTCTGTAATTTTATCAGAAATTATCCATGAACTTTTCAAGGTTCAACAAGCAACTCTGGCATCAACCTAGCAACATACAACTGGCTCTCTTCCTCTGTTAGGAAAAGGATGGTATCATTAGTATACTATAGATGACTGATGCCAACACGATCAGGTCTTTCCTGGAAGCCTCTGATCAGCCCTACTGATTTAGCCCGCATCCACATCCTACTCAAAATTTGTGTTACCAAAACAAACAGGAGGGGGGGTATGGGGCCTCCCTACTAGAGTTCTCTGCCACTATGAAAAGAAGAAGTGAGCTGACCATTGACAAAGACTCCAAAAGAGGCCGAGTAAATGCACGCCGGATCCACCCAATCCACCTCTTATCAAAGCCCATCTTAGCCAGAACCTCTAAAAAACATTGCCAATTGTCACGATCATACGCTTTCTAAAACTCTAATTTCATAACCACACCTCTTTTCCTTTAAATCTTCATGGCATACAAGTATTGTGCAACAAGGAAGTTTTCCTGTATGTGCCGTCCTCGGATGAAGGCCCCTTGGTGCCTACTAACCACTCTGCCAATCACCTTATCTAGTCTCATGGCCAACAACTTGGTAATAATCTTGTATGTTCCATTCAATAAACTAATGGATCTATAGTCCTGGAAGCATTGTGCCCCTTGCTTCTTGGGGATGAGAACTAAGATGGTTTTGTTAATGCCCTCAAGTGGGCCCTGCCCTCATGAAATTCCCATGGTGCCAGAAGAAGATCAGTCTTGATTATGTCCCAACACTTCTGGAAGGAAGTCATAGGGAAGCCATCCGGGCCCAATGCTTTGTCAGCTGCACTAGGACTACCTATTGGACCTCCTCCTTAGAAAAGTGGCAGGAGAGAGCATCCTTCTCTGCTGAAGAAATATGCAGAAGTAGGCCATCTACAATCTCTGATTTGACCATCTGATCTTCTGTGTAGAGTTTGGAGTAGAAGTCCCTACCTGCACCCTGATCTCCTTGTCCCTTATGAGAGTCTACTCACCTACTCTGATAGAGGCAATGTAATTGATTCTCCTTCTCTCCGAAACAATTCTTTAGAAGTAAGCAATGTTCTTGTCCCCTTCCTTGAGCCAATTCTCTCTCGATCTATACTTCCAATAGATCTCTTCCAGTGTGAGGATCTCTTCAACTTCTACCCTAAGTGTCTCTGCACGCCCTATCTAATTCATCTAGCAACCCTGGCTCCTCTTAGTAGTCCAGACCTTCCAACTGTTGTCCTTCCAACTGTTGTAGGATCCTATCCTTTGCAACTCTGCCAGGTAGGGTTTTGTCAACATCCCAACCCTTAAACACTTGAGCCACATGCTTTAATTTCCCCACCAATTTAGCCATATGAGACTATTCATGCCCCTGCACATTCCAATCCCGCCTGACGGTCTCTATGAAGTCCACCACCTTGAACCAATATCATTTAAATCTAAAGTACCGCCTCCCCTCATGCATGCGAGGAGTCCTTAACAAAATAGGTTTGTGATCAGATACTGGTCATCCCAAACATGATACTTGCAAATGTGGATAATGATCTTCCCCGTCAACCAATATTAGGAATCCGTCCAACCTAGACGTGTTGCCCTCATGTTAGACCAAGTAAACTGCGCATTTGCCAAACTTATATCAGTCAGTGCCGCTTCCTCTATGAAATCAAAGAAGTTCTCCATCTCCCCTGAAATGGGGGTTCTCCCTTGTCCTCTCCCAAGTCGCAACAACTGCATTAAAGTCACCACCCACAGACCAAGATCGACCTGAGTTTTGATGGTATACAAGCAACTCATCCCATAGTGATCTACTATAAATCTCCAAGAAGTCTCACGAGAAACCATCCCTTACGTTGCGAACTGAAGGGAAATAGCCCCTCAACGGACCTTTCTATCTTTCTCCACTTCTATCTTAAATTGATTCCACAATACCATGATGCCACCTGCCCTCCCCTCTGTTGGGGAGGCCATCCCGTTTGAGAGCCCGGATCCCCCAATCTCCCTCATAATAGGCTCCCCATCCCCTTCACACTAAGACTCTTCCAAGCACATGATATCGATCTTGTATCTTTTGACTAGCTCCTTCACCACTCTCCTCATCTCACCTCCACAGATTCCCCTCACATTCCATGAGACTATCCTCATGTGGGCAAGACTATGCACCAACCTCTCTCCTCTCCTCTCCTCTCCTCCCCTCTCCCTCACTCCCCCTCACCACCCTTGTCTGTGCTTTCCTACCCTTCGTCACCCTAGTCATGTTAATCAGCCACCTCTTTTGGACCTTGTTAAAGACCTCCCTTAGGCCCCTCTCTAGGCTCGCAAAGAATACCCCCACCTTGTCCGCCAGCTTCCTCGCTTGTCTCTGTCAACTTGTCCACCTCCTACCAACTCCCTCACCTCCTCTCTTCCCAGTTTGCCCCTCTCTGTAGCTTCCTCTCCTTTCGAGTTTCCCTCCTCCGACCCTATAGCCTCTCCCGATGTATTCGATACTCTCTCTTAGTCCTCAGGTGGTATTGCTTCCTCCTCTACCCCATAGTTGTCAAGGCGACAAGGCGACCCACGGCGTTCACGGGGTCCTTAAGCGCTTAGGCGACAAGGCGTCCGTTTAGGCGTCGCCTAAGCGACACTTCGACCACTAATTAAAAAATCTAAAATATATATCCTCCAATATATAAATCAAGAATAAAAAATGTGAAAAATACAAAAAAAAAATAAATTACATGATGAAATTGCTGTAACTAAATTATGTGACAATTATAGAAAACTAAATTGTATCAAAAAATTACAAAAAATTCAAAAATAAATGCAAAAGATTCAAAAGTAAATGTAAAAAATTCAGAAAAATTACAAAAGAATATAATAACATCAAGAAAATCATAAAAAATAAAGAGTTAAATGTACGTAACCAGGTCGGATCCGGTTCGGACGGGTCACAGTTGGCCCGCCTTGGCGCCTAGCCCGCGCCCAGCTCATCTTTTCCAGTGTCAACAAGGCGCTGCAGCGCCTAGCCCTTTCAAGAGCGCCTGGGCGCCTAGGCGCCCGCCTTGACAACTATGCTCTACCCTTAGCACCGCTGCAATCTCCTGAACAAGTAGACAGTTGTCCTGGGCCCAAGCCATTGCGTCGGACAACTCGCCCCCGCTAAGAGTCAATGACGTCGGCTCGTCGTTGGCCTCCGACTTGACACGGCCGCACACCTCCAGCAAGAGCAACTTTGGAGGATGGGGTGGCCGACTAGCTGATGACACCACTTAGAGGTGGCCAGTGTCGTCTAACCTCTACTACAGTCCGCGGAGCACCTGGGAGAGGACAAGTGCTGACTGTGATTATATTTGTCGATGCGGAGCTCGTCAGATGGTGTTGAGAGGGTGTCCAACGTTGTTTGTAGTCACCGGCAATGTCAACTGGCCAGACGAGGAGCTGGGATGGTGATGTTGTTGCTCGAGAGTACTTATAGCATCGTTCGAGTGAGAGTGACGACTATTACTGAGACCCCGAGACTCGATAACCCCGTGACTCCAGTAACGGGTAAAAAGGGTTGGGTCCGGGTGGTTATGGGCACCCAACATGGCCCATTTTAGTGGCACTTGGGCCATAATGAGGCCCAATCCATGGCCCGTTCTCCAGTCCAAAGATACATGACAGCCCTAACCAACCCACCAAGTACATACTCAATTTTGAATCCCAAAGTCATCTTCCACCTTCGTCTATTGCTTAGGCTACCCACTATGTAGTCAGAGGCGACCGAGACGACCAAGTGGTCGCCTTATGCCTCAAATGCCTAGGCGATGGCCTAGACGCTTAAGGCAATATTTTATTAAACTAATATATATAATTTAAAAATATAAATATATGTCTAAATATCACAAAAAATACATACATAAAATCAATAAAGTCCTAATTTCATTCATTCCTAAAATCAAACAGATTTAAGTAAATTTAACAACAAATCTGAACAAATTTAAACAAAAAATCAAACGGGCCGGGACCTGCTTGTTGAAGAGCGGACCCTGAACTCAGTTCGAAGGCCCAATTGGAAGGTTTCAATTGGAGAGTCAGATCCCACTCGGAGTGTGACCGTCGTCGCAACAGACCTCTCCCCTCCCCCACCCCCCCAAAAGAAAATTTTTATTTAAGGGTATTACTATAATTGGTGATTAGTGGTGCCCTAAGGGGATTATTATAATTGGCAAGACGAGGGTCGTGAGAGAGGGCCGCGTTCTCAATAGTGTGGAGGTGGGCCAGTCCACAAGTCCAGATTGAGGCGATCAAGGTGGAGAGCCTCGCCTAGGAAATCACCTCTATCGCCTTTAATAACATAGGTTGCTCTAGGCTCCCTTGTCTCCAACGCCGACACAACTGCTCGCCAAGCTGGAGATCTACTTGGACAACGAAGTTGTCTCCCCCTATGGCCAGGGAGATCGCCGGTGACACCATCACCATAGTGGACGCCCAGATGGTGGTTTCCACCGCCGTTAGGGATCTGGCCGGGGCAAAGCCAAGACTGTCCAACTTGACCTCTCGGAAGCTCCGGATGACATAGGCGATCCCCGGCTCGTCACAAAGGAGGATGGGAAGCTCAATCAGCCTAATGCGAACCCCAACCTCCCTCGAGTCAGGTTATGTCCCTCTTGCAAGGGTCCACGGTTGGACGTGGATGGCAACTCCGTCCGCCACGATGACACCTACTTCCACCACCACATGTACCACCTCCTCGGCCGGTGGTGCGGCTAATGGCTCATTTTCCATGACTTGTCGAATCTCCCATGGACCGTGCCCTCCCCATCGAGCATTCATGAAACCCCTAACCACGACTCCATTACTCCCTCTAATCGCAATAGGAACAAGCAGTGCCTGATCCATTCCAGCTGGTCGTAGAGGAAGGTCCAGTGGGATACCCCTTACCTACAGGCATTCCCATCTCCCCTTCTGGGTTGGCGAAGAGAGCCCCTTGCTCTTGACAACCTCCGTGAAGAAGCGATTGAAAAGGCCTCCTCCCTCCCCACCGCCAGTCTCCGGCCATTTCATGCTTTCGGGCACTCTGCAAAACCTCTGCAGATGGCCCGTCCTCTCGCAATGGAAGCACACCAGGACTATTCCCTTGGGGGCTGTTTGATAACCGAGCCCAGTTAACGCCCCTGTGTGTGAGAAGAGAGGTGGGGCCCACCACTCTCTCTCTCATCTGCTCTCCCACCCTAAGCCGTTCTCAAACTGGCCCTTGGAGTTCCTGAGGGATCCAGAGGATGCCGGATACCTCCCTGTCAACCACCCTCCGCATCCTCCTTCCGAGCCACTGACAACCAATTGAGGATGGCCGCCACCCAAGAGGACTCGGTTCGCCCAAACGGCACCTGCAGCGGTCACGACATACTATTCCTAGAATTTCTCTCTCTAGAATAAGCTAGAGAGTGAATATACTTAATATTGTTATATAAATGAATAGTATTATGAAGCTGCAAATGAGTGCAAATCAAATCTCAAAGCCCTTCAGAACTTGAGCTCCGAGGATGGCTGCCAGAGGCTCTAGAAAATTCACCCCGTGCTGGGTTTCAACCTAGCTCTTCTTATTGCGCTTGAGTTTCAATTTTGTCAAGCACAACATAGGCCTAGCACCCTAGCCCAACAGATATGCTAACAACATGCGTGGTGGCAGCCACTATAGCTATGTTATCAAAAGTGTGCCTAGGCGATTTTTGAGACAAGACGTCCCCAAATCACCTCACTTTCGCCCCAAACGCCTCAATCCCAGGAGAACTAGTCCCAAGAGATCTTGATTGACTTACCCTATGTATTTTTGTATCAAATCTTGATTGTCTGTATGTATTTTCACCTCAAATCTTGATTGTTGTTAATTTTGAAAATCTTGATTGTATGTATGTATTTTTTGTGATATTTAGACAAATATTTATATTTTTAAATTATATATATATATTTTAATAAAATGTCTTAAACGCCTCAAATGCCTAGGCCATCGCCTAGGCATTTGAGGCATAAGTCGACCTCTTGGTCGTCTCGGTCGCCTCACGCCTCTGACTACATAGCATTGTAACCAATAGTATGCACAGCAATCGTCGGTGCCAACAATCTGCATAGCGATTGCTTGTGCCACTAGCATGCATGAAGGTTGTCACTGGCAGCTCCAGCTTGCATGGTGGGTGAACACTCCACCGTTGACGTGTAAAAACTGTTTAGTCCCATACTGGATATTCACATAGAAGCACATGCTAAACTTTCACTTTGACACAAAGCCACATATAGCAGATTGACCAACATCAAAGAGTAAGTTTTCCTATAACCAGCCTGATCAATCTTGTTCATCTCTATGGCAATTTGATGAGGCATCAGATCTATTCCACCACTTATGAGCCAAGAGGCACTTCCCCACAAGCCACCTGCATGATTCTCAGGCTGGTGCAAGCATATTGTGTCGTAGCCAAATCATTGACTGGCACATGAGGGAATCTATCAGTGAAGCTCAGCCATGTTGTTGAGGTGGACCCACACAATAACTAATTGCAGGATACTTCAATACCATAGCCAAATCAGAAGATTAATGAGTAGGACTCTTTTTACTGTTTCATATTCAATCAGAGGTTTCCATGCCGGATAGTGGACACAATCATGAGCATCACACCAATGCAGATTCAGGACAATTCAAATGCAATGTAAAACAATTGCATTGAGGATATCCCTTGGTGTATGCTATTTGCAGACGATATTGTTTTAATTGATGAGAGTATTGATGCTCTAAATGCTAAGTTAGAGCGTTGGAGACTTGCCTTGGAGTCTAAAAGTTTTAAAATTAGTAGGAGTAAGTCAGAGTTTATGCACTGTAATTTTAGTAATGGGAGAGTGGTTCAGGAAGACATGGTTCTAATTGATGGACATAACATTCCGAAGAGTAGTAGCTTTCGATATTTAGGGTCTATCATACAAGAGAATGGGAAGATTTATGATGACGTTACACATAAGATTAAGGCAGGCTGGTTAAGATGGAGAAGTGCATCAGGTGTCCTTTGTGATCGTCGTATGCCTGTGAAACTCAAAGGGATGTTTTATAGAACGGCTGTGAGACCTGCTTTGTTATATGGTACTGAGTGTTGGGCAGTACGAAAGGAACACATCCACAAAATGTGTGTAGCAGAGATGAGGATGTTGAGATGGATGTGTGGCAAGACTAAGAAAGACAAGATTAGGAATGAGCGCATCCGTAAGGACTTAGGGATAGCTCCAATTGATAGCAAAATACGAGAAAATAGACTCAGGTGGTTTGGACATGTGTTTCGTCGCCCTAACTCAGCGCCGGTTAAAAGATGTGACCAAATCTTAGTGGATATTAGTAAAAGAGCTCGAGGAAGGCCTAAAATGAGATGGTGCGATGTTATTAGGAAGGACATTAGTTCCTTGAGTTTAAATATGAATATTGCACTTGATAGAAATCTTTGGCGGAACATGATTCATGTAGCCGACCCCAATTAATTGGGATAAGGCTCTGATGATGATGATGATGATGATGATGATGAATGTAAAACATAAAGCTTAAAAACAGATAGGTAGGAAAAGTAGAACAAATGACATGTAGTACTCATTAGTCAACATAATGAAATCCAAATGCAAATAGAGGAATGTGGGTTGGGTTCACTTGTTCATGAGGCCAATCAACTAATACGAACAATACCCCAATGTGGCGTAACACAGCCTCAAGTAACACTTGATTTTTTTACAAAGACATTAGGCTCACAAAATATAAGAAAGAAAGACAAACAATAAATTTAGAACAGCTAAGCCTATTCATTATATAACTCAAATTGATGTGGTTTTCATGCCACTAGAGAGGATTTCAATTCTCTGCAATTTCTACCACTAAGAATGATGCTATGAAGTTAGCTACCATTGCATGCATGCGTGCATGCGCATGTACACACGCACACACACACACACACACACACACACACACACACACACACACACACACACACACACACACACACACACACACAGAGAGAGAGGAAGTGTCACAATTTCCTGTCAAATTTTTGTTAGCTTGTATCCAAGATAGGAGTGAATTTGAATTTCCAACAGGAATGGGTGTGTTTCTTTTCCAACAACACTACGAATTAGATTAGATACTAACTTTAATTTGTTGGAATAGGGAATGGTACCCCACTTCTTGAAATCCAATGCCCATCAGAAAAACAAATTTGGAAAGACCTATGCAGTCCATGCATTCATGTCCCAAGAGGTTTGGGACATGAATTTCCTGTCAATTTTTTTGTTGGTCTCTATCCAAGATATGAATGAGTTTGAAATTTCTTCCAGCAATGGATGTACTCCTTTCCCACAACACTATAAATTAGTTACCCACTTTAAAAAAAACAACACTATAAATTAGAACAAAAGCTAACTTTAAGTTTGATTGAAGTAGGGAACACTGCCCCACTTCTTGAAATCCACAGAGAAATAAATTTGAAAAGGCCTACACGTATTAATGTCCCATGACATTTGGGACATCAACATTACATAGAAGGATAATAATAATTAAAAAGAACGCATCCCCAACCCATTTAAAGCATCCAAGTGCAGTCAACTATAGCGAATGTTGAGTTAACCTCTTTATTTGGGAGGTTAGAAATGTTTGCAGAATGGGTTTTTTGGTTTTTCGGTTTAAACCGAAAAGTTCTAAGGAAAGGTTTGAAATATATTTGGTTCTCCTGGCTCCTGCTTGTTGAGTTAACATTTCTAGTCCATGTATTAATGTCCCACGACATTTGGGACGTTGCCACCACTTTGGCTGCCTTTTTTGGGTCTACATTCTGCAACATTATCTTGAATTAACCTCTTTTTTTTTCAGATTCTTAATGGACATCTCCATCGTTTCCTTGGGCTGAGTCTGTCCACGAGTTCTCCTTCCTTCCTTCCAAAGCAAACATTTCTAGACCTAAATAGCAAATGCATACTCCAAGGGTATCAACAGATGCCAACATTTCCGCTTGAGCTAATCTGACGTCAGATACCAATTTATTGCTGCCAACATATAAAATGCTCTGAAACTCTCCAAAGCCTATTCCATTCTATATCACTTTCCCGGTGACTTGTTTTGGACTTGGGCAGGCAAAAGTGGAACCCCGTGGGCGGCTAGACGCCCACACGAATAAGTTTCCATAGTTCTGCTTTCTAACAATAAGTACCATAAAACCAAAACTGGGAGTGTTCAACCCAGGGGTAGGATTTCATTTCCATGCCCTGCTCCTACGGACGGGATCCACTGATTCACCGGTTTTGAAAACAAATGATCACATCTGTGTTTCCTCTCCTCGTCGCCCTAGAAAACGAAGTAACCAGGAACAAAGAGTAATGAGAAGGAAGAGCTCACCAGGAGGTGACGAAGGAGCAGACGGTGCGGCAACGAGGCCCGCCGCCCAGGCCGCGGCCGAAGCAGAGGCATCTCGTGACGATATTGACCGCCGCGTGACTCACCAGCAGCAGCCCCACGGCCGCCAGGCCGTACACCGTGGAGGCGTCGGAGCCGTACACACAGTAGGAGCGCTCGTCGTACTTGTCCGGCACCACCTTCCCCTGCAATACACAGCACACGACGCCGCACCAGTCAGACGGAGAGAGATGAAATTTATATGGGCAAGGGGAGAGAGAGAGAGAGGTATGGGAGGGCAGTGGTGGGCGGCGCCTACTGTGTTGCGCCTCATCTCGGCGCCGATGGCGAAGACGAAGGCGAGAAGGTGGAGGGAGGAGATCGCGGCGACCACGGCGATGGAGACGGCCATCATCGCGCTCCCACCTCTTCCCCCTTACAACCCCGCGCGCGCGCGCACTCTCTCTCTCTCTCTCTCTCTCTCTCTCTCTGGGTTTCTGAGACACTGTAGCACTTGCAGTATGCACAGGGGCTACTTTACTCTCTCTCCCTTACACATTTATCGTGCCAGATGTCGAGTGTCACCGCCGACGAAGAACTGACTTGACCGTCAGTACACTGCTGTAACGGGGCTCAAATGGCAACGTCAAAAGTAACTGTTAACCCTGGAGACCCTCTGAAAACGCCGTTAACTTGGCTTTTATTAGGTGAGTTCATTCCGCATCAAATTTTGTAGCTCACGTCACATTAGGACAAATTTTTTACACTTGAAAGATTAAACGTGTGTGTATTATAATTTTTAATCTAAGTTAAGATAAAAAAATCTTAGTTAAATTTAGAAGGATGTTTTGGATAACCTTCAAAGTTTTTCTCAGTCATTTTCTCTGTTATTTTCTCAGTCAGTAGGTCAGATACCCTGTATAAAACTTTTTCTTCCAACGGTCTATCTCACGTCTCGGTAAAACCTCTTTTCCCTCTCTTCCTGGTGCTGTTATATCCTCTTCCTCTTATTTTGTTTCGGATAGTTATGAGAAAAAGGTAGAAGCGATTTAATTCACGTAATAGATTGTCGAGATTTTCAATGGTTGGAATCTCCTTTATATGTGTTGTCAAAATTACCCTCGTTTTATAAACAACAGAAAAACCACTTACATCCCGAAAACAAAGCTTTAGTTTGTACTGCAGGTTAGCTTTATTTTACAATCAACGTGTCCTCGTTTTGTACGAAATTTATTTTGTAACGCGTTGTCGTTTTAAATGTTAATGTATTAATATATTATGGTGTTAACTTTCTAACAAGTTATCACCGCTTTGTTTTGGTTTTATCCCAATGATAAGTCCACTTATAAATCACAAACTTATCTCATTTAAGATTTTCAGACTAATCCGAGTAAATCCATGTTAATTTAGATTAACTTATCTGACCTTTATAGGTTAACCACTTACTATCAAATAGAACAAAAGTGATCTAAGTCAACTCACTCCCCTTTAATATGGGATAATGTTTAAATCGAAAGAGGGGCTTAATATATTAAGATATTGATATATTAAAATTAAGAAATTTTTAATTTTCAACTGCTAAAATTTTTCAAAATCAGTAAAATATCCTTGTAATCTACCTATTTAGTTAAAACCCCCAAAAATCTTCAAACTCTTAATAAAAAGTTTCTCCAGTTAAGAGCCGTCCGAAAAATAGAATATATCATCCTATTTTTGATAATATTCTATCTCCCCACTCCAGTTAACTTTTTATTTTCAATTTTACCCTCCCCACCTCTCTCTCTCCCTCTCTACTGGAGGGGGAATGCCCCCCTCTAGTCCCTTGTCCGCCTCCACCCCCAACACAATCGCTAGTGCTCCCCCCGCCCAATTTGGTGCCGTTGATAATGTCGAGAAGCAGAGGTAGTGCAAGCAGTCGGAGTTGTTGTTGTAGCGCCGCCGATGGTAGTTTTGGTAGTTGTCGTTATTACTATTGTTGATGCTATAATAGTGGTGGTCGGAGGACCAGCCTTTCTTGTGGGAAGCCATGGATTCTGGCGAAGACCTGGATGCTACTGAGGCGCAAAGGAAGAAGCGCTACCACACCCCCACGTAGATTCAAGTGATCTCTCTCTCTCTCTCTCTCTCTCTCTCTCTCTCTCTCTCTCTCTCTCTCTCTCTCTCTCTCTCTCGATGCTAGAGGGGCAATGCCCCACTTTAGTCCCCTGCCCACCTCCACCCCCAGCGTAGCCGCTGATGCTCCCCCCACCTCGCCTGGGGTTGTTGATGATGTTGAGAAGCAGGGGTAGTAGAAGCAACCAAAGTCGCTGCTGTAGCGCCACCAGTGGTAGTTTTGGTAGTTGTTGTTATTGTTGTTGTCTACTGCAGTGGTGTTCGGAGCACCAACCTTTCTTGGTGGAACCTATAGATTCCGATGAAGGCCTAGATGCTACCAAGGCGTAGAAGAAGAAGCTTTACCACCGCCACACCCCCAGGCAGATTCAAGTCTCTCTCCACATCTCTCTCTCTCTCTCTAGCTTGGTTGCCCACCATTTTTTTAAAACTCGGCTGTCCCCTCCCTATTTTGGTGCTCAAGGAGACACCTTGAAAGACTACCACCCCTCCCCCGCTCTACCAAACTCAACAGGCTAGGTCGCCACTATTAGGCCCCCTTCCACCACCTATAAACGCCTCGCCTAGGCATCCACCACTACTGTAACACCCAAAAAATATGATTATTTTTATTAAATATTTATGATTAAGAAGTCTAAGAATCAATTGTCCATTTATCTATTTTTTCTGTTGATGAGTGCTGATTTTTCCTAGCCTATTAGACGATAAATACATGTAGTAGAGGTTAGACTGAAGGATAAAGATAGACAATAGTTCGTCTAAGTGAAGAGAGGCTAGATGATATTTTGTATAAGAGGAAGGGGAGGATAGATGATGTTTCGTCTAAGAGATGAGTGGATAGATGATGTTCCATCTAAGTGAGAAGAGCATTAAACGATGACGTGGTAAGACGTTAGGCGATGTTCCATCTAAGCGGTGAGAGTTAGACGATGTTTCGTATAAGTGGATAGGTGGTAGATGATGATTCGTTTAAGCGGATGGACGTTAAACAATGACGTGGAAAGGGAAGAATAGACGATGCTAGGATAGACGATGTATTGTCTAAGTTTGGAGCATTAGACAAAGTGACTCATTAGACGATTATTTTATCATTTTTCAGATAGACGATGTAATAAAGGAATAGATGATATAATGACGGAATAACTAATAGAATGAGGTAATAAGCAATATATTTAATGACTAGGAGATATATTGAAGGGATTAAGTGATATATTGACGAAATAAGCAATATATTAGTCGCATAAATGAAATAATGAAAGGATAAGTGAGATAATGGTGATATATTAAAGAGTAAGTGATACTTAGTTTATTAGGAGATCTGATAAAGTTAGAATGAATTCCAAAAAACATATATACCCTCATGGACCAAGAATATCAAGTAACAAGTCAAGCAAATAAATCATATAACAAGAATATCAATCAATCATATTACATGTAGGTGAATTGTCTAGATCCCATCTTGCATATCAGTTGGTCCAATGTCAGATCGATCATTCACAATCTCATGGGCACAAGTACTTTCAAACATTCCGTCCAGGATCAGATCGAGTCCCCAAATTGCCAGTATCGAGTGTCAAGTGAATCCAAAGTCCCAAATAAGTCACCAAACAATTCCATATAATGGCCAAACAGACTAAAGAGAGTCATGTTCCAGTAATAAGTAGAAGGAATGCAAAGATATCAATTCATGCAAGTTTGCAAGATTGAGAGAATCATATCGAGAAGTATATTGATGGAAAACTAAGTAGAAAACTTAGTAAGATTAAGAAATCAAAAGATCAAGTTTGCAAGAAAAGAAAACTCTAGTTTCCATAAGGATTAAGAGGTTCAGACTTATAGAGACGATAACAATCAGATTTCTTAGAAAATCACATTAAAACAAGGGTCAAAACATATTTATACAGTTAGGCACGGACTAGCAGGCACTTGATAAAACGTGATCAATTGCAAGGTCGCGCTCAGAAAGACTTTGATAGAATATGGTTGGTCGTATGGGCGTGTTCATAAGTAATAGAGTATAACACGGTCAGGCTTACGATCGCGTTTAGAAGAAACTGGATGAAACGCGGTCTAGGTCATGGCCGCGTTCAAAACAAGCTGATCAAAATGCGGTGTATCGCGGTACCACATTCGGGAGACAATAGGATGAACATGGTCTCTAGGTGCGCTGCATTCTGAATAAACATAACAGAACTATGGGACACGGTTCCAAAGGCTAATTGAATCACATCTTAAAGAGTAAGACGAGATTCATAAGTGTCTTTAGGATTTTATGATACAACTACATCAACGTCTATATGGGAATCCATGACTTGCAGAGACTTATGGAGGTCTTAATAAAGAAGTTCTAATCGGACTGGAGGAATACCTGGCGAAGAGTCGTCACTTCACCAAGAAAGTGTTTTTGGAGAATCAAACCAGAATGTAATCGGTAGATATGCGTCATCGGGGTAACGTGATCTCAAGATAAAACAATAATCTAAAATCATCGTGTATCAAAATGCCGATTATAACAAGTAAAAGAATTAAAAAGCATAGGCTAATCATGGTGAATGAAATCTTATAACACAAGTAACAAGGCTAAATTATAAATTGAAGATAGTCTTTTTAGACATGAAGAGATCAACTTGGAAGAGAAAATAAAGGCATG
Source organism: Amorphophallus konjac (assembly GCA_022559845.1). Lineage (NCBI taxonomy): Eukaryota > Viridiplantae > Streptophyta > Magnoliopsida > Alismatales > Araceae > Amorphophallus > Amorphophallus konjac. The sequence goes on from CM040123.1 coordinate 336,809,491, forward strand.
ATATAACAATAAGGACATAAAGGTAGAATCAATCAAAGAAGAAACTTAAAAATAATTAGAATATACTTATCAAGAAATTTAACGTGATTTCACAAGTTCATTACCTAGCAAGTTTTATTCCCGGCAACATGGTTCAGGAAAGACATGATTTTGAAAATAGAATTAAAAGTTTAAAATACTGTTTTAAAAACTACAATATCACATGAATCAAGTCTGGACTCAATCTTCTCAGGTGCCGCGTTCAAGACGAAGAACAGAATATTGTGGTGTATACAGAGGACGCGATCTAGACGAGGAAGAGAGTCGTGATCTATGCACGGCTGCATTTAGGTCACGGTCTCTGCGATGGACGCGCTCTCAAACCAAAAAGTAGAAACTCGAAGAACAACGTCGAAACTCCCGAAAAAATACGATTTTGAAGGCAAAACTGACAATGAATTGAAGAGCTTTCAAAACATAACTTTCATAAAATCGAAGCATGCATCTAACTAAAGGATTTCTGGGATTTAATTAGATTTAACCTTAGAGAAAACCTATCAAATTGAAGATCAAAGGATGAAGAGAAAGGACGACGAACATAAAAAACACCCTTGAAATCTCCCCACGAGCACACCTAAATCACGCACACCAACCTTCCCATGAACAATTAAGGTTGGCTGAGAGGGGAATACGAGGTATTTATACATCGAAACCCTCTTACCGTCCTAATCCTTGAGATAACAAGGGAATAATGCCACAACGCCCAAATTTTGATTGATCTCCCAAATAATTTGCCAAACTCTTCTAAAAATGATTTTATCTTACTCAAAGCCTAATTAGATGAGGGCTAACCTAACAAGGCCGGTCCTATCTCTAATGGTCTAGTCAATTCTAGGGTTTATCCTAGTAATGACTCATTAACCTAATAAGATTTAAGATTTCTATAAATTTAGGATTTTAACACCATCTAAGACCCATAAAGATTTTAAGATTAGCCCAAATTTATTTAATCTTAGTTACTTTAAAGGCTTATGCCAATTATTGTAAATATAAATTTTAGTCGAGATTATACTTATTTGATGTTTTCACAAAATGATAATTTAATTTATCATTATATTATTTTATCACAAGAAATATTATTTATTAATTATTCCCATTGCTCATGATCATAATCAGTTTTTTTATTATAACATTTTTCTCATATGTAACTATTATTCTCAAATTTTTAATTATTAATTTAGGCAAGTTATTACAGGAAGTGTGCCAGTGGCTGAAACAGTTGAGATTCTCATATGGATATGTTTCCAACATTGCCCATTGTGTGAATGTTAATGAGGGGAAAGTATATGGAATGAAAAGTCATGACTGCTATGTGTTCATACAGAGGCTGGTGCCCATTGTATTGTGACTTGTTGTTAAAGTCTATATGGGGAGCATTGATCGAGTTGAGTCAATTTTTCAAGATTTTATGTGTATTAGAACTCAGACTTTGGGATGTACAAACTATCGAACAGAATGAGGTCATGACGGTTTGCAAGTTACAGAAGATATTTCTTCCCGCATTTTTTGATTCAATGGAGCACCTCATTATCCATTTGTCGTACAAGGCTAAAGTCGGAGGGCCAATACAGTTTCGATGGATGTATCCATTTAAGAGGTATATGTTGTCCCTAGATTCTCGTATGGACAAGAAGGGGGGTTGAATTGTCCCCGCCAAACGCAATGGTAGTTTTAAAATTAATACAGCTGAGTAAAAGTAACTACCAACTCAAGATATGAACGGATGAAAATACCAAACTAGTTCCCTCAACCTCTATGTTCTCACACGATCAAGACGATAATAATAATCATGCAAATCACAATCACACAGATGCGAGACAGATTTTTTTAGGTGGTTCGGGACCACGACGGGCTCCCTACATCCACCCCTCACCAAACCGGTGAGGATCCACTCGCTTCAAATGAAGCGCACGGATCTTCCGCTCCAGAAACACGGAGACGTCGTCTCTTACACGATCCACAAGGGATCAAGACGCACATACACACAAACCGCAACACCCGCGGCACAATATCACCACAACTGTTCACAAACGGTTCACACACTCACAGACACAGAGGCATTAGACAAGGTGACCCCATTGCCCCCATTCTTTTTATTCTAGCCCAAGAATCTCTCAGCAGGTTGCTTAAGGACCAATTTGACAAGGGGAAAGTGGGCTGGTATTCTGGCCCTAGGAGGTGCCCATCCATATCCCACCTCCTTTTTGCTGATGACACTTTAATTTTTGCTAATGCAAGTGCCACCTCCCTCCGAAATCTCATGCACACATTAAAAACTTATGAGGAAGCATCAGGGCAACTGATAAATATTAGCAAGAGTGGCTTTCTTCTTCACTCTAACAGCAGCTCCATTCTTAACAGAAGAATAGAAAACATAACAGGCTTCTCTAGACAAACCTTTCCACAAAAATACTTGGGTTACCCTCTGGTTTTGGGCAGAACTAAAAAAGTATTTTTTGCTGGCATCATCACCACCATTCAGAAGCGTATAGAAGGATGGCAAGCCAGATTACTTTCTCAGAGTGCTCGTTTAATCTTGATCAAACATGTTCTGTCGTCCATCCCAATTTATATTCTAGCATCCACCCCTCTGCATGCTGGCATACATCAGATGATGGACAGATCCTTTGCTAATTTTTTCTGGGGCTCCTCGAATTATGGCAACAGGAAACACTGGAGATCTTGGAAATCTGTATGCAAACCTATTGAACAGGGCTGTCTTGGGATCATGTCCCTAAGACATATGGACCTTGCCCTACGGATCAAAATGCTGTGGAATGGTCTACATTCTCAATCCCTCTGGGCAGAGTTTTTCAGGGCAAAGTATATTCAGAATGCACATCTTTCTGAGGTAAATTTCAAAGGCATGAAGGGCATCAACAAAAGCAGCTGGACTAAAGCAAAAACAATCATTCTGCACAATCAGAGGGTCATACTGGGTGATGGGGCTCTAACAAATTTCTGGCAGGACACATGGCTGGGAAACAGAACACTTGCTTCGTATATATGCAGTGATAGTATCCCCAATAAAAATGCAACTGTTAGAGACATAATCATGAATCCTAGCCCGGAGGACACTCATGTCATGGAACTGCACCTACCAGCAGATATCAGGAGAACTTTGACACCAACCATTTTGACTCCATATTCAGATCAGTTCATCTGGTCATTATCAGGAAATGGGAACTACACAGTCTCCTCCATTTATAAAAAAATGATGCATACCCAACACTCACAACTAATGGAGATGAACATCAACTGGAATCGCATTTGGTCCCCATGGATTCCAACCAAAATATCACTGTATATCTGGAAAGTATTTTTCAACTGTCTGCCCACTGATCAGAATATAAAAGCTTGTGGTATCCCTATATGCTCCAAATGCAAATGCTGTCAGAACCATACTGAAGAGGAAAATGACCATCTCTTTATTCAGAGTGACTGGGCTGTGAACATCTGGTCCTTCTTTCAAACTAAAGGACTGGAGATAGGAGGTAGGACAGCCAGAGAACTCATTTCCAAAAATATTCAAACTGCTGCTGGTAAATCTCTATTTGGTCTCTTCATTATTGCTGTGACTGGTTTCAGCTTGTGGGAGATGTGGACTACTAGAAACTCTGTCATCCATGAGGGCAAGCCTCCAAAAATTCAGAACATGATCCAAAAAATTCTCTCCCAGGTAAAGCAATCACTTGCGCTGTCAAAGCTTCTGGAAGATAAACATGAAAGGAAAACAGTCTTAGCTGCATGTGGTATTCAGTCCATCAGGAACAACAATCCAAAGATGAAACTTATCAAATGGCAATTTCCTCCTTGGCCTTACATTAAACTGAACACGGACGGTGCTTCCAAGCTTGCTCAGGTTTCGGGTGGGGGTGGAGTTATCAGGGACTCTCATGGGTCAATCATCTTGGCCTTTTCCCATTTTTATGCTCAAGCTAGCAGCATGATGGCAGAAGCTAGAGCTCTAAAGGATGGTCTAAAATACCTGAGAACCATCACTTCACATCCGAGCAACATTGAATGTGATTCCCAAACTCTGGTCCAAGTTATTAATCACAAGATTCCTTGTCCCTGGGAGATACTGAAGTATGTGAGGGAAATTCGGGCCCTTCTCTCAGCTAATGATACCATCACTCATATCTTTCGTGAGGCGAATAAGGTGGCAGATTCTCTGGCCAATCTAGCTTGCACAAACAAATGTAACTTTTATTTTTCCTCCCAGCAGCAGCTTCCAAGTATTATTAGAGGCGCTGCCCGTTTGGACAAGCTAGGAATGCCTAGCATCCGCACAATGTAATTCTTTAGACTCATCTATATGAATAAAATTTCACCTCCTAGCTGTGCATTGGTCCTCTAATGCACCTAGGAAAGGTTTTTGATAAAAAAAAACAGAGTTCGGAAATAAAAGATTTGTTCAATACATGCTTTCAAACCAAATGTAAATCACTTGAACAGATGTAAAAAGGGTAAAGAACTAGATCCTCAAGAGGTGAAAGGGCTGGAGGAGATCCTTGTTGAGGAACATGTTGGAGAGTTGTGAAATGTTGACGATTTGAATATCACCGCGATCCTCTCTTCGAACCGCTCCACTTTATCTTCTATCACGATCACGAAATCCTCCCGGATGTAGATGATATCCACAGAAATCTTCAGCTCTTCTCCTTTCCCCTTTTCATTCTCCTACAAGAAAAGAAAGAACATTATAACACTTGAATATTCTCCCAAATTCATAGGTCATTTATACACCCACGATAGAATAAGGAAAAGACTATAAAACCCATGCTAAAACCCCTTCAAAATGAGTCTAACATATGCATGAATGCCCTAAGGGTATTAGGGCCAAGTTTGACCCCAAATGGATCCCATTTAGATGGGTTTCGGACTTAACGAAATCGGGTGGCCCGCCGTATTCGGTTGACCGGTCGAAGGGATCGGTCGACCAAACTTTTTCAAAAATTTCACAAGGAGCGCTGGGAATTTCGGCCGACCGGTGCAAGTGGTTCGGTCGACCGATTTTTCTCAGGTCCGAATCCAAGCAGCACTGGGAAATTCGGTCGACCTAAACTACAGGGTCGGTCGACCGAAGTTCAGTAAAAACCCAGATTTTGAAGATTTAAGGGGTTAACACCAAGGGTTTAAATACATGATGTATATATACATTAGACCCCAATATGAAAACAAGCATTTGACCACTTTGAAACCAATTCACATCAACAATTTTACCAATCACCCCAAGCATCAAACAACTTAAAGTTTAATTAGCATGAGTGCTCATTATGATGCCAATTACTCAATCATGTTTGTATCAAAAACTTAAACAAGTTTTCATCAATTAGAACCCTTCATGAATATGCAACAAGGCCCCTTTGAGAGCAAGGTTGACACACCTAACATGAATAGCATATAACCATAAACATGAACAAGGTGTGAGAACCAAAATGACCAATTTCTACCAATCTACAGAAGAGATGACCAATCAACATGCAAGCTCGAAAATCTCAAGAAGAATATGCATGGAATAACCTTTGCAATGACAAATGCTATAAATAATCATCAAAAGCCATAGCTATCCAATAATTATCAAGAGTGAGCATCATGAACCCCAACTCAACTAGTTTGTGCATTTTTAGAGTTGTAGGATCTTACCATTTCCTCTTAAAGTATATGAGCATGGTTTACCATTTGATTTGAATCCAAGCTGAAGATGACTTAATCACTCAAGAATTTGAGTTCAAAGAGTCCACCAAAGGTATTTTTCCTGCATAACCGGATGAGCACTATATTAGCACCTTGGTTATTAAGCCTTTCTCATTTGACCACACAAAGACACACACACACACAAGATTTATCATCATTGAAACATAACTACCTAAAATCAACTAAGGGATCCAACAGTATACTTGAATATTATTTTTTTCTTACAATTGTTACTTGTGTACGATATGTATGTCATTGTCATTTGAATTGTTGCCGTAGGTGCATACATGACCTGAAAATAAAAGTTGGTAGTAAGGCAAAAGTAGAGGGTTTGATTATCGAGGCATATATTATTGAAGAAATATCAAACTTTTATTTGATATACTTTGAACCAGAGATACAAACTCGCCGTACTCGACCTCTACATAATAATGATGTGGGAAAGCATGTTGAGTCCGACTGGCTCTCCGAATTTAAGTATCCAGGACGTATGTTTAGACATTGTTCGACTCGCATCCTCGAACAAAGAGATTGTGTGCCGCAGAGATTTATATCCTTATAGATTGAACTTTATGTTGAGTAAATTCTCAACTCACATTTCCTTATGTACATAAGCTATTTGCTCTTCTTCTTGCCATTTAAGATAGTGTTGCATTCATATTACAGACAATTTGATTCAGAATTAGTCCAAAGATATCCGCGTCTCACTGACATAAAGGTTGAAAAGGAATGAGAGAAGTCTTTTGCCAGATGGTTGAAATATCGAGTAAGTGTCAAACATTGAATATATACGTTACCATTTAATTCTCTTGAGATAAATGTCCAATTTTTAACTAGTCTGGTTTATATATATGTTGAACAAGATTTTATTAGTGATGAAAGAATTCAGAAGATAAGTTATGATCTCTCGAAAGTCGCACGTGTCTATCCAAAATTTATTGTGAATGGATATAGATTTCACACGAGGGATGGATGAAATAAGTTTACGATGAACAATGACGTATGTGTTAAGGGAAGTACATACAATGAAAAAAAATTGGACTACTATGGTATTTTTGAGGTGGTCTTAGAATTACAGTATTTGAGATAAGACAATCATATATTTCTATTTAATTGCCATTAGTTTGATCCTAATTCTGTTTGAAATAACACAATATATGGGATTGTTGATGTCAAATATTAGTCCAAATTGAATACATATGAGCCGTTCATTTTGGCCACACAGGCCCAACAACTATATTATTCAAACTATTCAACATCCAGGAATAAAGATTGGTGGATAATTTGTAGGGTTAAAGAAAGACTTGTGCCCAATTATGAGTTAAATTTGTCTGAAACTATAGACGAGGATGGCTATATTGATTTTTTTCAATTAGATCAAACTGACGTTACAAAGTTAGCTGTTTCTAGCTTGATTGATGTACTGATTATTCCAACATGATCTGAGTGGTGAGAGTGACCTGGGAGATGTGAGCGACGTCACGCGGATGGAATATAATGATGATGATGTGCCCGCAGGGAGGGGCAAAAGCGGAGCGTGCGAGGGGGTCGTTTATACTGCAACACAGAAAGAAGAAGATAGGAGAGAGGCCACCACGGGAGATTACTCCGGCGGGGCGTGCGGGATAGATGCAATATAACAAAATATGGGGGTTAAACGGCCATAGCGGGAAGTGACTCGCCGCGGTCTCGGGGGATGGGAATGGTGCGGAAATTAAATATCAAGAATTAAAACGGCCATTGCGAGAAGTGACTCGCCGCGGCCTCGAGATTATAGCAGATATGGAAGCAGTTCAAGATATAACAAGGAGCAGACAGAATTAAAACGGCCATTGCGGGAAGTGACTCGCCGCGGCCTCGAGATTATAGCAGATATGGAAGCAGTTCAAGATATAACAAGGAGCAGACAGAATTCAAACGGCCATTGCGGGAAGTGACTCGTCGCGGCCTCGAAAGTATAGCAGGATAAAGACATAACAAGATATAAGAAGAAGCGGAATTCAAACGGCCATTGCGGGAAGTGACTCGCCGCGACTTCGAGAATATAGCAGAATAGAGATATAACAAGATATATAAAAAGAAGCAGAATTCAAACGGCCATTGCGGGAAGTGACTCGCCGCGGCCTCGAGAATATAGCAGGTATAAGAGCAGCATAAAATATAAAGACAGAAATTCAAACGGTCATTGCGGGAAATTACTCGCCGCGGCCTCGAGATTATGATGTGATCGCCAGGGGTCGAGAACCCCAAAATGAAAAAGTGATCGTGCCTACCTCACTAGCAGGAAGTGGCGGGTTGCTCCTTCCTCTCCCTTCGGCCGACCGACGGAGAGGGCTTTCTTCGATTACCCTTGCAAAACAACAGATAGTAGATAAACAGAATTAGAAAATGACAGTGTAGTATCAATCTCTTGCGATGAAAGTGATGAAATCGTGGCAGGACACACACCTGGTTGGTGTGGTTTTAAACCCCTCTCGGACACGAGTAGGAAGGAAATGCAATGATGGATGGAATTGTGCAAAGAAGTATATAAAAGAAGGCTCCCTTTTGAAGGGAGATTGAGGATGCGAGATGATGAATGTAAAAGAACTACAAAGGAAAGGAAGGGATTGACTTATTGGATGTGCCGATGGCGAGATCCGGCGGAGCTTCGGCAGCGTAGGGATGACGTGGAAGCGCGGTGGATGAGGACGGCCTTCCTCCTGCGAGTGTGGGCACCCGGGAAGCCGGCAGAACCTCCTCCTGAAAAGAAACTACAGGTTAGGAAGGGATCCGACAGCCTCTGGGCTCCAGCAGCCTGTCGGACCTCTCAAAAGCTCTCCCTCGGACTGAGGGGGGGGGGTCTTCTATTTATAGAGCTCCGGAGGATGGAGGCGTCCAGGGGCCTGGACGCCTCCACTGAGACAAAAGGAATATTTTATTACTTTTATTCTTTTATTCTGAATATTTTAAAGAAGGCGTCCAGGCAACTGGACGCCTTCATAACAGCCCACCAGAACCCCGCCGAAAGCTGCACGTGGTTTGGTACAACGCGTGGTTTTGATGGGCGCCCGTGACTCACGAATGAGCGCGTCTAGCTGGGAAGACGTCTTCATACTCTTAGATTTTTGCACAGCGTCAAATCGAGCGGTGGTTCGGTTTGTCCGGATGCTGGAGATTGAAGGCGTCCAGGCACCTGGACGCCTCAAAGTTTTTGGATTTTCCCAAAACGACAGATCGATCGGCGGGTCGGGGGTGCCCGTGAGCCAGATAATGAAGGCGTCCAGGCATCTGGATGCCTCAAAAGGAGGCGTCCAGTGCCTTGGACGCTTCAAGAATTATATTTTTATTTATTATTTTCATTTTTTTTATCATTGATGAAGGCATCCAGTCAAGTGGACGCCTTCATGATTTTGATTTTTATTTATTTTTATATTTTTTATATATTTTCAAACTCATGAGGCATCCAGGGGCCTTGACGCCTCAAGAAGGACCTCCGGAACTCCCGAAAAGCCGTCGACAGCCGTCCGCCAGACATCCTTCTGGTTCCGAAAACTTCTGATGCGTCCGGTTGGCGATGATGCCGTCCGTATGCTGTATGATTTCCGCGACGAGGCGGTTTCCGGATGCTGCAGGGGTGTTACGTTACCTACTCAAAAGGTAAAAGAAGACTCAAGAATAGGAAGCACTCAAGTGATTCAGAATGCGAAAGCCATTGCGGGGCGTCATATAGTAATATGAGATTTTCTCAAGAGATGTCAGAAATAGCGTGTCTACAGCTGCCCCGCCTTGGCGTCTGCTTTGCAAGGGAGTGACACATAATGGAATGGTATCGAAGTGAAGTGAAATGGAGTGGGAATGGACTGAAAAGTTGATGCCAAGGTGCGATGAGACACGCTTCAGATATTCCTGTTTGGAATCTTTCCCGTAGTTTCACTAAGGCGACCTTAAAGAAGGTCTTCCAAATTTGACGATTGCTTGGACGGAGATCAAACAAGGGAGGGGGAGATGTGCGCTCAGGCACGAAAATGAAGGAGACCAACTTCTCAGTGTGGAAGTACCTGGGTCGTAAACCTGCAGGTTTCACCTTTGGGGAGCGGTTACTAGCCAATGTGGAAGTGCTGCAGCCAAGGTGGGTCAAACAGGGTAAAAAGTAAAGAATATCTGAGGGTCTGTCCAAACAAGGGTCTCCTTTGGAAGAGCAGCGTAGGGCCGTCCGAGTTTTATTCAGAGTGGGATATCTCATATTGTAAGTATTTAAGCACAGCGGCTTTCACAATCGAATCGCATTGAATGATTTTCCATAATAAAATCAAAGTCCTACATGAATGCATGCTGGGTTTAAAAAAAATTTAAAACAAACTAAAATAGAAAATAGCCAAGGATAATATTGTCAACTTGTTAAGAATAGGTCAGGATACCGATCCGGTGAGTTGATACTGAGCTGGGGCCCGTTTATCCACGCACCAACTCACTGAATGGAACCGCCATCCCCACGCTACCACATATTAACGGCCTATCCATACAACCCAAATTCTTCCGGAATTATCACCGTTTTTGTTGAAGGGGAACTCAAACCCCAGATTCATTCGAGTCGCAAGGTCCTCGACATGCTCTAATAGCGTAGATATCATATAATATGATGCATGACATGGTGGGACCAATCACCGAATGGTGGTACACAAGATGAGATAGTGACGTCCGTTAGCAAAACCTGCACAGATCAGCATAGATTAATAACATCAGAAAGCAACAGAATCGCAACAGAATCGCACCACAGTACAAGGAGATCCAGACAAAACCCTGACGACTGACCACTGATGTGACGTGTTTCATCCTGTAGCGCCTCTCCTTTCCTATAAGTATCTCCCTTAGGCTAGTTCATCCAAATGCACCAAGGAGAGTTTTGAAAGCTCAAGAGGAGAAGGAGAGGAGAATCTAGTGATTTCCAGGATGGAAGGAGAGTCTTCCCGCCTTGTGAAGAGGAGCAGGCCTAGCAGCGAGATCAGGCGACTTTCCGACCTCGAAGGTCATCTGAGTGGGATGATCAAGTCGCATATGGTAAGTTGATTCATTTCAAATTCTCTGCGCGAACTCTCTTTTCACTTCTTTTCCTTCCTTGTTTTCTTTTTTCTCTTCCAGCCATATCCTCTTTTCCCAGGCCCGAGGAAATTTTCCAAGCTGCCGTGGCTTTCGAAGCTGACTTCCAACGTCTCCATCGGCATGAGGGCCATACTCACGAGGTGGCATCTTCAGGGACTCCTTATTCATGCCAAGCACTACGAGAGGATTCGCATGGACTAGGGGGCTACAGGCGCATTGATGGAGATCTGGCATCCCCAAACCCACACTTTCATCTTACCTACCTTCGAGGCGACCATTCTCCTTGAGGAGGTGGAACTTCTGCTCGGGTTGAAGAAATTCAAGAGTGACGGGAGGATAAAGGTTATGCGGATGCTGACACGGGTGACTTCCGAGAGTGTGCTCGGAAGCTTCATGCCACCTGGTGCTGCTAGAAAGGTCGGGACTCAAAAGGGAATTGATCTGTAAAAGCTCGCAGAATGGGTCATGGATGCCCTGAGAGGGTCGCCAGACGATAACCACTTGGAAGGAATCATGAAAGGGTTCACCATTTATCTGACGGGTGCTCTCTTATTCCCTTACACCGATAACATAGTGAAAGAAGACCAATTGAGTGCCATCTGCGGGATTTGGAGTGGAAAGAGGGTGGGACCCGCCGTCCTCGCCTACCTTTATAATGGCCTTACTGCCTCGAGCATGGATAAGCCTCCTTTCGGTTGCGCACTTGTTCTGAATTGCTAGATTGATTTGCACTTCAAATTTGACCACCATGAGGGGATGCCGACTGCTTCGAAGCTCTTCCAACAAAGCCCCCTTCATCACATAGCCGATGTGTTAGGCTTCGGTGGTACCATAGCGAACCGTGTTCCGTGGCTGAGGAAACGTGAAGATTGGCGGTCTCACTTCAGAACCATGACACAAAGCTTCTTCACTTGTACGCCGGCATGTCTACTCTCGCTTGAACTCCTCATGAGGTTTTCTCCCGGAGCTGAACTCCAACTGATTGGCACGACTGAGTTTGTTCTTTACAACGCGCATCGGTGCTGCCTCCAGATCGGCATTCCATGCCACTCGTTTCCACTACTAACCGACATCGTCCCTTTGAAGAAGAGGGAGTTGGGCGCGGAAGCGGATGCGAAGGAAGCGAAGGCCATTAAAGCACCCTGGAAGGCAAGCGTTGCGGGAAAGGTATTAGCGCATGTAGGGGAAGAATGCGAGCTGTTGAGAGCTTATGTAACTGAACTGGGGAAGTTAAGGCCTAAAGCGCCTAAGCCCCTGATGTAGCTTACGCTGCTTTCTGATGGAATAAAATCTGGCATTTGACATTTTGGACCATTGTTCCCCTTTGTTATCATTTTATTATATTTTTTCTTTTTCTTTTTTCTTATTTATTCATATTATGATCATATATATATACATTTTTTTTAAAAGGGGGGTGTCCAGGGGCCTAGACGCCCCAAAGTTTTTGAATTTTTTAATAAATTTTTTTTTATGGGGTGTCCTGGGACTAGACGCCCCAAAGTTTTTGAATTTTTTAATAAATTTTTTTTTATGGGGGCATCCAGGGGCCTGGACGCCCCAAACGTTTTGTATAAATTTTTTTTAGTTGGGAGTCCAGGCGCCCGGACGCCCCAAACTTTTTAAAAATTTTTAATTAAATTTTTTTTATGGGGGCGTCCAGGCGCCTGGACGCCTCAAAGAGGGACGAAATTTTATAAAAGGGGCTCCCACCCCCTTTTCTCTTTCACTGTTCATTCCAACGACCATTCTACTCTGTACGACCTATTCTCAGTTCCTAATGTAGCAAGGAGGCCCGAGCCAGGGTGGAGAGAAGCGGAAACGACTTATTCGTCATCGAGGAGGTCGAGGGATCGTGCAGAGGAGGCTGCCGTGGAGGGGAGGTTGCCGCGGAAGAGGAGGCACCTCCCTTGGCCGTGGAGGGTCCTGAGGGCCCCGGAGACGCGGGGGAGGATGAGCACGACCTGGTAAGCCCCTTAGACTCCAATTTGTTGCTTTATTATGCGTGAAATGGGGCGAGAGACAACGTTTGGAAGGGGGGTGTGTGAGGGAAGGAGGCGTCCAGGGGCCTCGACGCCTCCATCTTTCTTTTTATTTTATTTTATTTATATTTTTTGGGTTATTACGTGAATAATTATAGGAAATAAAATAAAATGTATGGAGGCGTCCACCTAAGTGGACGCCTTTATATATTATTTTATTATTTATCGTATATACAAAAATGATAAAAAAAAGGAAGCGTCCAATGATTGAGACGCGTTCATAAATAATTATATATTTTATTAATTTTTTTAAAAGGGTAATAATAATAAAGTTTGGAAAATAATAAAAAAAAAGAAAGCGTCCAGTGGCCTGGACGCCTTTAAAAAATATATTTTTTTGAAAATATTTTTTTATTTGAAAATAATAAATAAACTGTTATGCACAGTGTTGTTTATTATTCATGACTCTGATGTGTTCCTTTTTTTTGTTTATTTTGTGGTGTGTAGGGCGTGATGAAGAGTCGGATCAGCTGGTCCCTGGTGGTAGCAGCGTATCGGGGACTGCCAGACTTCCAGAGGGCGCGGGTGGACGCCATGGGTTTTGGAGCGTTCCTGAGGATCGAGCCCTTCCGGCTTGACCTTCCTCTCATCCAGGCGTTGAGGGAGCGTTGGCACGTGCCGAGTCGGGCATTCCTGATGCCCTGGGGGCACATGGTGCCGACACTAGAGGACGTAGCTCGGATCACCGGGCTACGAGTGGACGGAGAGGCAGTCAGCGGGGTCACTTACCCCGACTACAGAGAGAGCGCCTTGGACCTGTTGTGGCCAGAGACGAGCGCGACAGACAGAGACAGCAGGGTAGTCGACCAAGTAGAGATTATGGAGGCGCTCGGATTTGTTGACCCGCGCCAGCGGGTCAGCGAGACTGGAGTGGAGTTTTTGGCACGACTGGAGGGAGACGCCCGTGCAGCTTTCACCCAGGACCCGAGCGAGCGGGAGCTGGTGGATCTAGACCTCCGGAGGTTCCTCTTCTTCTTCCTAGGCCGCCTTCTGCTGGGGAAGAAGGGGGACGGCATCCACTGCCGCTTCCTTAGGATCCTGGCAGACCTGGACAGAGTGGGGGACTATGCGTGGGGAGCAGCCCTACTCGCCCACTTGATCGCCGATCTTTCTCAGACTTCAGAGAGGGAGACGACAGTCAGCGGCTTCGCACCTTTTCTCCAGGTAAACATTTTATTTATGCATTTTACCGTAGTTAAATATGCAATTATTCGTGCTAATGATGTATGATGGATGCAGGTGTGGAGCTACTACTACTTCCCGATGGGAAGAGCCAGGCAGGGGAACAGAAGAGCCGTGCCCCTGGCGCGGCGATGGAGGCCCGTCATGGTTGCGGCACCACATGGCTACCAGCTGGCGTCACTTCGGCGGGAGCTGACTGAGTACCCCGAGGCTATGGTATGATGCGTATGATTATTTTTATTTTTATGTGACTCAATTGAGTAAAATGGCAACTAATATGATGCATGTATGGCGATGCAGGTGGTGTGGAGGCCCTACCTGGGCATGGCCGATGCTGGCCAGCCTTGGGTCGTAGCGGGTCGTCCTCGTTTCTGGCGGGACGTGTGGGTCCATTGCCTGAACGAGATTGAGCCGCTGCGGCTCAGGCTGGTCATGAGGACGTTGGGGTTAGCCCAGGAGTGGGTCGAGGTAGATGAGCCGGTCCGCGTCGGGTGGAAGACCCGGGGGAAGGCGAAGGTCGTGGACTGGCGCACGCGCTTCCCTACGTAGTACCAGGACTGGCAGTAGGGCGGGGTCCCGGTGGTGTCCCATGTGCAGGACAACACCGACTACTTGAGGCGGTACCGGGCCACGTACGGGGAGCGCCTCTACCTTGGTGGTGCGGCAGGGGTAAGTGTGAAATGAAGAATTTTCTTTTCCTATATGCATATGCATGTGACACTATCCTATGTGCAATGCAGGATGCTCGTGATAACATCATTGCCGACCTGCGGGCCCAGTTGGCAGACGCCAGGCAACAGTTGGCGGCCATCCGGCAGGAGTTGGAGATCCTGGTGAGCTATGCAATGTACTATGCATTTTTTTGTGACCTGGATTTTCGATACTTAGCCTCTGACTATCGTTTGCTCTTGTGTTTCAACGGGCCCATCAGGCAGTGGCAGCCGGCATGGCTGGTGGAGCATGTTCCAGTTTGCGGGGCCCTCCTCCGGAGGTCTCTTCCCTTCAGGAGTAGCTGGCGTATGCGGTGGCCCGCGCTGAGGAGGCCGAGCGCGAGCGCGAGGCTCGAGTGAGTGCTTGCTTGACCCTGACTTTCTTTCCAGTTGCTTTTCTTGATCTCTTACGGGGCATGTGGACTTTTGCAGGTGGCGGAGATTCGGGATGCCCTGGCTCGTGCATTCCGTGCTGAGCAGGAGCGCGATGCCCGCGACGCTTGGGTGGCAGAGCGTGACGTGCGGATAGCAGAGCTAGAGGAGGAGCGATGACGGGAGGCTGAGGAGCTTCCTCGCGACATACTGGAGCTACGGATTGCCCTCGAGCTGTCGAGGAGAGAGGCGATGAGAGAGAGGGAGAGGGAGCGGGAGGACAAAGAGAGAGAGAGGGAGGATAGGGAGAGGGAGAGAGAGAGAGAGAGAGAGAGGACAGGAGGGCGGAGTGACAGCGAGATTGGGACGAGAGGAGGGCTCTGGAGGCCCAGATGATGGAGCTCCGACTGAGTCTCGGCACAGTGGAGGGGAGGCTTCATGAGAGTGAGGAGCAGTATCAGAGGGCGAAGGAGCGCGGGGCACGACTTCGTCAGTCTGGTTCCTTCTCCATGGGCAACTTCCTAGTTTCTTTGACCGAGGAGTGTCGTCGCGCCTTTGAGGCTGGCGTGGCACCATAGGGTGAGGTGAGCACCGCTTCTCAGGGTTCGCGGAGGCCCCCTAGGGATCCCCGTCAGAGAGAGAGAGAGATGATCAGGAGGGTGGTAGCGAGAGTTAGAGAGTTGCTTGTACACCTCACCTTCCTCATTTCATGATGTATAACTGACTATGTGAAATGAAATGGTTCCTTGTGTTGTGCGTACTTTCTCTCTCCCACTTTCCTTGCACTTGTTCTTTCGAGGCACGCTTCACGAGACCTTACCCTGAAAAGTTGGGAACTATGTCTTGCATGTTTCTTTGCTCTCTTTTTTTGAGCGCGTCTAGGTGCGAGGACGCGTCTTAACTTTCAAATTCAAATTTAAAGCGCCAGGCGGCCCTTCTTCCGTGCCTTGCCCGCAAACGAGCCCGCCTCCCGTCGAGATTTGCTCACCCGTCTTCGTCTTTTTCCACTCTCGATTGATGGAGTTTGGTGGGCCAAATCATGGTGAAGGGAGAGAGGGGCGAGGAACTCCTCGCCCGAGGAGGGGCGCGCAAGAGCACGGAGAGGCGTCCATGGAAGAGGAAGGGCCCCTTCGGGTACTTGAGGGACCCGAGGGACCCGATGGCGCGGAGGGAGGTGAACATGATCTGGTAGGTCCTCCGATCTCCTCCTCTTTGATTCATTTGGAGTTTGGAGCGAGCCATGTGAGAGGGGAAAAGGGTTCGGCGAGTGTTGCACTCAAATGATGGATGCGTCCTTGACAGGAGACATGTTCTCGTTGTTTGACGTAAGACCCTTCTTTCTTGATGTAGGGCATGGCAAGGATCCCAGGCTTAGCTGATGAATGGGCGAGTGCAGATGAGCCGAGCCGTGTCAGGAAGGAGAGTCACGGCAAGGCGAAGCTCGAGGACTGGCGCATACGTCTCCCTGGACAGCAAGGGAGCGTACTGGTACAGGACAATGCCGACTTCCTGCGGCAACGGAGAGAGAGTCATGTGGGACCTCTCCAACCCGGGGATACGCGTGACATCAACGGCTTGCGTGCCCAATTGACAGAGGCTAGGCTGCAGCTGACCGTCACTCAACAGGAACTGACGATCATGGTAAGTTTAGTGCTACGTTTTTTTTCTAAATTTGGACCTTAGCCAACGGCCGTTGTTTATTTGTTCCAGCGTGCCCAGCAGACAGCGATGGCGGGAATGGCTGGCGACGCATCTTCCAGCTCCTCGGCCCCTTTTCTTGAGATTGCCTCCCTCCGAGAGCAACTTGCTGGTGCGGTGGTCCACGCAGCCCGGGCTGAAGAGGAGCGTGATGCCTTGGGTAGCGACTGTGGCGAAGCTGCGGCATCACAGTGAGGAGAGGCCACATCCGGACATCCTAGAGTTGAGGGTGTTCCTCCAGGTGGCCAAGAGAGAGGCGGAAAGAGAAAGGCTAGAGAGGGAGAAGGAGAGAGAGGACAGAAGAGCCATGGAGGCCCAGGTGAGGGAGCTCCAGCTAGGCCTTCGAGCTATGGGACAGAGGCTAGAGAGCATGGAGGCAAGCTATGAGAGGGCACGAGAATTCGGGGCGTGACTACGCTAGTCTGGCCAGCTCCATATGGGTGGCTTCTTTGCTACGCCAGGGGAGCAGCATCGAGCCGCCACTGTGGAGCAGGCACCACGAGGCGAGGGGACTGCTGTTTCACGGAGCCCCAGAAGGCCCTTGAGGGACACTCACCTCAGGGGAGAGGAGAGGGACGCCTAGAGGGATGAGTGTGAAGGTGATGGCGAGAGTTGGCGAGCTAGCATACGCCTCCTCTCTATGATTGTGATGTTTATGATAGTTTATGTAGACTTATGAATGGAGTGATCTGTTGTTTCCTATTGCTCATTTGTCCTCTTGCGCATTCCTTCCTTCCTACGCTTCTTCTCTTTACACTGTCCCCATGTGATATGCTCGCCGAGACCCTGCCCAAAATGGGGAATCGTATCTTGCTGTGACCATCTTCGGCAACGGAAATCTACCGTCGAAGTCAACAATGATGGCTCTAGCCGCTTCTCCTGAACGATCGTTCAATCTTCTCGGACGACCTCTATATCATGATAGGGCCTCCCTAACAGTATAAGGAGCATGTCATCACATTACATCGTCTAATCAATCACCCTGCGCGAGCGGTGAAGCGACACATGGGGCCACAGGGCAGGTGCCCTATCGCGAGGGCTATCGTTAAAGGTGATGGAGGCAATCTTGGCCCGCACTTCTCCTATTTCTGTAGATACCTGTCTCTTTCATTCTCCCAGGGACATCGAGAGCCAACTTGAAGAGTACAAGTTCCCACGGGAGAGGAGGAACTCAGAATTCTGAGGTCTAGATGGAGGGCGAATCTTCCCACTCCTCGAAGAGAAGCAGGTCCAGCGGTAGTAGTTCCAAGAAACTCTCGGACCTTGAAGGGCACTTCAGCGAGAGGACCCAATCGCAACTCATAAGCTGAGCTTTCCTGCCCCCTTTTCTCATTCTTCATTTCTTCCTTTCTTTCCTTCTTTCTTTCCTTTGACAAAACCCTTCTCCATTCCTTGTGCATGCGCAGAGTGTGATGAAATCACATATTTCATGGGAGTTAGTAGTGGCAGCATACAGGGGTCTCCCGGATTTTCAGAAGGCCAGGCTAGACGTGATGGGATTTGGTACCTTCCTCCGGATCGAGCCGATCAAGCTCGACCCGGTCCTCATCCAAGCCTTGCGTGAAAGATGGGACCCAGTGAGTCGGGCATTCTTGATGCCCTGGGGGCACATGGTGCCCAGTCTGGAAGATGTGGTCCGAATCACAAGCCTCAAGGTGGATGGTGAGGCAGTGACCGGAGTCACTTACGCAGACTACCGAGAAGGTGCCCAGAAGCTACTGGGGTTGGACCTAGATGGTTGGAAGAACAGGTCAGTAGCCAAGGCATCTGTCATGGAGGCGTTAGGGCTTACTGATACTCGTCGACGGGATGATGAGTCCTCGGAAGAATTCATGGAAAGGATGGAAAAAGGATGTCGTGCTGTGTACTGCACACATTTTAGGAATTGGGAGAGATCCAAGATGGATTTGAGGAGATTTCTCCTCTTCTCACTGGGAAGATTGATACTGAGCTCGAAAGGAGACGGTATCCATTATCGTTTCCTAGAGCTACTATCAGACCTTGAAAGAGTGGGGCAGTACGCCTGGGGAGCTGTCATGCTGGCGTACCTGTTTATAGGTCTGTCCCAAGAGACAGCCCATGAGATGACTGTGAGTGGTTTCACACCACTTATCCAGGTATATTTTTGGTTTTATTTTATTTTTATATATATTTTTGTTTGTTTTTTTTTGTAATAGTCCACTTAAGGTACTGATGGCATATGATGATGCAGATGTGGAGCTATTATTACCTTCCGATGGGGAGGGCTCGGCATTGGCGACCAGTGACGGTGCCGTTAGCCAGGCGGTGGCAACCTATCATGAGTGCAACACCTCTATCCTACCAACTGATGGTGCTAAGGCGTGAGCTACATGAGTTCCCTGCGGCGATGGTGGGATTTTTTGTTTTTGTTTTGTTTTATTTTTTTTAAGTTCTGACCAGCTAAACGAGTATGTACAACCTATCCTAGGTAAACTGGAGACCTTACGCAGGCATAGTCGATGCCGACCAGCCATGGGTTTTAACAAGTCATGTCCGGTTTGGACGGGATCTTTGGATGCACTGCCTGAATGAAATCGAGCCGCTTCGGCTACGATTGGTTATGAGGACTTTAGGACTGGCTCAGGAATGGGTGGATACGGCTGCGCCACCTCGCGTTGGGAGGAAGACATGGGGGCCGGCAACCTGCATTGACTGGCGTGTGCGGTTCCCCGAACAATATGAAGACTGGTAACGGGGTGGCACAATCGTGGAATCGCATGCGCAGGATAGTGAAGACTATCTGCGTTTGTATAAGATAATGTACGCAGAGCGGCTCCAACCTCGGGGACTTGTGGAGGTAGATCTCCCTTTTTTTCTTTTCTCTTTTTTTTTTGGTTGTGGAAATGCTGACCCCTGTGGCTGCAGGATGTCCGTGATACTATGATAGCGAACTTGCGATCTCGTCTGGCAGAGACGGAGCAACAGTTTGGAGACACCCGCGGAGCCTTGAGTGCTTCGGTAGGTGTATGTACAATGCACACTCCTAATTAAAACCCTAGATTCAAGGTGTTTGGCCGCTAATTATCCTCTTATGTGGTTATAGCGCGCCCAGATCAGCGATGGGAGCAGGTGGCGTCTCTTCCAGCTTGTGGATCCCTACCTCAGAACTTGACTTGCTTCACGAGTAACTTGCTTGTGCTACACAGCGTGCCGCGGAGGCAGAAGGAATGCACTCCATACAGGTAAGAGTTTCAGTGTTCAGTTCTCCATGTTTATGCCTTGCCGCATATCTGAGCCGGTATATCTGGCAGGAAAAGGAGACGCAAGAGGCACTTGCCCATGCTGTGCAGAGGGAGGCTAGAATAACAGAGCTGGAGGAGGAACTGCGGCGTCGTCCTGATGACGACTCTTCTAGGGATGCCATGGAGCAGAGAATCACTCTTCAGCTAGAGAGAGAAGACTGTGAGAGAGAACGGTAAGAGAAAGAAAGGGACAGAGAAAGAGAGAGAGTCGACAGATTGGCTAAAAGGGAGGAACGAAGGACCATGGAGGCCCAGCTGTTCGAACTCCGAACCAGTCTTGGTCTTGCTGAACAATGGCTGAAAGATGGTGAGGAGCGCTACCGAAGAGCACGAGAGCGTGGCTTTCGTGTTAGTAGCTTCTTTGCTGCCCCTACGGATCAACGCCGGGGTGTGGTGATGGGAAGAGGAGTACAGAGTGGTAGAAGTACCGCTTTTCGTAGTTGGGTAGCACCCTTGAGAGTGTTTTGCCTGGAGAGCGGCGGGACGAGTAATGTAGAGAGAGAAGGTGGAACGTAATGTACAATTTCTTATTTTGGAATGGAATAAAAGGTTTGGTTTTGTTGGTTTTCATCCCGTTCTTGCTGCCTTGAATCCCTGCACACATCACTGAAACAAACAAGTCAGAATTTCTGCTCTGACTTGGCCCCTTGCTCAATAAATAGATGTTTGTTTTAACTGTCCTTGATAACAGGTCAAGGGGCCAAGCCTTTATTAATGAAGGCAAGGGAATGATGCGATGATAATGAATGCGACAGACAAGCACACGAATGCAAACGAGATTTAAAAGTGAAATGCTGCATACAAATGCAATCATGCGAAATGGTTTATTTTTTCTTTTTATTTTTATGACATTTTTGTTATTTTGTTATAATTTTTTTTTTTGGGTTTGCAAATATCTACATTTTCTCTTTTTCCCTTTTTTTGTTGCTAACGTCAGGTAAGCACCCACATGACACCTAACCTACATGAGAGCAGGGGTTTCTTACTAACCTCCCAGGTATCCTAAGTGCACATCTAGGTTGATTTGGGCCTCTAGACCCCTCGAATGATAATCCCGCCGGCTAAGACTTACCCTGATGACAATGCCGTCATGCCATGCTTAGGCTCCCAGTCGCTTCCGACCACAGGGATTCACCCAAAAAGCGTTCGAGGTAAATGATTTACCCGACCCGGGTCTATTTCCTCACAGCTCAAGATGGTATATGATGGAACACCCTTGAACCCTAACGACCAATCGCGCAACGCTGACCCGGAATCAGACGCCGTCACACCCAGAGGTGACGCGCTTGCATTGGCCTAAGCCCAAGGTTAAATAAGAAGACATCAAGGCAGTAGACATGGGTCTTGACCGGCCAGAAACACAGAGACTCCTTCGCAGCGATAGCTTTTACTTTTCAAAGTAGACAACCACATGTGTGTTAAAATAGGGTCGCGGACCTTGGCGGGTTTCACCCTTCAGACATTCCATCGAGCTTTTATCTTTAAAGGAAGAAGGAAGAGTGTAGGGGGTAAACCTCCTGAGAGGACCGGTAAAATCGTTAACCCGGCGAGCCAATAAGGGTCCATTTAACTCTTCCCCTTTCGGGCAACTTCGGACCAAATCTCGAGCATTTACATTCCATGGCCCCTTTTGTGGATTTAAGCTTTTGCTTTGAGGGGTTTCATTGATTGAATCAGGCACGGTCACGACCAGGCTTTTCTTTTGATTTTGGTTTTGTGCTTCTTTTTGCGAGGGAGATATAGTCGTTTGACGTTGTGGGCTCCCTGTCACATGCCTGTGGGGACACTGCCCTCTTATCGTGCTCTGACCGATGCTCGAGGAAATGGATCCTACTCTCGCCTTAAGGGATTTGAGTTTTTGTTTCTTATGCTCAGCGTTTTAAGGGCCACGACTGTCTCATTTGGTCAAAGAAAAGAGAATAAAGATTACAGCTTCTGGAGATCTTCTGGGTGAGGCCCCACCGTAGGTGATGCTACCAATTTTTTTGGATAAAATACATAAGTGTGTATGCGTTGGCTTGCTTTGGGCGGGCATAGGCCGATGTGGCCGGACATGGATCTCCACGGTTCTGGCAGACCAAGACTCGGTGCCTACCAAGTCTTAATGGGCTCTATCCTAATATGGAGGTTGAATGCAATGACTTAACTCCATGGTAACTCCCAGGCATCAACATTTCAAATTTTTTGTATATATTTTTGGTGATTTTCAATATTTTTGTTATTTTTTTGATGTTTTCTTTCTTTTCAATTTTTTGACGTTTTGACACTATGCTAAGGGTAGTACTTTTTAAGATAAAGCCCATTCCACGGGTGGGATAACTCGGTCCCTTGAGTATCGACTAGCTTGTAGGCGTTACCGGGATGCACAGTCTGAATCACGTACGGTCCTTCCCAATTGGGTTGAAGTTTAGAACGCGGCCCACCAGGTTTTACAAACATTCTTTTCACTATCATCTCGCCAATTTTGAATTTTCTCTCAACGACTTTCTTTTGGTAAAAGCGAGCGAGTCTATTTTGATACACACGCGCATGCTCTGCAGCGACCAGCCGCTTCTCATCTAAGAGTTCCAACTGGGCAAGGAGTGAATTACGACATTCGTCGAGGGGAAATTCCTCATCCAATTGTACCCTGAGAGAAGGGATCAGAGTCTCGTACGGGACTACCGCTTCCATCTCATAAGTAAGGGCAAACGGAGTTTATCCGGTGGGGGTACGGATTGAGGTGCAATATGCCCATAGAGCTTCGATAAGCTTCTCTGGCCAGTCTGAAAACTTACTAGACTCGTAGGTTTTCTTTATGATTTTGATCAATGTCTTGTTGGTGGCCTCTACTTGGCCATTACCTTGTGGGTAATAAGGTGATGAATGATGCAATGCAATTGTGTACCTTTTGCAGAGGTCCTGAAGGTCCTGAGAAATGAACTATGGCCCATTGTCGGTGACCATTGTGCTTGGGACGCCGAACCTGGTGAGGATGTTCTTCATAATGAACTTGCAGACTGTTGACGTCTTAATTTCCGCATAAGCTTCGGCTTCGGCCCATTTGGTAAAGTACTCCGTCGCAGTGAGGATGAAAGATTTCTGTTTGGTGAGGGAATTGGGATCACCTAGGGGACCAATGATGTCAAATGCCCATATGGAGAAAGGCCACGGGGAGGATATTGGATGAAGTGAGGAAGATGGTGAATGAATTTTATCGGCGTGAAGCTGACACTTGACACATCTACGGACATAAACAACACAATCCTCTTCCATAGTGGGCCAGTAAAAGCCTTGCCGAACGATCTTCTTAGCGAGCATTTGGCTATTTACATGGCCACCGCATACACCTGAGTGTGCTTCCTCTACACATTTCCAAACCTCATCGTCATCAAGACATCTTAGTAGAACACCCGTAAGGCTTCTCCTGTACAGTAGACCTCCAACCAATGTGTATTTCTGGGCCACCCTTCTTATGGCTTTCTTATCCTCTGTGGTGGCTCCTTCAGGGTAAGACTGATCTTTACAATACTTGACAATTTCTTAGAACCAAGGTTTCTCCTCGTCGGCCAGCTCTTCTTCAAATTCTGCCAACATGATTTCTCTCTTCTCAAGTATTTCTCCTTCCTGGATCTTCCGTAGGACTCTTTCTTTAACCCTTAAAAGGTAAGGGTCCTGAACAGCAGGGACAAGACGTTTGTAGATATTGATGGATTTAAACCATGCACCTAGAGGGAACTTGAAAGATGAGGCCAAGGAGGCGAGGGCATCGGCCAGAATGTTCTGTTCGCGAGGAACATGGACAAAGATCAGCTTGGTGAACAATTTGACATAAGCGGAGACCAGCTCCTGATAGGGCTTGAGCTTGGGATCAAGGGTGCGATATTTGGTAAGCACTTGGCGGAGAATAAGTTGACTATCACCCACGACTCGTAATTCGGTGATATAGAAGGAATGGGCCAGTTCTAGACCAGCTAGAAGAGCCGCATACTCAGCAATGTTGTTGGTGACTGGAAATGCGAGGTGAAGTGCCTCTGGGATGGTAACGCCTTCGGGCGTTAGAAGGACAATGCCAATACCCTTCCCTTGGGAATTCAGAGCTCATCAAAATATAACGTCCACATTGGCTCAGCAGATTGGGTGATGGACATTAGTTCCTCATCTGGAAACTCTGATTGGACAGGATCGAACCTGGGAAGAGGATGGTGGGCGAGATACTCGGCTATGGCATAGCCTTTAATTGCCTTTTGCTAGATGTAGGTGATGTCGAACTGAGAAATAAAACTTTGCCAGCGTGCTAGCCTATCCGTAAGGATGGATTTCTCCAGAAGGAACTTGATAGGGTTCATGCGAGCAATCAAGTTGACCTAATGAGCCAAGAAGTAGTGCTTCAATTTCTGCACTACCCAAACTAGGGCAGCACAGATTTTCTCCATGACTGTGTACTTCTGCTCACAGGGATTGAGAAGTTTGGACAAGTAATAGGTTGCCCGTTCCTTGCCTTCTTCATCAGCTTGTGCGAGGACGGCTCCCACGGAGTCATCCAAGACTGAGATGTAAAGAATCAGATGTTTTTCTGGTTTGGGTGGAATGAGAACGGGTGGACTAGCCAGATATTCCTTTAACCCTTCAAAAGCTTTTTGGCATTTAGAATCCCAATGGAATTCTACTCCCGGCTTGGTCAACTCATAGAAAGATCTACACCTTTGCGAGTGCTGAGACACAAATCGACGGATGAATTGTAGCCTCCCAATTAAACCTTGGAATTCCCTCAAATTTTTGGGAGGTGGCATGTCCCTGATGGCCTTAGCTTTGTTGGGATCTATCTCGATCCCCCTTTTGCTCACAATGAAGCCCAGTAACTTGCCCGATGATACACCAAACACACACTTTTTCAGATTCATTTTCAATTGGAACTCC
This sequence comes from Amorphophallus konjac, assembly GCA_022559845.1. NCBI lineage: Eukaryota > Viridiplantae > Streptophyta > Magnoliopsida > Alismatales > Araceae > Amorphophallus > Amorphophallus konjac. The sequence continues at coordinate 336,834,475 of CM040123.1, forward strand.
CTTGATCTCTGCAAGACCTTAGCCAAAACCCTTGGATGTTCTACCCTGGTCCTTGATTTCACCAATAAATCATTCACATACACCTCCAGATATATATGCATCATGTCATGAAATATGGCCATCATAGCTCTTTGGTAAGTAGCTCCAGCATTTTTTAACCCAAACGGCATGACCACGTAACAATATGTTCCCCATGGTGTACTGAATGACGTCTTCTCCTGATCCTCTTCTGCCAAACGGATTTGATTATATCCTAAAAATCCATCCATAAATGAGAGGGTTTCATATCCTGCTGTGTTATCGATTAACACATCAATATGAGACAAGGGAAAATCATCCTTTGGACACGAGCGGTTAAGGTCCCGGAAGTCGATGCAAATCCTGACTTTCCCATCTTTCTTCATGACCGGGACAATGTTTGCCACCCATTGAGGATAAAGGACGACTCTAATAAACCTGGCTTTATGGAGCTTGTCGACCTCTTCTTTCATTTTCAAAGCCATTTGAGGGTGGAAACGCCTTAACCTTTATTTTACCGAGGCGGATCCTGGTTTTAGAGTTAAGCGATGTTCAACCAAGGCGGAATCCAATCCCGGCATATCCTCGTAGCTCCATGCAAACGTGTCCTTATACTCTTTAAGAACTTCGACCAATGCCTCTTCTTCAGAGGGTGGTAGATTATCACTTATGAGGATGATCCTAGGGTCTTCTTCAGTTCCCAAGTTGACTTCCTTGGTGGACTCTTCTACGGCGGCTGACGGCTTGTCGAATCTCCTTATTCCACTAGCATATGCGCCAGCCGCATCCTCATATTCTTCATCCCCTTTTTCAAAAGGGTATTCTTCATCGGTGATCTCGTAGACTCCATATCCTTCATCAATCACACAATTACCCTCACATTCTATCTCCGGTAGCTGGATGGGATTTTCTAGCAGCTGAGGGATGTCGAGAAGGGCCTGACACCTGGTGGCTAAATCCAGAAAGAACCGACGAGGGATCTGCCTACCCTTGGATTTCTTCTTGGATACTACCCTTGATTTATTATCCCTAGCTTGACTCACATTTTTTGCAGAAGGAGAAAAGGTTGAAGGGGATGGTGAAGAATGTACAGGGAAAGACTCCTCAGAGGAGGGGTAGAAAAGGTCACTCATGGGACCTTGGATGAGTGGCCCGTAGGGCGGGATGCACTCGTGGGAGATGTAGGAGGTTTCCTCAATAATGATGTGTTGTTGAGGAGTTTTAAAATTGATGTTTTTTTTTCGTTTTCATTTTTGATGACAAAATAATGAAAAGAAATCGGAGGAGAGCGAAAAGTGGTTATAGCTAAAGGATTGGGAGGCTCGTAGATCAGATCATGATTAAAAACCTGGCGCGGGTTGAGAAACCCGCGCAGGTAGGTGAGTAGAGAAGGGGACCTGGGAAGATCATCAGACAATCGTCTGGCCCAGGAAGAAGACATCAGCAAAGGCTGAGATGAGTGAATGGAGAAGACGGCGACTAATGAGCCGTCGATGGCAATGTTGATGACGGATAAAGATCCGCCGGTGATAGAGTCCTTCTGGCGAGGACGAGGATAGTTTGGAACCTTGGCAACAGTAGTGATATTCTCTGGCATTTCGGAGATCAATGGCGGTCCTTCAAGCTGGGGAGGCGAGAACAACATTTCCAGTGCAACAGAAATATCATGTATATCAAACCACTTGTCCCATTCGCATTCTGGATCTTCGATCTTGCCTCTTTTGGTGACCCTCGGATATTTTTCAGCCGAATATACAGCATGTGATCTCCCGTGTGCTTCTTGCGGGTAATCCCCCATCTGAATAACGGGCCCTTTGTTGAAATGGTTTGATAGGGTCCATGTGAGGGGCTTCCAATCTGCCTTGAGTGGTCCTTTGAAGCCTAGGCCAAACCTGCGGTTCGGCCTGATTTCCTTTGGTGGTTTCAGCCTACCTTGTAGTTGCGCGCCCAGACCTTTGCCCTATTGATAGCCGATATTCCTCATAATCTCCCAACCTTTGGAATGAAAAGGGAGACATGGCGTTGTCATCTTGATCGGCTTCTTTGGTGCTAGCGGAGTGTGAGATGAATCACATACATTCAGCAGCGACAATATGGGCCGATGAGATGGCCAAACAGAGGGCATAAAGGTGTTGATAGTATCTACTATGTGAAGGACATGTGTACCGACCACTTTAATAATTCTCCCATTATAAGGAAACTTTAAGCATTGATGGTTGGTGGAAGGCACAGCATCCATGGCTTCAATGTAGGGGCGACCCAGTATGGCCTTGAATGTGGGGTCCATGTCAAGGACGTGGAATTCCGTGGAGACTGATATAGGGCCTAGCTCCGCTTTCAGGACAATCATCCCTTGTGGCGGCCTTTTGCTATTGTCATAAGCTGTGACTGTGATCGAGGAAGGTCTTATCTGTTCCTCGTCGACCCCACACAACTGAAGGGTGCTCATGGAGATCACATTTATGGACGCACCTGTGTCTACAAGGCACGGGTTTATGGAGACTCCATTGATTTTTATTGCAATGCACAATGCATATTTTCGAGCTTCCTTGGGAGCGAGCTCGTAGTTGTGAAACATGATGGCCGGTTGTGTGTCTGTTGGTGTTAGGATGGTTGAAATTTTCTCTACGGGGAGGTCTTCATTCACCATGACATTTTGAAGATATTCCATCAAGGCCGCCTGATGGGACGTGGACCTTTGAAGCAGCTCGAGGATGGAGATCCGAGCAGGTGTCTTGTCCAAGTGTTTCAACAAATCATACTGTGTTCCAGGGATAGATTTTTCTGGCCGTTCTCCATCGTCCTTCTCTAGCTGAGACTGCTCGGGGTTCTGACTGTTCTGGGGGAAGACCCTGTGGAAAATCCTTCCACTCCGGACCACCATTGCATGTGGCTTTTGTACCTCTATGGGGGTAGCTGTGGGTTTTAACAGAGGTTTGAGGGGTAGTGGTGGAGGAATGGTTGACGAAGCTGGAGTAGCAATGGGAGCAGGGATTCTGATGAGAGGTTTGTTTGGTGGAGGCATGGTGGAGGTAGAGGGGATATCATATGGGCGATGAAGGATAAGGGGTTTGGATGGTAGAGATGGAGGTAAAGTGGAAGTGGATGAGGCTTGAGGTGGGTAATGGTTTTGAGAGGGATGGTGGGTGATGAGTGGTTTTGAAGGCATTGGTGATGGTATTGTGGAGATAGGCGGGGTCAGGTATGATTGACGGATGATGAGAGGTTTGGAAGGCATAGGGGTAGATGTAGTAGAGGTGGACGGCAAAATGGAGGAGTGAGAGAAGATGAGAGGGTGTGGGGGCGTAGTGGAGGGTGTTGGCCGATAGGTGGTTGGGGTGCGAATGAGAGGACGTGATGGCAGTGGAAATGGTGAAGGCGGTACTGATGCGGATTGATGAGAGAGAGGTGCTACCCGGGCAAGGCGAGGGGGTTGCATGACGATAGGGTTGGCGGTAGAAAGAATAGAGGTACTTTCTGGGTGCCACACCTGCTCTCTCCCGACTTCCAGGAAGGAGGCGATGGGGTTGACCTGGTGATTGGGCTGTTGGTGCTCCGACAATGGATTCTGAATTATGCCCATGTTGGACTGTTGTTGTTGTTGTGCCTGCTGAGGCTGTTGCTGTGGTTGTTGCTGCTATTGTAACTGCTGCTGTTGTTAGAACTGTGGTCTAGGAGGGGGTCTCCAGGCTTTGAGAGCAGCGACGTATCGCCTCATTTCATCCCAGTCAATCCCACCCTCATCATTCATATCATAGATGTAATCCTTAAAGTGAAAACAATTCTCTATTGTGTGTCCTGGCTGCCTGTGGTAGACACAGTATCTGGAAGTGTCGACATTCGGGGGCCATGCGAGCCTCTCCCTAGGTAAGACGAGTGTATTTGAGGCCATTGAAAATATCTGCTAAGGTTTCTGGCAACGGTGGGTAATGGGCTCTCTTGGGGCCGATTGGTCTCCTTTGTTGCTGTGGGGGTCCATAATTCCCTGAGGGTGGAACTTGGTGGTATGGAGGTGGTGGTTGTTGTTGCTAGGGGGGAAATGGTGGAGGCATGTTGTTCTGGGGTGGATTGTTTTGGGGTGTAGGACGAGAGGGAAAAGGACCTTGCTGGAGGGGAAGTCGAGGCATTTGTGGGAACCTTGGGTTGGCTGCATAGTTGGCATTATTTACTGCACTCACTTGCTCATTTGTTACGACCCCTTCTGTCGCTCCACTCGGGACACCAGTGCCTGTCTTTCTGACTATCTTGGGCTTTGGCGGCTTAGGGGCTCTCGTCGTGTCAGCTAGGGGCTCTCGTCTCACCACGAACGGGTCGACTAACTCTGGGGAACTTCAATGGTACAACCAGCCCAGTGAACGAAGAGGAGATTCTTCGATGTAGGGGACTTACGGAGGTCCCAGTGGAGGAGATTCTAGTCCGTCGAGAGGAATTCCCGAACGGAGTGTCCTTCCTTCACCGAGAGAGGGTGATCCTTAGAAAAAAAAATGAAAAAGAATAGAAAAGATAGATGGATGTATGCAATGGAATGCTGACAGATATATGGAGCACAAAAGATCAATAAGACAACCATGATATAACAACACGCAAGACATAGTAAAGAAAATCACAAGAAACTGCAAGGGTAACTGAAAGAAAGCAACCAGAAGTCCCATTGTGATCGCCAATCTGTGAGCGACGTCACGTGGATGGAATATAATGATGATGATGTGCCCGCAGGGAGGGGCGAAAGCGGAGCGCGCGAGGGGCTCGTTTATGTTGCAACACAGAAAGAAGAAGAGAGGAGAGAGGCCACCACGGGAGATTGCTCCGACGGGGCGTGCGGGATAGATGCAATATAACAAAATATGGGGGTTAAACGGCCATAGCGGGAAGTAACTCGCCGCGGCCTCGGGGGATGGGAATGGTATGAAAATTAAATAGCAAGAATTAAAACGGCCATTGCGGGAAGTGACTCGCCGCGGCCTCGAGATTATAGCAGATATGGAAGCAGTTCAAGATATAACAAGGAGCAGATAGAATTCAAACGGCCATTGCGGGAAGTGACTCTCCGCGGCCTCGAGAGTATAGCAGGATAGAGACATAACAAGATATAAGAAGAAGCGAAATTCAAATGGCCATTGCGGGAAGTGACTCGCCGCGGCCTCGAGAATATAGCAGAATAGAGATATAACAAGATATATAAAAAGAAGCAGAATTCAAACGGCCATTGCGAGAAGTGACTCGCCGCGGCCTCGAGAATATAGCAGAATAGAGATATAACAAGATATATAAAAAGAAGCAGAATTCAAACGGTCATTGCGAGAAGTGACTCGCCGCGGCCTCGAGAATATAGCAGGTATAAGAGCAGCATAAAATATAAAGATAGAAATTCAAACGACCATTGCGGGAAATGACTCGCCGCGGCCTCGAGATTATGATGTGATCGCCAGGGGTCGAGAACCTCAAAATGAAAAAGTGATCGCGCCTACCTCACTAGCAGGAAGTGGCTGGTTGCTCCTTCCTCTCCCTTCGGCCGGCCGACGGAGAGGGCTTTCTTCGATTACCCTTGCAAAACAACAGACAGTAGATACACGGAATTAGAAAATGGCAGTGTAGTATCAATCTCTTACGATGAAAGTGATGAAATCGTGGCAGGACACACACCTGGTTGGTGTGGTTTTAAACCCCTCTCGGACACGAGTAAGAGGGAAATGCAATGATGGATGGAATTGTGCAAAGAAGTATATAAAAGAAGGCTCCCTTATGAAGGGAGATTGAGGATGTGAGATGATGAATGTAAAAGAACTACAAAGGAAAGGAAGGGATTGGCTTATTGGATGTGCCGATGGCGAGATCCGGCGGAGCTTCGGCAGCGTAGGGATGACGTGGAAGTGCGGTGGACGAGGACGGCCTTTCTCATGTGAGCGCGGGCACCCGGGAAGTCGGCAGAACCTCCTCCTGAAAAGAAACTACGGGTTAGGAAGGGATCCGGCAGCCTCTGGGCTCCAGCAGCCTGTCGGACCTCTCAAAAGCTCTCCCTCAGACTGAGAGGGGGTCTTCTATTTATAGAGCTCCGGAGGATGTAGGCGTCCAGGGGCCTGGACGCCTCCACTGAGACAAAAGGAATATTTTATTATTTTTATTCTGAATATTTTAAAGAAGGCATCCAGGCAACTGGATGCCTTCATAATAGCCCACCTGAGCGACGTCACGCGGATGGAATATAATGATGATGATGTGCCCGCAGGGAGGGGCGAAAGCGGAACGCGCGAGGGGCTCGTTTATGCTACAACACAGAAAGAAGAAGAGAGGAGAGAGGCCACCATGGGAGATTGCTCCGGCGGGGCGTGCGGGACAGATGCAATATAACAAAATATGGGGGTTAAACGGCCATAGAGGGAAGTGACTCGCCGCGGCCTCGGGGGATGGGAATGGTGCGGAAATTAAATAGCAAGAATTAAAACGGCCGTTGCGGGAAGTGACTCGCCGCGGCCTCGAGATTATAGAAGATATGGAAGTAGTTCAAGATATAACAAGGAGCAGACAGAATTAAAACGGCCATTGCGGGAAGTGACTCGCCGCGGCCTCGAGATTATAGCAGATATGGAAGCAGTTCAAGATATAACAAGGAGCAGACAGAATTCAAACGGCCATTGCGGGAAGTGACTCACCGCGGTCGCGAGATTATAGCAGATATGGAAGCAGTTCAAGATATAACAAGGAGCAGACAGAATTCAAACGGCCATTACGGGAAGTGACTCACCGCGGCCTCGAGAGTATAGCAGGATAGAGACATAACAAGATATAAGAAGAAGCGGAATTCAAACGGCCATTGCGGGAAGGGACTCGCCGCGGCCTCAAGAATATAGCAGAATAGAGATATAACAAGATATATATAAAAAGAAGCAGAATTCAAACGGCCATTGCGGGAAGTGACTCGCCGCGGCCTCGAGAATATAGCAGGTATAAGAGCAGCATAAAATATAAAGACAGAAATTCAAACGGCTATTGCGGGAAATTACTCGTCGCGGCCTCGAGATTATGATGTGATCGCCAGGGGTCGAGAACCCTAAAATGAAAAAGTGATCGCGCCTACTTCACTAGCAGGAAGTGGCGGGTTGCTCCTTCCTCTCCCTTCGGCCGGCCGACGGAGAGGGTTTTCTTCGATTACCCGTGCAAAACAACGGACAGTAGATAAACGGAATTAGAAAATGACAGTGTAGTATCAATCTCTTGCGATGAAAGTGATGAAATCGTGGCAGGACACACACCTGGTTGGTGTGATTTTAAACCCCTCTCGGACACAAGTAGGAGGGAAATGCAATGATGGATGGAATTGTGCAAAGAAGTATATAAAAGAAGGCTCCATTATGAAGGGAGATTGAGGATGCGAGATGATGAATGTAAAAGAACTACAAAGGAAAGGAAGGGATTGGCTTATTGGATGTGCCGATGGCGTGATCCGGCGGAGCTTCGGCAGCGTAGGGATGACGTGGAAGCGCGGTGGACGAGGACGGCCTTCCTCCTGTGAGTGCGGGCACCCGGGAAGCCGGCAGAACCTCCTCCTGAAAAGAAACTACGGGTTAGGAAGGGATCTGGCAGCCTCTCGGCTCCAGCAGCCTGTCGGACCCCTCAAAAGCTCTCCCTCGGACTGAGGGGGGGTCTTCTATTTATATAGCTCCGGAGGATGGAGGCGTCCAAGGGCCTGGACGCCTCCACTGAGACAAAAGGAATATTTTATTATTTTTATTTTTTTATTCTGAATATTTTAAAGAAGGCGTCCAGGCAACTGGACGCCTTCATAACAGTCCACCGGAACCCCGCTGAAAGCCGCACGCGGTTTGGTACAACGCGTGGTTTTGATGGGCGCCCGTGACTCACGAATGGGCGCGTCTAGCTGAGAAGACGTCTTCATACTTTTGGATTTTTGCACAACGTCAAATCGAGCGGCAGTTCGGTTTGTCTGGATGTTGGAGATTGAAGGCGTACAGGCACCTGGACGCCTCAAAGTTTTTAGATTTTTCCGAAACGACCGATCGATCGGCGGGTCGGGGGCGCCCGTGATCCGGATAATGAAGGCGTCTAGGTATCTGGACGTCTCAAAAGGAGGCGTCTAGGGCCCTGGACGCCTTCAATAATTATACTTTTTATTTATTTTATTTATTTATTTATTTTATTTATTTTTATGAAGGCGTCCAGGCCCTAGGACGCCTTCAAGAAAATATTTTTTTATTTTTTTTAAATATTTTATGCCTGATGAAGGCGTCCAGGCAACTGGACGCCTTCAAAAAAGGACCTCCGGAACTACCGAAAAGCCGTCGACAGCTGTCCGCCAGACATCCTTCTGGTTCCGGAAACTTCTGATGCGTCCGGTTGGCGATGATGCCGTCCGTATGCTGTATGATTTTCGCGACGAGGTTGTTTCCGGATGCTGCAGGGGTGTTACGTTACCTACTCAAAAGGCGAAAGAAGACTCAAGAATAGGAAGCACTCAAGCGATTCAGAATGCGAAAGCCATTGCGGGGCGTCATATAGTAATATGAGATTTTCTCAGGGGATGTCAGAAATAGCGTGTTTACAGGAGAGCTGACGGAATCCAAATCGGATATCCGGTTTGGGCTCGGTGCTCAAATAACATTCTTCGAAATAATTTAGTTTAAAACAAATCAAAGAGTTAGGGGTTCAAAATCTGAAATACCAATTTTTTTGATGTGCCGATTATTCCAACATGACCTGAGTGGTGAGAGTGATTTGGGAGAGCTGACAAAATCTAAATCGGATACTCGGTTTGGGCTCGGCGCTCAAATTACACTTTTATGAACTAAGTTAGTTTAAAATCAAAGAACTCAAGTTCGAGTGTCTAAAATCTGAAATATCATCTTAATCAGTGTGCCAATTATTCCAACACGATCTAGGTGGTAAGAGTAACCTGAGAGAGCTGACGGAATCTAAATCGGATAATTAGTTTGGGCTCAGCACTCAAAATTACATTATCCGAAATAACTTAGTTTAAAGCAAACCAAAGAGCTCGGGTTGGAGGGTCCAAAATCTGAAATACCAGCCTGATCGGTGTGCTAATTGTTGTAATATGACCTGAGTGATGAGAGTGACCTAAGGGAGCTGACAGAATCGAAATCGGATACTCGATTTGGGCTCGGTGCTCAAACAACAATTTTCCAAACTAACTTGAAGAATTCACGTACATATCATCTTATTTTGAATTTATAACAAATCAAATAATTAACATAATTTAATTTTTACTTAATTAATTATTTATATGTATCTAATATTATATTTTTAATATAGGATCCTCCAACGGGTGACGATGGAGGAGACAAGGAGGACGGGGACGATAACCACATGGAGGACATTTCTTGATTTTTTAATCATATTGTAAATTAATACTTTTAAAATATTATATGTAAATAATTTTTCTATGAAATATAATTATTATTTTATTATGATGTGTGAATGCTGTGTAGTTTTTTAATTAAATAGGTATTTTTTTGACCTTTTAAGATTTATTATAAAAAATTCAAAATCTTAGGACAAAATCATTGAAGGATTTTGAATTTCATCACAGATTTTAGGCAAGAAATCTCCGATGAATTTTTTTAATCCATCGGAGATTTTCCGATGGATATTATATTTCGTCACAGATTTTAGGGACAAAAAGTTTCGACGGATATTATGTTCTGACATAGATTTTTGAGACAAAAATACCAATAGATTTCTATTTCTATCGTAAAAATTACAAACGAATTTTTGCCAAATAGTTTTTCCATCGTTGATGAAAATGTGTTACTTATTTTCGACAAAAAGTCTTATGGAAATATTTCCGTTGCAAATTTCAGTTGGATTTCAGATGGAATTTTTTCCATCGAAAATTTGTGATGCAATATATCCGATGGCCAATTTCCTTCCTAAAACCATCAAAAATCCATCGCAATATCTTTCTACGATTGATTTCCAATGAAATAGGGACAGATATTCGTCGTCCTTATTCTCGCATTTTCTTGTAGTGTACACTTGAAGTACAACCCTTATAAACTGGAGTATCGATGGATTTAAAATGATGCATTCGAAATCACTCGAGTACCTTATTAATGTAAGTCTCTTGAGACAAACTCATAAGCCTTTCACTATTCTTATATGAGGACATAATTTACCTCATCATTGTCTTTTATTTTAAAAGAAAAGACAACCACTGCTTAGTGGCATCAATAGACTTCATATCATTCCCGGCTAATAATATGTTGTCAACATATAAAGATAAGATAATGGTATTTTATGCCATACATTTAACATACACATAGTGATCTTCTTCAATCATCTCAAAACTAAATGAGATAATTACGTATAGAATCTCAATTATCAATATCTAGACGATTATTTGAGCCCATAAACAGAATGTTCGAGATAGTGGACTTTGTGCTCTTATCCCTAAATTTCAAACTCTTCTAGTTAAAACATATATATTGTCACGTCCCGACGCAGAATATCGAGGGTGCGACGAGTCGTAAACAAGCGTGTCGATCAGAGCAAGTACAATTTTATTTCTAAAGACAGAAATGAATGGGAAAATGATACTTTTATTCCATCAAAATGAAGTTTACAACACTAATTGATAAGCCATAAAGACAACTACAAACTTATAATCCAAAAAACATCATTTTTACAAAAATATTAATGACCTACATAAACCTAGGTAAAAGGAAAATCACTCTCACTCTTGTCTATTCCCTTGATCATTTTCATTCCCTGCAATAATTAACCAAAACGTAGGGTGAGCTAAAAGCTCAGTAGGATTTTATATCTCTAAAAACTAGGCAATCTTTAAGTATTAACAATTTAAGTAATTTTTAAAGTTGTATCGAGAAGTGTATAAACATGAATGGAATTCCAAGTAATTGGGATAACAAGATATCAAGAGAAATTTTCAAGTAATGAATTTGACAAGTAAAGACTTTTCATGTAATTTGGCCATTTCATGCAAGTCAAGTAAATCATGTATTGATCGAATAATCATGTAAACAAGTAATCAAATACCAATAACGAAATGTGGAATGCCATATCAAGTAAATCTATCATACACTTCGGTGCAATGCCACACCGTGGTCAATCAACTCCCATGGACACAAGTACTTTCGAACGCTCCCCCCAGGACCAGATCGGGCCCCATTAATGCCAGGCATTGAGTCATATGGATCAAAAGATCCCAAGTACGCCTCGACATCCACTTTAATGTATATGACCAATGAATTTCAAGAAATAGACTATTGTAAATAAGTAAAGATCTGGCAAAAATTTTGGAAGTTACAAGAAAAGTGGATAATAGTTTTGAGGCATAATGTTTAACGATATCAAGTCGTGGAATTCAAGAACGAATGGTAACTAGAAGTAAATAGAATTATTATAAATTCCATAGTCTAATCGGATGTGTATTTTTTTCATAATTAAGTGGTTTAGGTAAGAAGTAAAATTTTCAGATTTTAAAATCCTGATTTTTGGTATTTACTATTTATTTACTATTTATTTACTATTTATTCATCAATGCACTAGTTATTTGATAAGAAAATAGAGCTTATGTACTAAAAATAAGTTTTACTTGCTGAAAATAAATTTCATGTGTCACTTTACTGCTGAGATGATAAGATAGACTTTTCGTGCTGGAATTAACTTTTTATCATGCCGAAAATTATTATTTAATATATCATTATGAATACTTAACATGCTAATAATCCTCGTACACTAACATACTGATGAGGTGACAAACATAAGTTTACCATGTTGTTTGCCTAATTTTTCTGATAACAAAATAAAAAATTTTTATGCTGAAAAATATTTTTATACATTTATTTGTTAATTATTTATTGAGAAAATATGTTTATCATGCGAAAAATAATTTTTAAATAGCTTTAGCATGATGAAATTAATTCTAACATGCTAAAATAATCATTACATACTGTAAATGATTTTATCTTACTGAAAGAAATTTTTAGCATGCTGAAATTAATTTTTATACATTTATTTACTAATTTCTTGCTAGAAAAAAAATGCAAAAATCAGTTTTAAGAAAATTTATCATGCTGAAAAATAATTTCCTATCTCAATATGTAGGAGGTAAATTTATCATACTAGAAATAATTTTTAACATGCTGAAATTAATTTTCATGTATTAATTTACTAATTATTTCATAAAAAAAATTAGGTTTAACATAAAAAAATATTTTTTTCTGATAATATGATAGAAACGATTTTTGTCATCCTTAAAATAATTTAAATATATCAATTTTCTGATAACCAGATTTTTAGATGCTGGAAATAATTTTCATGTATTAATTGACTAATTATTTGATAGAAAAATAGATTTTTCATGCTGAAAATTAGTATTTAATTAGATTTGTCACGCTAAAAATAGTTTTCAGATTTTAGTATGAATAAAATCAATTTTACCATTCTGGAAGTAATTTTTAACATGCTATAGTATTTTTCATGCATTAAATTACTAATATTAGGGTAAAAATAGGTTTTTCATGCTAAAAAATATTTTTATTCCACAAAAATAAATTTAACATTCTGTAAATATTTTAACATGTTAATATGGATTTCCAACATTTTTGGTTACTGTCTATGAATGCGTCCAAGAGTCTGGACGTTTTTTGTAGACACGTCCATGGTTCTGGACATTTTATAAAAAGTATTTTTACGTTTTATATCAATTTCTTTGAGGCGTCTAGGCATCTGGACGTCTTTATAAATTTATTTTTAATAAAATTTAAATATTATTATTTATATTATTTTATTATTTTTTATGGAGGCGTCCAAGCACTTGGACGCCTTTATAAATTTAAACTAATAAAATTTTAAATTTTTATATTGAGGCATCTAATCAGTTGGCCGCCTTTATAAATTTATTTTAACAAAATATTAATTTTTTTATAGAGGCATCCAGGAATGTGGACGCCTTATTGAAATTATTTTAATATATTTTTTCAAAATTTAGGACGGAGGGAGAGTCTGTCTGAGCGCGTCTTATCTAGTGGACGTGCTCTATTGACGCGTCCAGATGGCTGGACGTCTCCTTAAATATTATTATATATTTTTATTTTTGAATTCTGGTCAATGTAAAAGCATTTATGAACGCGTCTTATCGAGGAGACACGTTCATTAACGCGGACTCGTTTTAACAACCACGGTTTTCTTAAGAAAAAACGTGAATACCCTTCAATAAAATTCTAATAACTTGCTCATTTCTCAACGAAATTTAGGGAAACATGTATCAATGGAAAGAGCATTAAAAAATACACAAGATAGCATACTTTAATTAGAGTTTAGTCTGAGAGACACCTACCTTTAGACAGATCTAAAGAAATATCCCCAAATATAAAGAAACTCCTTGATCTTCCAAATTCTCCTTCCAATCTCCACTAATTCTTACAACAGTATAACCTTAACCTCCAGGGATGAGTTGAGGGTCGAATGGGGCTCTATTTATAGCCAAAACTTGGCCAATTTTGTCAAGATTTCTCACCTAATTTCACCTAACCCATTAGCTACGAATTAGAAGAAAATTCACATTTCTTCTCTTAAAAATGGCTGGTCTAAAGTTATAAGTTAGGTATGGTTTGATTTTTGAGTCAATCTTCTAGAAATGGGGTTATTTTAATCCCTTAAATGCCATATTAAACACATGTTACGAATTTGAGGTTATTTATCCTTTATTAAATCTTTTAATCCATTAATCCAACCCATTATAAATTATCCAATGGGCCAATTATGATCCTAGTCCATTATATGGACTTTTATTGGGCTTACTATGATTTATCAAAGGGTTAAAGCATTTAATTTCCTATTTACTTAAGTAAATTCAAGTAAATTCAATAAACTAGCTTATTTCATATAGTAAAAATATAATTTGATTATTTCATGAAAATTTTAATTACATAATGAAATTAAAAAATTTTATTTCTCATTTTTAATTATCGAGTTTCTACATATATTTTCTCATCTAGTTTTCCAATGAGAAATGCAGTTTTAATATCTATTCGGAAAAATTCCAAATCCAACTATGCTAAAATAGCTAAATAAGACAAACTAATGTGAAACTCAGTACTAAGGAGAATGTTTTATCAAAGTCCATACCCTCCTGTGTCCCTTCACCATAAGCCGTGCTTTATATTTATCAACTTATCTATCTTCTCTGTGCTTAAGTTTTAAAAACTCATTTGTTTCCAATAGCCTTATGCTCGAGTAGAAGATCAACTCATTCCTAGATGTTATTCTTAGGTATAGAGTCCATCTTATCTTGCATGACGACCTCCTATTAATTCCTAGATAATGATGAAAATACATCTCTTATAGTTTTAGGTTCTTCACCATCCATGGACGGACATAAAAGAATCTCATCTTCAATATGAAAATGACGATACAGAGTTTGCCCACACTTGTTGCAATGTACAAGGGCATCTTCCGACTCTAGTGGTGTACTCCCACTAGATGTAACGACCCAGAACCCGGATAACGGGTGAACCCGATACCACTTGGAGCCTGAGACGCCACCCACGAGTGGGAAGGCTTGGAAGGGTTATTAAGGTGTGTGGAGATTCATTAAAATTTAAAATAAAGCAGGAACAACTATATAATTAACAGTTTAAATGAAAGAAAATAAAATTATATATTTCAATTAACAAATTAACTACAGAGTCCAACTACAGAGTCCAACTACAGAGTCTAGTCCAACAAAGTACAATATACAAGGAAAGAAACGTACTCAAGTACCGGGTGAGCTCCCGGCTCTCGCAAGCTGGCACTAAGAACTTCAGCACTGCACCTCCAAACCACGAGGAGGAACCGCAACACCTAAAAAGAACGGGGTGAGCCTCATCTCATTGTCTCAGTAGGAGTCCCACTGATCCCCACCATGAAACAACGGCGGTAAACAACAGTGATAACAATAACAATAGTAGAAGGAGTAACAATAACAAAGCAATAGCCATAACAACAACAACCGATGAAACCACGGCTCGCTACAAGCTACTCCTAATGACATAAAAAGGCAAACCCCGATCTTACAGTCGGGAATCGCCGAACCAACAACAAACTCTAGTCACACTATCAGAAAACACCACGACACCTCTATCGTGAAGGCTCGTCCTCACTGACCAAAGCCCAACTCAAGACCACACAGTCCAGGAGTACAGACACGACCTCGCTGTCAAGCACCCGACACTATCTACGGGTGAAAACTCGATAAGTCTACCGGAAACCCTAAACCTCAGTGTAAGAAGGACACACAAAACCACTCAAAGAACCACGCCAGCACAGACAGGAAACTAAACCTCGAATCACGAGTCAAGAGAGTCACGCGTCAAGAGAGTCACATGTCATGTGATGGGAGAACTAGCCCACTAGAAGTAAGACCGAATGCGTCCACTAATGACTTAGTCCGCGTCTCAGGTGTCTCCCTACTCGCCCCAAGTGGAAATTGAGACACCGTATGTAGCAACCCTGGTAAAAATAAAAGGAAATAAAAACCCCAATTGATCAAAATAGGATTAAAAGATTTAATGAATAAATGATAAGAGCCTAAAGAAGTAAATAATAAACCAAAATGAAAATAACGCCTAGACTCAAGACGCTACTTCAAAAAGAAACGCCCTTATACAAGGCACGAATTCCAGAAAGGACGACCGCAGCAGATGTCGTCAATTCTTAAACGGCCAAAATAATAAAAAGGGCAAGTAAACGTGACGCCCTCCA
The DNA here is from genome assembly GCA_022559845.1 of Amorphophallus konjac. Taxonomy (NCBI): domain Eukaryota; kingdom Viridiplantae; phylum Streptophyta; class Magnoliopsida; order Alismatales; family Araceae; genus Amorphophallus; species Amorphophallus konjac. The sequence continues at coordinate 336,850,234 of CM040123.1, forward strand.
CCTGGGTGCGTTTTATACAAGAAACGACGCTTGACGAGACGTCAATTTAAATTTAACGCCCTCATTTAAGACGTTAATTCAGTTTGTGTTCCGTTCGAACCAGGACATTATCCAGGGAAAGTTTATGGATTAGTACGAGTTAGTAGAATATAGTAAGGACTCTATCAAGGAAATACTACCAAACTCTAACTCTATTAGGGTTCCTAATAACTCTATAAATATCCTACGGCTCGACCCAGAATGCTATTTGGCGTTCTGTGGATTGTTGCTGTCATACATGAAGAACAGGTAATGTTCTTCCTCTTTTCTTTTCCTTTAGTTATGAATGACGATCTTCATTTTATGTAGGAAGTCTACGGTAGGTAGTACCTCTCTTGTCAAAGAGAAGATCGTGGAGTCTTCATCATCATCCTCTTCGTCTGCATCTTCTTCCAAAATCAGTAAAGAAGATATCATAGAAAAGAGTCTTATCCTCTTCTCAGCAACTCTTGTCGTCACTACATCCTCTTCGGTGTGCTGCCGGTGATTAAGTTCGGAAGCAACCATCTTGTGGGTGCTGCTCTAGTTGCTGTTAGAAGTTCAGGAGGCTCTGTTTGGAACAGAGCATCGTTTTCTATCCGAATCCTTCACGTTTCTTCTTCCAGATCTTCATAAGGTAGGTTTTCTCAAGAACGTAGCCCAAACTAACTCCAGTTGCTAGTAATACCTTCTGTCATACATGCATATAGTTTTACTATGATTTCAAGCGTTTTCTGTGAAATTTTAAAAAGAGGCGACCCAGCCTAGGGCGGTAATGCTAGTGTTGACGCCCTGCCCTGTAGTCGCCAATTTCATATAATTGTTGATTACTCACGTTTAGAATTCCATAACTTTAAAATCGTGATCCAAATTAATGCATGATCATACCTGTGGAATCCTGCTATTTTTCTTGTCCTATCCATGTATTTACTTCCTGCAAATTGTTTATCATGAAATTTCGTTAATGTTCATATTCCTCGAAACCTTGGTGAATTAACGACCTGGTCTAGGTCGTCTATTACAGAACTGACGCCCTGCGCCAGGGCGTGATTTTTGAATTAACGCCCCTGTCTGAGGCGCGTTGCATAAAAAAATTCCAGAAGTTAGAAATTTTGTTAAATTGGAATAAAGAATGGACGACCACTGGAGTAGTCGTCAGATGGTATATAAACGCCCCTGGATAAGGCGTTAATTTCATTAAAAACGACTTTACCTAAGTCGCTATTTTCCTGTAATACTATTTTGCACCGTTATTGTTAACCGAAGGTTTCATATGTATATATATATATATATATATAATCGGCACTATATTCCAGTCCGTGAATATAGTCCCATGTTTTATGATGCTTTATCGTTTACCCACTAACTCTCAGTGACATACAAGCTCTCCATTGGACATTCCGTTCCTTTGGACTAGCGAGTTAGTCATAGAGACCTCCGTAAGACTCCTCAAGCCTTGGATTCCCTCAAGGCCGACTGAGCTGGTTGTACCATAAAAACCTATCACACTATTTTGCCATGTCACTCTATAGAAACATGGTATACCGGCCCTCATGTTATGCTATGTGTATAATATGAGAAGTATCTTAATGAATGGGGAAAAGCATGTCATTATTGAGATGTTCTTGTGGACCCCAATTCTATATCAACATTATTATGATGTTCTTGTGGACCTCAATTCTATATTAAAAGAGTGACCATCTACTTGTGGATACTTACTTGTCATGGTACCCAAGTTAGGGAACCAATTCCACCTAGCTTTATCGATAATCGTGATTGTACCGTTATTATCGCCTATCTATGTCAAGTGTCATATTTTTGACTCTATTCTATCAAAGTCTATCCTACATATCTACAAGCTTTATTCTTGAAATTCCATGTTGGCTATATACAAAAGTGGATGTCAAAATACATGATCAATGCCTGCGCATATAGGGCCCGATCTGGTCCTGGGAGGAGCACCCGAAAGTACTAGTGCTCATGGGAGTTGTAATGATAACGGTATTGGCATTGTACCGAAGTGCGTGACTAGCTTGATTGGACATTCCACAATTCTTGTACTTGACTCGTACATGACATGACATGACTGCGTGACCCGAAAAAGGGTAATTTATATACTTGCTTGCTTGAAACGTGATAGCCAAGTTCTCGACATGACATGATGAAATTACTTGCTTGAACATCCTGACATTTATCACTTGAAAGTTCATGAATAGTTCACCTTGTTATCTTGTTGATATACTCTCTATCTTGTCGTTTTATGCGAGCATGCATAGCCATAGTGCATTTACATGTGGGAAATTGTATTTACTTAAACCCCTTGCTAGTTCTTGAGATATAATTTCCTACTGAGTGTTCGCTCACTCAGTGTTTCCATACTTTTCAGGTAAGTCCGATGACGAAACCCAGACAGAAGGGGAAGGTCAAGAGTGAAAGAGATTAGAGCTTCTCAAGCGTCAACTAGTCTTATTTTTCAAAGTTCTTAAGTCAACCATTGTACTTTTTCTTTTATTGGGTCATAGCACTTTCGTTAAGTGAATTGTAATAGAAGTACTTTGAGGTTGTGATTGAATAAATGATTGTGTTATCTTTACTTTTGCGCATCTCTGATTTGGTGTCGAATACACTAATACTCTGATTGACATGATCGATATAAACTCGTCACGCGTCTCCGGGTATCTTCCGCGCTCGGGGCGTGACCGTTTTTATGGTATCAGAGCCTAGGGTATTCAATTCCTAGGAAACCCAAGTCCAAGGATAAGTCTGAACCTCTAACCAGTGAGATTTGGGTAGAACCAAGGGTTAAAGTCAAATAGAATTAAGAGCCTTTAAACGCAATCACCTACTAAAATAGCTATTGCAATTGTAGGACAATGGCTGCCGAACGTGCTCAATGGCGCAACATGCAACGCACTCTCCAAGGCATGACCCAGGCACTTCAACAAGTGGCACAAGGAGGTGCACATCGTGGAGCAGGAAATCTCCACCAAAGCTTCAAGAGCTTGAACCCTCCTAAGTTCATGGGATCCACTGATCCAGATGATGCCGAACACTGGATTCGAGAGACGGAACATGTTTTTAGAGTCATGCAATGCTCGGACCAAGAGAAGGTCTTGTTAGCCACATTTCAATTAGAAAGAGATGCCCGATGCTGGTGGGAGTCGGTAGAAGCCACATTATATCAAGGACAAGTTACTTGGGAGGAGTTTGTTGAACATTTCAACAATAAATATTTCTCAGATCGATTTCAAGAGAAGAAAGCCGCTGAATTCGCCGCACTTAAGCAACGATCTTTTTCGGTGGCTGAATATGAAGCGCAGTTCTCTAGGCTGTCTCGGTACGCTAAACACTTAGTTAGTTCTGAGAAGATGAAAGCTCGAAGATTCCTTAATGGGCTCAGGCCCCAATATATCACACAACTGGCACCGATGGACATACAAGTCTATTCGGAGATGGTTCGACGAGCCAAATTACTAGAAGATGCCACGGAACTATCTGATAGGATCCGTGGGAAAGACAAGAAGGAGAATGTTACTAGCTCCGGCACCTTCAAACCTAATTTCAAGAAGAGGCCAGGAAATGGAGGCATTCCCTCCCAGGAGCAGAAGTTCAAGAAGACCAAACCTTTCTCCATCACCACCACACCTGCTAAGGTGGTATGTAAGTACTGTGATAAGGCCGGGCACAAGGCCGAAGAATGTTGGAGAAAACTTGGAGCGTGTCTCCGTTGTGGGAGCCGTGATCATCGGATTCCCGACTGTCCCCTACTCAACGATCAAGCCGGTGACGGAAAGCGCCCGGTAACAAAGAATGCTCGTCTTCACGCAATTAAGGAGACCGAAGAAGACGAAGGCGGACTAGTAGAAGGTACACTGAAAGTTTGTTCCAAGTCTGCACATGTCTTATTTGATACGGGTGCATCACATTCTTTTATTTCCAAGAAGTTTGCTGACCTACTGCCTATGGAACCAGAATGGATGAAAATATTTTTATCTACTCCTCTCGGAATCGAAACCGATAGTATGCACCATTACCAAAACTGTGAAGTCTTAGTAAAAGGAAGAAATCTTCCTATCAACCTCATATGTTTAGACCTAAAGGAATATGATGTCATATTGGGAGGAGACTGGTTGTCTAGGTATCAGGCAACTGTGGATTGCCATAACAGCAAAGTTACTTTCAAGGACTTTCCAGAACTAGTCTATTCTAGCCCTAAGAGTCGGAGCAAGTCACCTCTTATTTCGGCTCTCCGAGCTAGCAAGCTAATAAGGAAAGGATGTGTATCTTTCCTTGCGTTTGTCACGATTAAGGAGGCTAAGGAAACTAAACTAGAAGACATCCCTATTGTGCAAGAATTTCCGGATGTGTTTCCAGAAGAATTGCCTGGATTACCCCCACAAAGAGAAGTGGCCTTCACCATCGATTTGGTCCCTGGTGCTGGACCAGTTTCTAAGGCACCATATAGGATGTCCCCTGCCGAACTCAAGGAGCTGAAGGAGCAATTGATGGAACTTCTCAAGAAGGGATTTATTAGACCAAGCACTTCCCCGTGGGGAGCACCTGTGCTATTTGTAAAGAAGAAAGATGGATCCATGAGGTTATGCATCGACTACCGACAGTTGAATCATCTCACTATCAAGAACAAGTATCCACTGCCGAGAATCGATGAGTTATTTGATCAAATATCTGGATCCAAGTATTTTTCAAAGATTGATCTCAGGTCAGGTTATCACCAACTAAGGATCAAGGATGATGACATTCATAAGACCGTATTTAGAAGCAGGTATGGCCATTGTGAGTTTGTTGTTATACCTTTTGGACTAACAAATGCCCCTGCTGCTTTTATGCAGTTGATGAATAGTATATTCAGACCTTATCTAGATCAATTCGTGGTGGTTTTCATTGATGATATATTGATTTACTCCAAGACCAAGGGAGAGCATGAGGAACATTTAAGGATTGCATTACAGATATTGAGGACAAATCAGCTATATGCAAAGCTCAGCAAATGTGAATTTTGGTTAGGAGAAGTAGCTTTCTTGGGGCATGTTATATCAAAAGACGGTTTATCCGTAGATCCATCAAAGGTTGAAGCTGTAAGGAATTGGGAAAGACCGACCAATGCTAGCGAGGTCCGTAGTTTCTTGGGTCTTGCGGGCTACTATCGGCGATTCATCAAGGATTTCTCCAAGATAGCCGTACCACTCACTAGGCTAACTCGCAAGGAGATGCGCTATGAATGGAGCGAGGATTGTGAACAAAGCTTCCAAGCTCTCAAGGATCACTTAACTACTGCCCCAATCTTAGCTCTACCAATTGAAGGAGAAAAGTTCGAGGTATACACCGATGCATCTGGCATTGGCCTCGGATGTGTTTTAATGCAACAAGGGAAGGTTATAGCCTACTCTTCTCGCCAATTGAAGAAGCACGAGGAGAACTACCCAGTGCATGATTTAGAATTGGCTGCGATAGTATTTGCACTGAAAATATGGAGACATTATCTATACGGAGTGCAGTTTATTGTATACTCTGACCATAAAAGTCTTAAGTATCTCTTCTCTCAGAAGGAATTGAATATGAGGCAAAGACGTTGGCTAGAATATCTTAAGGACTTCGACTTTACTATACAATATCATCCTAGAAAGGGTAATCCTGTAGCTGATGCCCTTAGTCGAAAGCCGAGAGCATTATTAGCCAATTGTATGATTCAGGAGTGGAAGTTGCTAGAACAATTCACTAGACTTAATATAAGCATGGACAAGGACAGTAGGTGTGTCACCTTATCCCATATGAGCATACAGTCGGACTTGCTATCCGAAATACAAGGACTTCAAGGTAGTGACCCGGTATTAGTGGAAATCAAGGGCAAACTAGAAGGACAATCTGTGTTCCAACTAGCTTCAGATGGAAGGTTGTTATTCCAAAATAGAACTTGTATACCGGATTGTCCAGAATTAAAGAAGAAAATCTTAGATGAAGCTCACAGATCAAGGTACACAATTCATCCAGGATCTACCAAAATGTACCAAGATGTGAAAAGAAATTTCTGGTGGCCCAACATGAAGAGAGAAGTCGCGGACTTTGTGTCTCGCTGTCTCACCTGCCAACAAGTTAAGGCTGAACACCATAAGCCTGCCGGAAAACTACATCCTCTGGATATTCCCAAATGGAAGTGGGAGGATATTGGTATGGATTTCATCATGGGTCTAACTAAATCAAAAGGAGGATATGATGGAATATGGGTTATCATTGATCGATTGACCAAATAACCGCACTTCTTGCCAATCAAGAGTCGATGGTCAGTTGATGTTCTGGCTGCATTATACAGCAAGGAGATAGTCAGATTACATGGTATTCCTGTCTCAATTGTGTCTGACAGAGATCCCCGTTTTACTTCACATTTTTGGAAAGGACTACAACATTCGTTGGGAACGAGACTTAACTTTAGTACAGCTTTTCATCCTCAAACGGATGGTCAGACCGAGAGAACTAATCAGGTGGTTGAAGATATGCTCAGGGCTTGCATCATTGATTTTGGTGGAAGCTGGCATGACCACTTGCCTCTGGTTGAATTTGCATACAATAATAGCTACCAGGTAAGTATACAAATGGCACCTTTCGAAGCCTTATACGGAAGGAGTTGCCGATCACCCTTATGCTGGGACGAAGTTGGAGAGAAACAACTATTAGGTCCAGATATGGTAAGGGATACCACCGAGAAGATACAGTTGATTAGAGAAAGACTGCAAGTAGCTCAGTCTAGACAAAAGGTTTATGCTGATACAAGAAGAAGAAATCTCGAATTCCAAGTCGGAGATCACGTCTTTATCAAGATATCACCTGGACGTGGAATAAGGAGATTTGGTGTTAAGGGCAAGCTTACGCCAAGATTTATCGGACCTTTTGAGATACTAGAAAGGGTTGGCGAGGTTGCTTATCGCGTCGCTTTACCTCCTCAATTGTCCGAAGTTCATAATGTATTCCATATATCAATGTTGAAGAAATATGTGCATGATCTGTCACATATCATTGATCATGGAGACCTGGTGATTCACAGGGATCTCGCTTATGAATAAAAGCCCATGAAGATCCTTGACCGCGAGGTGCGAACATTAAGGAATAAAGTTATCCCCATGCTAAAGGTGCAATGGAGTAAATGTTCAGAACACGAAGCCACATGGGAGACCGAGGAGTCTATGAGGAAACGATTCTCGGACTTATTCTAAAAAGGTATATACTCTACACTCTCCACATATATATATATCTACTATTGAATTTGGGGACCAAATTCTTTTAAGTGGGGGAGGATGTAGCAACCCTGGTAAAAATAAAAGGAAATAAAAATCCCAATTGTGCAAAATAGGATTAAAAGATTTAATGAATAAATGATAAGAGCCTAAAGAAGTAAATATTAAACCAAAATGAAAATAACGCCTAGACTCAAGACGCTACTTCAAAAAGAAACGCCCTTATACAAGGCGCGAATTCCAGAAAGGACGACCGCAGCAGATGTCGTCAATTCTTAAACGGCCAAAATAATAAAAAGGGCAAGTAAACGTGACGCCCTCCACCTGGGTGCGTTTTATACAAGAAACGACGCTTGACGAGACGTCAATTTAAATTTAACGCCCTCATTTAAGACGTTAATTCAGTTTGTGTTCCGTTCGAACCAGGACATTATCCAGGGAAAGTTTATGGATTAGTACGAGTTAGTAGAATATAGTAAGGACTCTATCAAAGAAATACTACCAAACTCTAACTCTATTAGGGTTCCTAATAACTCTATAAATATCCTACGGCTCGACCCAGAATGCTATTTGGCGTTCTGTGGATTGTTGCTGTCATACGTGAAGAACAGGTAATGTTCTTCCTCTTTTCTTTTCCTTTAGTTATGAATGATGATCTTCATCTTATGTAGGAAGTCTACGGTAGGTAGTACCTCTCTTGTCAAAGAGAAGATCGTGGAGTCTTCATCATCATCCTCTTCGTCTGCATCTTCTTCCAAAATCAGTAAAGAAGATATCATAGAAAAGAGTCTTATCCTCTTCTCAGCAACTCTTGTCGTCACTACATCCTCTTCGGTGTGCTGCCGGTGATTAAGTTCGGAAGCAACCATCTTGTGGGTGCTGCTCTAGTTGCGGTTAGAAGTTCAGGAGGCTCTGTTTGGAACAGAGCATCGTTTTCTATCCGAATCCTTCACGTTTCTTCTTCCAGATCTTCATAAGGTAGGTTTTCTCAAGAACGTAGCCCAAACTAACTCCAGTTGCTAGTAATACCTTCTATCATACATGCATATAGTTTTACTATGATTTCAAGCGTTTTCTGTGAAATTTTAAAAAGAGGCGACCCAGCCTAGGGCGGTAATGCTAGTGTTGACGCCCTGCCCTGTAGTCGCCAATTTCATATAATTGTTGATTACTCACGTTTAGAATTCCATAACTTTGAAATCATGATCCAAATTAATGCATGATCATACCTGTGGAATCCTGCTATTTTTCTTGTCCTATCCATGTATTTACTTCCTGCAAATTGTTTATCATGAAATTTCGTTAATGTTCATATTCCTCGAAACCTTGGTGAATTAACGACCTGGTCTAGGTCGTCTATTACAGAACTGACGCCCTGCGCCAGGGCGTGATTTTTAATTTTACACCCCTGTCTGAGGCGCGTTGCATAAAAAAATTCTAGAAGTTAGAAATTTTGTTAAATTGGAATAAATAATGGATGACCACTGGAGTAGTCGTCAGATGGTATATAAACGCCCCTGGATAAGGCGTTAATTTCATTAAAAACGACTTTACCTAAGTCGCTATTTTCCTGTAATACTATTTTGCACCGTTATTGTTAACCGAAGGTTTCATATGTATATATATATATATATATATATATATATATATATATATATATATATATATATATATATATATATATATATATATCGGCACTATATTCCAGTCCGTGAATATAGTCCCATGTTTTATGATGCTTTATCGTTTACCCACTAACTCTCAGTGACATACAAGCTCTCCATTGAACATTCCGTTCCTTTGGACTAGCGAGTTAGTCATAGAGACCTCCGTAGGACTCCTCGAGCCTTGGATTCCCTCAAGGCCGACTGAGCTGGTTGTACCATAAAAACCTATCACACTATTTTGCCATGTCACTCTATAGAAACATGGTATACCGGCCCTCATGTTATGCTATGTGTATAATATGAGAAGTATCTTAATGAATGGGAAAAAACATGTCATTATTGAGATGTTCTTGTGGACCCCAATTCTATATCAACATTATTATGATGTTCTTGTGGACCTCAATTCTATATTAAAAGAGTGACCATCTACTTGTGGATACTTACTTGTCATGGTACCCAAGTTAGGGAACCAATTCCACCTAGCTTTATCGATAATCGTGATTGTACCGTTATTATCGCCTATCTATGTCAAGTGTCATATTTTTGACTCTATTCTATCAAAGTCTATCCTACATATCTACAAGCTTTATTCTTGAAATTCCATGTTGGCTATATACAAAAGTGGATGTCAAAATACATGATCAATGCCTGCGCATATAGGGCCCGATCTGGTCCTGGGAGGAGCACCCGAAAGTACTAGTGCTCATGGGAGTTGTAATGATAACGGTATTGGCATTGTACCGAAGTGCATGACTAGCTTGATTGGACATTCCACAATTCTTGTACTTGACTCGTACATGACATGACATGACTGCGTGACCCGAAAAAGGGTAATTTATATACTTGCTTGCTTGAAACGTGATAGCCAAGTTCTCGACATGACATGATGAAATTACTTGCTTGAACATCCTGACATTCATCACTTGAAAGTTTATGAATAGTTCACCTTGTTATCTTGTTGATATACTCTCTATCTTGTCGTTTTATGCGAGCATGCATAGCCATAATGCATTTACATGTGGGAAATTATATTTACTTAAACCCCTTGCTAGTTCTTGAGATATAATTTCCTACTGAACGTTCGCTCACTCAGTGTTTCCATACTTTTCAGGTAAGTCCGATGACGAAACCTAGACAGAAGGGGAAGGTCAAGAGTGAAAGAGATTAGAGCTTCTCAAGCGTCAACTAGTCTTATTTTTCAAAGTTCTTAAGTCAACCATTGTACTTTTTCTTTTATTGGGTCATAACACTTTCGTTAAGTGAATTGTAATAGAAGTACTTTGAGGTTGTGATTGAATAAAGGATTGGGTTATCTTTACTTTTGCGCATCTCTGATTTGGTGTCGAATACACTAATACTCTTATTGACATGATCGATATAAACTCGTCACGCGTCTCCGGGTATCTTCTGCGCTCGGGGCGTGACACCGTACAAGTAACACTGAAGAAGGACTAGTCAGGGGTCGCCTCGTCAGCACGCATCCACTGCCCCCAACGAAGTGTGCATACACAGACCAACTGCTCTAGGTCCTCTAACTGGTTTCCCCCCCAGCCGGACTCAGGCTGCAAAGACAAGGGGCCCTACAGTAACCAGCTTAAAAATCATCTCTCCGAGAAGCCACACCACCACTCCTTGGTAGGTCAACACCCGCGTGTCATAACAGGCTACGACTAGTGGGAGGTCACTCGACATAGAACTCTCAAAGGAAAACACTGGAGTACTGACAGGCTACACACGCGCCCATCGCAAGTAACTCGAAACACGAACGGACACAATGCCACTAGACTCAGGACAACTGGCTAGGCCTGCTAATCCAACGGCCCTTGAGTCATGCAACTCAGGTCAAGACCGTCGTACAACACGGCTCGACGCTGTAAAATTGCTCTTGTCTTAGAGTCAAAACCACGGTGAAAAGAATCATTGAAGTGGCACACAACTGCCGGATCCATTCCTCTAAAAAGGAGATTGGAAGTCCTCAGCCCCTGGCCGGTCACTAGACTCACAGTCATAGGCCATATGCATGGCCCATACGGAAATCATTTTCTGAAGAAACTAATGCAGAGTAGGAACATTCCCTTGCCCGTACAAGGGTGTACGGTAGCTTGATCTAACATACGAAGAAGCCCAGAACACAAAAGGGTCACCCGAACCCTTAAAACCACATTAGCACGCTAATCGAGGTAACATGATATCTCTGGCCACCCAAAACACGATCTCGTTCCCCACGGGATAATCGAGACATTCACGGGGTCAAAAGTCAACCAATGGGTCATAACTAGGTTGACCAACCAAAACAACAAAATAGACTAGGTCAGGTCGACTTATCTCCAGAGTAGGTCAACCTACAACACAAGCAGGTCGATTGACCTTTAAACGCGGTTACGGGGCGGACCGCGTTAAGCAAATCACGGTTGCCCTGTAGACCGCCACCAGCATGCATCGCTGTTGGGTCGACAGACCCTGCACGGGTAAGTCGATAGACTTTTGAACGCAGTGCTAGGATAGGCCATGTTCATGATCGCAATCTCTCTGCAGGCCGCAGTCATCCCAGATCGCGGCTGGTCGCCGGACCGCGTCCATGACCGCCTTACTATACATCTTCTTCGATTGGTTGCGGTGTCTGGGTACACTGTGTTCAAACGACAGAGGCTGAATGCGGTTGGGTCACCGATCGGGTTCTCATCTACGGTGCGAACCAACGTAAAACTGCGTAAAAACACTTGTTCCATGCCCCAATCATCCCGTACGAATGGGGAAATATTCACAAACCCCTTATACGCCTTCCAAAAGCCGGAAGGACTCAAGAAAACCATAAAATGACTCAGAAATGGGCGATTTCCTCCAATCGACCCAAACCACCTCACATGCACATCCGACCTCATTTCGGCCTCAAATCATGAAGAAATGCAACCCAAAACCACGGGAATCACATCCCGACGTGCCATAGATTCAAGATCTATCATTTAAATAAAAAAAACACCGCCCAAACTGGCAGATTTGATGCATATTCCCCATATCATGCTTTTTACCCTAAAAATGGAAAACCAGCTCAAACTTGCTTCAATCAGCACGAAATCATGAGGAAACACAGAACAAAGGTCAGGGATCCATCCCCCTACCTCTACTGATGATTTTTTGTGTCGATGATGCCAATTCCACTCGAAAATGTCGCTCAAACCCACGCCAACGTCCCGAATCCGCGAATGGGTTCACGTCGGGCCACCACCTCGATCCTCTCTCCATCCACGTCGCGAGTCGTCCCCATGTCACCTCCACATCATCCCGCTCCACCTCCGTTGGCCTCCCGGAGAAGAGAGGGAGAGAAAAAGAGAACCGAGAGGAGAGAGGGAGAGAGTGTGCGAATGAGGAGAGAGAGGGGTGAGGGTTTGTTTAAATAGAAATTAGTTTTGGGGCTCCAAAATCTGGAAAATAGAAAAAATGGAAAAAATCACCCCCACGATCCTCGAAAAATGCACAACGTACCTGCAATGTCCTGAAGTCCGAAATCACAACAGTTCACCCTACACGGGAATCCAAAGATTAACTAGCCCCAAAAATCTAATTTAATTACCAAACTCAATCCGAGACCCACAAAAGCGCTCCAAAACTCACGGATTCTGATCCATGACATCCTGGGTGTTATACTAGATAACTGATCATCTCTACTATTTTAGTGATGACATAGTCAGGAATTAAATCCCTCCCTTTGCTAAAAGATGGTAAGAGAGCACTAGACTAATTCAACTCATGGATATTAAACCTTTTCCTAGTGTCTCCAAGACTAGAAAATTCTTTTTCTAAGAAACGACATCTTAGACTCCTTTTTCTATTATTCCACTATTCAGATGTTATTCATACATTAAATAACACTTGGAGCTATCAAGATATTTAATAAAGATAAGGTTTCCAACTTTAGGGCCAAGTTTCCATATATGGGAGGCACATGGACATACCTTGTTGACTCCTATGGGTGTAGGTTCTCTAAATTGGGTTTCTCACTATGCCACAACTCATGTGGGGTGGAAGGAATTGACTATAAAGTCACATGATTAAGTATGTATGTCATGCCCCGACGCGGAATATTGAGACGCGACGAGTCGAAACACTCAGGTCATTCAGAGCACGAAGATTGGGGTCCAAACCACAAGAATAGATAAGAAGAAATGGATACTCTTATTTCATCAAAATAAAGTTTTACAACATTCTTAAGCCTTACGAGATAAGGCAAGATACAACTTCAAATAAAAGCATAATTCTAGTAAGAACAACCGTTCATAAACCTAGGTAACTAAGGTAATCTTGATTCCTCGATCACTCTAGCTCATTCCCATGAGTTTGGGGTTCATCATTGGAATTACCTGAAATGTTAACCGAAAAACGTAGGGTGAGCGAAATGCTCAGTAGGACTTATATCTCTATACCAGGCAACTTAAAGTAATTAACAGTTTGGATGAAGGTATGTGCTATGCCAAGAAACGTAAATAAAATATGGAACAAGCATAAGAGAGAGAGTAAAATAATGCAGTAATTGGAATCACAAGTAGACAAGATGTTAAGAGTAAAGTTCGAGTAGAGAATGATCATGTAGCAAGTAATATCATGGAATTGGCCATTTTACGCAAGTATGTACAAGTCAAGTACTTCATGTATTCAAGAAAGTCAAGAAATTCACAATCTGTGGAATGTCATAAATTAATCTAGCAAGTCAAGCACATCGGTGCAATGCCACACTAGGTCATTCAACTCCCATGGGCACAAGTACTTTCGGGCGCTCCCCCCAGGACCAGACCGGGCCCCATTAACGCCATGCATTGAGTTATGGATCATAGATCCCAAGTATATTTTTGACATCCACATTATATGTATGGCCAAAGAATTTCAAGGTAGAGCTTATGAAATAAAGTATAGATCTAGCAAAATTATCATTCAAGGGACCAGTAGTACAAGATTTCAAGTAGATGTATGAGAAGTTCAAGGATGATTTTAAGACATAATGTTTAATGACATTAAGATAATAAGAAGGCATCATGTCTAATGTCATTAAGTTGATAAAAGAATTGGATTGATGGACACGGCTTGAATGGTTCTCTCGAAAAATCTTGTTAAATAGGCTTAGATAAAGTTTTTCACAGTCGGGTGCTTAATTAGAAAATCGAGGAATTATAGCCAGGTAAGAGGTAGGACAGTGGGAGGCTCCCCTCGCATTCGCGAGGTCCTAATTAATAAACCACTTATCCACTTAAAGCGTTTGCCCGTGGACCTCTTTTCTTAGATACCATTTTTCCTTGGAAATCTAGTTATTTACACGACTTGTTGAAAATACGGTAACGTGATATCATGAAAATCGTCAAAACTCACGATTATGCAACTAAGTCCATGTAATTTTAACAGATAATATCTACTCCATTTAGCATGCCAGAGATATAATATAGTCATGGAGATCAAGGATATCATGAAGGTAACAAGAACTAGGACGGAAATATAAGCTCATGGGATAGAATTATTATCTTTCATAACCTTAACTTAATCGTGTGTGAATTTAAATGATATGCAACTTAACATGACATATCTAAAATGCTAGATGATATATAACCTGAAAATATCGCAATCGGGGTAGAGATCGCGCATCCGGAACACGGTCTTAGAAAGACATCGTGATCCGAGACGGATCTTCAAGCGGTTAAAAATCTCAGTTAAAATATTATGTCTAATTGTATGGATAGCATGATCAATACTCGATAAAATTTGGGAAAAATGGTATAGAATCAAAGTAACCATACATCTACATCTAATGCATGCATTAATTTGAGTTTAGCCTAAGAGAACACCTACCTTTTTGAAGATCAAAGAATAAGAAATTTAAGAACGAAGAATGCTTTCGACACTCCTCCAACTTCGAGCTTTCTCTCTCTCTCCAACCAGCAATTCCTCCCAAGAGAGTTGTGATTTGAGTATGGAAGAGCATAGCCCTATTTATAGGCCAAAATCTCCAACTTACTTTCACTATCCCACCAACCTCATTCCATCATACCAACCTTGTTCCACTATTACACCAACCCCTTTACACCAACTTTGTTCCACTATTACACCAACCCCATTACACCAACTTTGTTCCACTATGTGGATGACATAATCTATGACCTCATTTATTCAATGATGTAAAAATGACCTCATCCATTAATTAGGATTAGATTAAAGCTAATAAAAATCGGATGCCGACGTCTTCGTCTTTTCGAAATCGTATCGCGAATCTCGCCATTTGTGTTAACACGTGGAATAGGGCTCATGTTTACATAACAGAAAAATATTCATAATTTAATTTATTTTCATTTTCATTATTTCTTTTTATATATATAAATGCATATAAAAATTTTCGAGTTGCTACAATGTAGGTGGCATTCAATAAAGCATCTCCTAGAAAGATAATGGGAGGTTGGCATGTGTCATCATAGATCTAACCATATCTAACAATATTTTATTCCTTATCTTGGCAATCCATGTTGTTGTGGGGTGTACAGAATAACAAGTTGCCTATGAATTTTCTTTTCTTCACATAGATATTTGAATTGATCACATAGGTAGTTGCATCGTCGATTTGTTTAAAGAGTTTTTACACTCTTGCCCGGCCATTGGATTCTCAACCTCCGCTAAAAAACATTTAAAACAACCTTAGTGTTTAGTAATCAAATAGACATAACCGTATCGTGAATAATCATCAATAAACATGAAAAAATAAGAAGTCTTATACTGAGCCTTCACACTCTTAGGTCTGCAAATGTCTAATGAATAAGATGTAATAGCTTAATGGCCCTTTTAGTCCTCCCGAAAGAGTTTTGGCATACTTTCTAGTCAAACATGAATTACAAATAGATACACTAACTTTAGTGAGAGAGACTAGATGGTTTTCTCTATTTAACCTAGTCATTCTATCTTGTCTTATATGTCTTAGGTGAGCATGCCCAATTATAGAATCAAGGTCTTTGTCATCATTAGCCACATATGATGTAGAAGAAATAGACTTATCAAGTCCATATTCAATTTAAACAAACCACTTACAAACAAACCATGTCCATATAAAACATTATCTAAATAAACATCAAAACCATTATTGATAAACATAAAAGGGAAGCCATATTGATAAAAGTGATGGGACTAACAGTAAATTATGATGAACTCTTAGTGCATAGAGTACGTCATGCATGATCAACATGCATCTAGTCCTCAGCCTGAGCTAATATACACCAACACCAATGACCTCTTCACTGGAGTTGTTTCCCATGTATACTCTTTGTGTGCCTGATAGAACTCGATGATAATCCACGTATCCTGTTTAATCTCACATTATATGCTTCAAGTCATTGAATTGAATCACATGCGAAGGATCATACACATATTTCCTTAGCATGGATACATAAAATACATCATGGACACCGGCCAATTATGGAGGCAAAGCCAGCTTGTATGCCACTTCACCGATTCGTTCTAGAATCTCAAAAGGGCCAATAAATCTTGGACTCAGTTTTCCATTGATACCAAACCTCTTAATTCCTCACGTGGGTGAAATTTTCAAGAAGACATGCTCCCCCACTTGAAATTCAAGGTCTCTTCTTCGATTATCGGCATAACTCTTTTGCCGTGATTGAGCAATTTTCAACCTTTCACGGATCAACTGAATATTGTGAGTTGTATCTTGAATAATATCGGGACCCATCAATCCCTTATCTCCAACCTCACTCCAGCATAGGGGTGATCTACAACTCTTACCATACAATGCTTCAAAAGGTACCATCTGAATGCTAGACTGATAATTGTTATTATATGCAAATTCAATCAATGGTAAGTGTTCATGCCAACTTTCCCCAAAATCTATCATACAAGCTCTTAACATATCTTCGATAATCTGATTTGTCCTCTCGGTTTGTCCATCTGTCTGAGGGTGGAAAGCCGTACTAAAATTCAGTCTAGTACCTAAGGATGATTGTAAACCTTTCCAGAAGTGAGAGGTGAATCTCGGATCTCTATCCGAAATTATGAAAGTTGGAATACCGTGCAGCCTTACAACCTCCTTGATATACAGGGCAGCTAGAACATCCACGGTCCATTTGGTTTTGATGGGCAAGAAGTGAGCAGACTTAGTTAGTCGATCCACAATCACCCATATAGCATCAAATCCACTTCGGGTCTTTGGCAACCCAACTATAAAATCCATGCCAATACTATCCCATTTCCATTCCGGTATTTCTAGAGGTTTTAGTTTACCAGCCGGTTTGAGATGTTCGACTTTAACTTGTTGGCAGACCAAACATCGACTCACGAACTCGGCTACCTCTCTTTTCATGTTAGGCCACCAAAAGGTTCTTTTGAGATCTTGGTACATTTTTGTAGCACCAGGATGAATAGTGTACCTCGATCGATGTGCCTCCTCCAAGATTTTATTCTTGATGGTAGAACAATCGGGTACACAAGTTCTTCCTCGGAAGAGCAGCCTTCCATCATCTGCCAAAAGGAAATCTGGTCATTGATCTAATTTCTCTTTAATTTCAACAACCAATGGATCATCATTTTGTAACTCTTTAATTTCTAAGAGTAACTTAGATTGGAGACTAATATTTGCAATGAAGACTCCTTCTTCCTTCTCCTCCATATTGAGGTCTAAGTTTGCCATTTGTTCTAACAATTGCCACTCTTTAATCATTAGGCTTGATAATAATACCATCGGCTTCCGGCTAAGAGCATCAGCTACGGCATTACCTTTTCCGGGGTGATATTGTATAGAGAAATCAAAATCCTTCAAGTATTCCAACCACCGTCTTTGTCTCATATTAAGTTCCTTTTGAGAGAATAAGTACTTGAGACTCGTGTGGTCGGAATATACAATAAATGCTTCACCATAGAGATAATGCCGCCAAATCTTCAAGGCAAAGACTACAGCTGCAAGCTCTAAGTCATGCACGGGATAATTCTCCTCGTGCTTTTTCAATTGTCTTGAGGAATAAGCGATCACCTTGCCATGTTGCATTAATACACAGCCTAGGCCAATTCCGGATGCATCAGCATAAACTTCGAATCCCCCTCCTTCAGTAGGCAATGTGAGTATAGGGGCAGTAGTCAAACAATCTTTCAAAGTTTGGAAGCTTTTCTCACATTCCTCGGACCATATATAAGGAATCTCCTTTCTCGTCAATTTGTCAAAGATACGGCGATCTTGGAGAAATCCTTAATAAATCTTCTATAATATCCTACCAATCCCAAGAAGCTTCGAATTTCTGTCACACTAGTAGATCTTTCCTAATTTTTCACGGCCTCAACCTTTGAAGGATCGACCGCAATACCATTCCGGGATATTATGTGACCTAGAAAAGAAACTTCTTCTAGCCAGAAATCACACTTACTAAGCCTAGCATAAAGTTTGTGATCTCTTAATAACTGTAGGGATTTCTTGAGATGTTCTTCATGCTCCATCTCAGACTTCGAGTAGATCAAAATATCGTCAATGAAGACTATCACAAATTGATCAAGGTATGGCCTGAATACACTGTTCATTAACTACATAAATGCGGCAGGTGCATTGGTTAGGCCAAAAGGCATAACAGTGAACTCATAATGTCCATACCTACTCCTGAATGCTGTTTTGTGAATATCTTCCTCCTTGATTTTCAATTGATGATAACCAGATCGAAGATCAATTTTTGAAAAATATCGAGCTCCAGAAATCTGGTCAAATAGTTCATCAATCCTCGGCAATGGATATTTATTCTTGATTGTGAGTTGGTTCAATTGCCGGTAGTCAACACACAATCTCATTGACCCATCCTTCTTTTTGACAAATAAGACGGGAGCTCCCCATGGTGAAGTACTCGGTCGGATGAATCCCTTCTCTAATAACTCCATCAATTGTTCTTTTTACTCCTTCATTTCGATAGGGGACATCCGATACGGAGCCTTAGAAATAGGTGTAGCTCCCGGAATAAAATCAATAGAGAAGACCACTTCTCTCTCCGGAGGAATACCATGCAACTCGTTCGGAAATACATCAGAATAATCCCAAACAATAGGAATATCCTCCAGATTGGGTTTCTTATGCTTGGCCATAGTCATAGAAACTAAGAAAGCCGCACAACCCTTCTTCAATAATTTATCAGCTTTAAGAGCCGAAATAAGGGATATGTGTCTAGAATACCTGACACCAGAAAATAAGAGGTTGGGGTACTCACTAAAGGTTACCGTACCCAATTTACAGTTAACGCTAGCACCATATGTAGATAACCAGTCAGCTCCCAAGATAATATCATATCTTGCCATCTCCATGCATACTAAATTAGCGGGTAAGTTACAACCGCTAACTAGAACCTCACTAGCAGGGTAGAAATATTTAATCTTTGATCCCGCTCCAATAGGGGTAGTAATAACAAGTTTAGATT
The DNA here is from genome assembly GCA_022559845.1 of Amorphophallus konjac. Classification (NCBI taxonomy): domain Eukaryota; kingdom Viridiplantae; phylum Streptophyta; class Magnoliopsida; order Alismatales; family Araceae; genus Amorphophallus; species Amorphophallus konjac. Next base: position 336,869,587 of record CM040123.1, read on the forward strand.
CTAATGGAACAGGCCTCAAAGGTAAAATATCCGCAAAGCTCTTAGATATGAAGGAATGCGTAGCTCCAGTATCAAATAAGACAGAGGCAGGCCTTGAGCACACAGAGAGAGTACCTTCCACAATGCCTCCATCTTCGGTAGGTGCCGTATCCATAAGAGCTTGAAGTCTTCCTTGCTTCTTGACAGCAACTGGAAGCTTTTCCGATGGAGCTTGCTCATTGAGAAGTGGACAACTCGAAATTCTATGTTCCCGACTTCCACATCGAAGACATGCACCCAGTCTTCTCCAGCACTCATCTGCCTTGTGTCTGGGTTTCTCACAATATTTGCATAGTTCCTTTGATGATGTAGCGACCGAGATGATTTGTTTGTCAAATGATCTCAGCCTCTTGTCTTTTTGAAAGTCACGCCCATCCTTATTGAAATTACGTCCATCTTTCTTGAAGTTACGCTCATCATAATTAGACCTCTTATTTCCGAAGGAGGGCTTGAAATTAACTGATCCAGTAACTTGCTCCCTCTTGGAATCTCTTCCCCGGATGCGATCAGTCAATTCCATTGCATCTTCCAAGAGTTGGGCTCTCCTCACCACATCGGCATATACTTGGATATCCATCGGGGCGAGTTGAGTAATATATTGAGGCTTTAAGCCATTTAAAAATCTCCTTGCCTTCATTTTCTTGGTACTCACAAGATGTGGTGCATACCGGGATAATCTTGTAAATTGGGCTTCGTACTCCGCTACCGTCAAACTCCTTTGTTTCAAGGAAGCAAATTCGGTAGCTTTCCTCTCTTGAACTCGGTCGGAGAAGTACTTGTTGTTGAAGTGTTCTACAAACTCTTCCCACAACACCTGGTCGTGTGGTAGAGTTGCTTCGACCGACTCCCACCAAGCACGTGCATCTCTTTCAAGCTGAAAGGTAGCGAGTAGGACTTTCTCCTCATCAGCACATTGCATGACTCGAAAAATCCTCTCAATTTTCTTTACCCAATGTTCGGCCTCATCCGGGTCGGTAGACCCAGCGAACTTAGGAGGGTTCATGCTCTTGAAATTCCTATGCAGATCTCCCGCTCCACGGTTAGCTCCTCCTTGAGCTACTTGTTGTAGTGCATGGGTTAAACCTTGCACCGTCCTTTACATCTCGCGCCATTGAGCTCTCTCGGCAGCCATCTGCGAGCACAACTATAAAACTTAAGTGCTTTGTTTATTTCTTGATTAATCATTCTTTAAAGTTTAGCCCATAGCTCTACCCAATCTTACCGGGAAAGTTCAAGATCCTATCCAAATTTCTATGTCAACATCTAAAACCTATATCAAGGGAAACATAGGGTTTATGAAACCTAGGCTCTGATACCACAAAGACTGTCACGCCCCGACGTGGAATATTGAGGCGCGACGAGTCGAAACACTCAAGTCATTCAGAGCACGAAGATTGGGGTCCAAATCACAAGAATAGATAAGAAGAAATGGATACTCTTATTTCATCAAAATAAAGTTTTACAACATTCTTAAGCCTTACGAGACAAGGCAAGATACAACTTCAAATAAAAGCATAATTCTAGTAAGAACAACCATTCATAAACCTAGGTAACTAAGGTAATCTTGATTCCTCGATCACTCTAGCTCATTCCCATGAGTTTGGGGTTCATCATCAGAATTACCTGAAATGTTAACCGGAAAACGTAGGGTGAGCGAAATGCTCAGTAGGACTTATATCTCTAAACCAGGCAACTTAAAGTAATTAACAGTTTGGATGAAGGTATGTGCTATGCCAAGAAACGTAAATAAAATATGGAACAAGCATAAGAGAGAGAGTAAAATAATGTAGTAATTGGAATCACAAGTAGACAAGATGTTAAGAGTAAAGTTCGAGTAGAGAATGATCATGTAGCAAGTAATATCATGGAATTGGTCATTTTACGCAAGTATGTACAAGTCAAGTACTTCATGTATTCAAGAAAGTCAAGAAATTCACAATCTGTGGAATGTCATAAATTAATCTAGCAAGTCAAGCACTTCGGTGCAATGCCACACCAGGTCATTCAACTCCCATGGGCACAAGTACTTTCGGGCGCTCCCCCCAGGACCAGACCGGGCCCCATTAACATCAGGCATTGGGTTATGGATCATAGATCCCAAGTATATTTTTGACATCCACATTATATGTATGGCCAAAGAATTTCAAGGTAGAGCTTATGAAATAAAGTACAGATCTAGCAAAATTATCATTCAAGGGACCAGTAGTACAAGATTTCAAGTAGATGTATGAGAAGTTCAAGGATGATTTTAAGACATAATGTTTAACGACATTAATATAATAAGAAGGCATCATGTCTAATGTCATTAAGTTGATAAAAGAATTGGATTGATGGACACGGCTTGAATGGTTCTCTCGAAAAATCTTGTTAAATAGGCTTAGATAAAGTTTTTCACAGTCGAGTGCTTAATTAGAAAATCGAGGAATTATAGCCAGGTAAGAGGTGGGACAGTGGGAGGCTCCCCTCGCATTCGCGAGGTCCTAATTAATAAACCACTTATCCACTTAAAGTGTATGCCCGTGGACCTCTTTCCTTAGATACCATTTTTCCTTGGAAATCTAGTTATTTACACGACTTGTTGAAAATACGGTAACGTGATATCATGAAAATCGTCAAAACTCACGATTATGCAACTAAGTCCATGTAATTTTAACAGATAATATCTACTCCATTTAGCATGCCAGAGATATAATATAGTCATGGAGATCAAGGATATCATGAAGGTAACAAGAACTAGGACGGAAATATAAGCTCATGGGATAGAATTATTATCTTTCATAACCTTAACTTAATCGTGTGTGAATTTAAATGATATGCAACTTAACATGACATATCTAAAATGCTAGATGATATATAACATGAAAATATCACAATCGGGGTAGAGATCGCGCATCCGGAACACGGTCTTAGAAAGACACCGTGATCTGAGACGGATCTTCAAGCGGTTAAAAATCTCAGTTAAAATATTATGTCTAATTGTATGGATAGCATGATTAATACTCGATAAAATTTGGGAAAAATGGTATAGAATCAAAGTAACCATACATCTACATCTAATGCATGCATTAATTTGAGTTTAGCCTAAGAGAACACCTACCTTTTTGAAGATCAAAGAATAAGAAATTTAAGAACGATGAATGATTTCGACACTCCTCCAACTTCGAGCTTTCTCCCTCTCTCCAACCAGCAATTTCTCCCAAGAGAGTTATGATTTGAGTATGGAAGAGCATAGCCCTATTTATAGGCCAAAATCTCCAACTTACTTTCACTATTCCACCAACCTCATTCCATCATACCAACCTTGTTCCACTATTACACCAACCCCATTACACCAACTTTATTCCACTATTACACCAACCTCATTACACCAACTTTGTTCCACTATGTGGATGACATAATCTATGACCTCATTTATTCAATGATGTAAGAATGACCTCATCCATTAATTAGGATTAGATTAAAGCTAATAAAAATCGGATGCCGACGTCTTCGTCTTTTCGAAATCGTATCGCGAATCTCGCCGTTTGTGTTAACACGTGGAATAGGGCTCATGTTTGCATAACATCAAAATATTCGTAATTTATTTTATTTCATTTTTTATTATTTCTTTTTTTATATATAAATGCATATAAAAATTTTCGAGTTGCTACAATGTAGGTGGCATTCAATAAAGCATCTCCTAGAAAGATAATGGGAGGTTGGCATGTGTCATCATAGATCTAGCCATATCTAACAATATTTTATTCCTTATCTTGGCAATCCATGTTGTTGTGGGGTGTACAGAATAACAAGTTGCCTATGAATTTTTTTTTCTTCACATAGATTTTTGAATTGATCACATAGGTAGTTGCATCGTCGATTTATTTAAAGAGTTTTTACACTCTTGCCCGGCCATTGGATTCTCAACCTCCGCTACAAAAACATTTAAAACAACCTTAGTGTTTAGTAATCAAATAGACATAACCGTATCGTGAATAATCATCAATAAACATGAAAAAAAATAAGAAGTCTTATGCTGAGCCTTCACACTCTTAGGTCCGCAAATGTCTAATGAATAAGATGTAATAGCTTAATGGCCCTTTTAGTCTTCCCGAAAGAGTTTTGGCATACTTTCTAGTCAAACATGAATTACAAATAGATACACTAACTTTAGTGAGAGAGACTAGATGGTTTTCTCTATTTAACCTAGTCATTCTATCTTGTCTTATATGTCTTAGGTGAGCATGCCCAATTATAGAATCAAGGTCTTTGTCATCATTAGCCACATATGATGTAGAAGAAATAGACTTATCAAGTCCATATTCAATTTAAACAAACCACTTACAAACAAACCATGTCCATATAAAACATTATCTAAATAAACATCAAAACCATTATTGATAAACATAAAAGGGAAGCCATATTGATAAAAGTGATGGGACTAACAGTAAATTATGATGAACTCTTAGTGCATAGAGTACGTCATGCATGATCAACATGCATCTAGTCCTCAGCCTGAGCTAATATACACCAACACCAATGACCTCTTCACTGGAGTTGTTTCCCATGCATACTCTTTGTGTGCCTGATAGAACTCGACGATAATCCACGTATCCTGTTTAATCTCACATTATATGCTTGGTCGCTCTTAAATCCATAATTCACTCAGGATCAGTTTGAGCAACTAACACATATGAAGAAACATAGATTGAAAGAGATAGCTAGGGATTTTGGATACCTTTCTTTGGCTCGGTGCACTCATGAGTGAAATGCCCCTTTTAACTGCACTTGTAACACTTGGTCGTAGTTTCATCTATGTTGAGAATAGTTGCTAGAGCTGCGGTAGCGAAGATAGACCCAAGAGAGCAGTTCGTGGGGCCACTCCCAATGGAGGACCAAAAGTGTCTATCCCCCCTCTAAGATGCTAGTCCAAGCCCCTTGTCTCTCTTACCACCACACTTCTCTCTATGATGCTCCGGTGTTTGCCCTACCTTGGAACTAGATGCAATGCCTCACCCTTTTCACTTGTTACTTTTCCATGAATCCTTCTTGCCTTGACGTTTACCTCCCTAGGCAACTAGTGCAGTGACCTAGATTGCCTTTTCTTGCTCTGCCTCTAACTCCACATGTCAATAAATATCAGAAACATTCTTAATATTTTCATTACGGTTTAAGATCTACTTCATGTGGGTCTAAGAGTATGGGAGGGTCCTAATCATGGCTAGCACTTGTCGTTCATCTATGATATCATTTTTTGCTACCTTCAAGTCGTGAATCAAGTAAGATATCGGTCTAGGATGCTCAATCATGGTCTAGCATGGTCATTTCGATAGGTCTCAAACTTTAAAATTAGATCATTTAATCTTGTAGTTGATGTTCTATTAAAAGTGAACTTCAACTAATCCCACACTTCTTTGGCAGTTTGGCACTTCTTAAATTCGTTAATAAGGTTATTCTGTATGCTACTTAACATGCATAAAACGTGCCCTATGATCTTTGGTAAATGATTGATGATAGGCCTCTTGGTCTCGATAATACTGGACAAAGTTGTCATCCTCGGGTTGAGATATGGTAGTGGTTAGACGTTTGAGCAACTCCTACTTAATAAGTACTACATTTTCTAGTAGCACACAACTAGAAATTGAACGGGAGTTTTTATAGAAAAATATCACATACATCTTGAAATAAAGAGACATCAATTCTCTTAAAACATGTCATTTCTAATTTATCGCGAAGTTTACTTTTCATTTGACACAATATATGTTACTCATGATCACACTTTTTGTTTAGCTTAGCATGCTATAAGCTCATTTATACTATCAATAAATTGAAGAGGACATGGTTATAAACAAATTAAAATGCCATTCTTTTAATAAAACAAATAGCATGTATATCATTGTAGACAATCATATTGTGGATCAACATATGACCCGACCTCGAGATTGACCTAGGGACATATTTATAAGAACAAGACACTAAACATAATACCAAATAAAATTTTATGATGGCAAACTCCGGATCACCACCTCCACTTCGAGAGGGTTGGGGTTGCAAAATAAATGCATGCTAGGAAGTCAACATGAGTCAGCGATGCATATTCTGAACATGTGGTCAGGGTCGCCAAACACCCAACCTTCTGGTCGTAGCCCATAGGAGGTACCTACTACGAGCTCGACCATTATTTGAGATCCATGCCTACAGCCTCTCATTGATACATGGATAGACAAATGGAGGGATCTCTCTCCTGGATTAGTCTATGCCCCCGTTTACTCTCATTTGTTTTGGTAGACGATAGTTTGTCCTTATGAGACAAAAGAGGTTAATTAACTCTTCTTTTATTCCAATTGATTTGGCTTTATTGAGGGATAAAAAATGGGTTAACTCTATAGATCGACTTAAATGCCCCTCATATCCCAGGTTTTATTGAGGGATAAAAAGTGGTTAACACTATAAATTGACTTAAATGCCCCTCATATCCTAACCCTATTACTAATTCCTCTTATTTTTTATATTTTACCCCTCCTAACCCCAAATTAACTTAAATGTCCCTCAACCTATGTCCAACTTAGTTAATTAAATAATTTAACAAATTACTTGACGTAAATATATAATGTGAAATAATTTAATGATTTGTGTAATTATGTAAATATTTAGATAAATTATTTTTCTTATATTTCCCACGTAATTGCGTTGTCGTGCGAAAATCATCTATTCATAAATTATTAATCAAATTAATAATTGTACACAAATATTCCTTAAATTAATTAATTGTACATGGCATTTTCATCAACTAAATAATTGTACACAAATGAGAATAAATAATTGTACACAAACTATCGTGTCGAAAAAAAATTGTACACAATCCCGCCTTTCATGAGCAGATGAAACACGTTGAAGTTGATTGCCATTCTGTTCACTAGCATTATCTCTCAGGCACTTTAGCTCTTCCTTGGCTGATGTGCCATGTTGATAAACTTCAGATATTTTTATTTTGTCCATGCACTATGATTTATTTGTGAAAACTATATCAAGAAGAAAAAGTATGATTAGGTTATAAAGTTTAAAAAAATCACAGATTTAACACTATCCAAAACAATGTAAAGTACCTTCAACATGGACTTCACCAATGATGAGCCAGTTGACCCTCTTGATGAAGTTTGCATCATGATTCATTTGTAAATTATGAAGTCAAAAATGCATAATACCATGGGCTAGCTTTCTCATATATATATATATATATATATACTTGGATTAGTTGGATATGACAATCAACACATCCACATGAACCCCCAAAAGCAACTAAATCATCTAAGGAAAACACTTTTGACAGTTTATTTACCACACAATCGAGATTCGAATTCCAGCAAGAAGTAGATCATAGGCAAATATGACAGACAAGCATACACCAAAACTTTGGGTCCTCTCTTTCCAACCGGTGAAAGCACTTTCACAAGTCTGCTAATATAATACACATACACATGAAAGAGATCATTTTGCATCCTAATCCAATAGATTCAACATTGATTTCGATAATTCATATAATCAGCTATGCCTCCTGACTTAACATCTTTCAATTGAATGTAATCTATCGAAGTCAATACCCGATACGTCTCTCCACGTTTCTTCAGCTGGTCATCTATGCTCCTAGCAACTATGTCTCTGGGTTCAACTTCTGCTCTCTCATTATATAAGGGCTTAACAGGGCCAGCCTGACCACAGACATGCGCAGCTATATTTCATTACGAGGATAAGCCCAATAGCAGAAAAGAGAGGAATCTTCTGACCTCGAGCAATGCGAGTTGATGACATCGATGGTAGAAATCCCCGTCTGAATCATCTCTTCAGGATAGGTTCTCTCACTAGGGTTAACAGCACTCCATGTAAAAGAATGAGTGTCAAAAAAAGAAGGGGGGGGGGGGGGTTAAAAAGTGGGGAACATGATGAAAAGAAAGCCTACACACAGATGGGTAGACAAAGACATAACATAGTTACATATGGTTGCTTAGTGCTCAGGGATTTTTACATGAAAGTCATAGTTAGACGCGACTTTATATTAAAATATTTTTTAAAAATATATTAACAGATATATTACTAGGTTAATTCAAATAATACATAAATGTCATTTAAACATGATCTTTTTACAAATTTTTAGCAAAAAGAAATAATATGACTGTAAATAAATATGATATTTTTTCACAATTCAGATTTACGTAGTGATACGTCTAGTAATATATTTGCAAGAATAAATTTTTTTATAAATTTTTATTTAACAATGATTTCCATGTAAAAAATCTAATTATTTATTAAGCATCCATGATAAAATCATGTTTCATAAAATTATAGAATTCATTGTCCTCCAACAGCTCATCGGATATATCCAAGTATGCCTCAGGCTGTATTGGAGGACCATTGTCAATAGGTTTATCGGATCCATTAAATATTCTTCCAAGCACATCAATTGATACCGGAGCTTTCAATACCTGCGTGAACTTGATTGAGAAAATAATGTCTGTTAAGGAAACATAAGTTTCAAGATAGAAGAGGTTGTCTGCACCATATTGAGGATGAGCAGCTGGCTTACGTAGCACCTTTTAACAAAAGAATCACACACAAATGCAATAAAAAGAGACTTTTTTCCAATGGCAGGATGAAATGTAAACGAGAGTGAACAAAATGAAAGTGAGTAAGCAATAAATATTTTGTCATTTACAACTCATAATCTTCCACTATTGTGTGGATGGGGATACTTCATGAGGAATGATTTTGTACAAAAAATACTGAATTGTTGAAAGGAGAGAAAGCAAAGAATTAAGGGACAAAAATGCAACACCATTTTTCTCAAAAGAAATGGCCTTGTTGAATGCAGAGAAAGCAACCCAAGTGGGAAGGGGATATTATACAAGGCAAAGGGATGAGAAAAAAACTTAATTACAAAAATCTTCAAGTTATTTCTACCAGAGGATTAGTGGTGGATGGACAGATTTGCCCCTGTTCCTCCATATGCAAACAAAGCCACTATTGAGATGAAACAAACTATCTAAAAATTGCACAACAAAAAAATAAAAATGTTAGAAAGAACTTCAAATATGGTACCACCTAAATTGTACTTTATCACAAACCCAAAATAAAGGAACATTCAAAATTAAATATGAAAAACTGCTTAGAAGAAAACATGACATGAAAGACTCCCAAAATGAATTCGTCTAACCTGTTGAGTCTCAATATCCAGTGTGTTGGGTCCCGTAGTGCAGGAAGACGGATCTAGAGGGGGGGGGTAAATAGATCTCTCTATAAAAATTTATGTCCAATTTAAAACACAAACTCCCCACAGCGGAAACTATGCAAACACTTAATATTTGATGATGTATATTCGGATTAACATGAGACGGTTCTAAGTGTATGTATAGATGTTCACTCAAACGGTAGATAGACAGACTGAACTTAACGGTGTGTGTGTGTGAAACTAAGATCGATGTGAAGCACAGTAATCAAACCATCCTGTGAATGGGGGTAGAAGATATGGAGCAATCACACAAACATTCACAGTGACACAAAGATTTCTAAGGTGGTTCATGACCACGATGGGCTCACTACGCCCACCCCTCACTCAACTGAGTGAGACTTCACTGCTGGAAAATCAGCATGGGGATAAATCTCCACACACACAGAGCCAAGCTCCAACACACACGCAGGACGACGTCTGCACACACACACACGGGAGAAAACTCCTAATCACACACGGGGAACAACCCCCAAACAACACACGGACATCCTCCGCACAAGACGACCCACACACGTCAACACAAACACTCGGAGAACCCACTCTCCGAACACCCACACATAAAATTCGTTCAGAAATTAATGAAATGTTCACAAATGAATGCAATAAGCCTAAGATATACTCTAAAAAACAAAGTAAATCTCTGAAGTATAAAGCTCCCCCTTCTCTAGAAGATCCGGTTCTCCTTGGTTCGTAGACGGATGATCACAGAGTCACCATCATCTTGCTCCTTTCATCATTCCACACCTCTTTCTCTTTATCCACGAGCTCCAGAAATGTCTTGATGCAGATCAAAACCCCTCCTCACGAGCTCCTTCTTCCCTTCTTCCATCTTCTTCTCCTACAAGATAGAAATAGTTAGCACAATAGGGTTATCTATCACAAATTCGGAGTACATGTATATATATATCTAAGAGAGTGCAAAAGACCCATATAGCCCATCTAAAATATGTTAAAAACACCCTCATACATGTGGGAATCATTTGGGGACAATAAGGTAAAGTTTTCAAGGGTTTACAAAGGGTTTTAGACACTTTCGCAATCACCGACCGAAAAGGGTTGACCCATAGGGTCGACCCCTGAGACACCTTAGCCTAGAACATTACAAATAGAATGAAGAGCCATGGGGGTTGACCCCATGGGTTGACACATGCTGTTTTCAGCCTTGGAACACCTTCAAACAGAGCCAGACCCAGTGTGGGTCGACCCTATGGGTCGACCCCTATTAGAATGGGTTAAAAACCAACTCAAACCTCATTCTCTCAAGGGGAAAATAAGTGATTAGATCTTACCATGTTCATCTAGATTTGAGAGGGTTTAAAGACCATCATCGAACCTGCAAACTCTTAAGAACATCGAGTTAGGGTAGACATCAAAAATTAAGAACTCCTTACATTTAACCTTGATTGTTCCTCATGAAAGTCCATGACTTCATAACCTTCAAAAAACACATTGCACCAAGAGATGTTGCCATTCTTGAACCCTTAAACAGATTCCAATGATTTCTCCAGTGGCGTCGACTCTTTGAGGCCTTGAGTCGACGCAACCTTCAATTGCCCGACCAACACTTGACTTTTGTCCACATCTCTTGTTGCTCATTCTTTGTTGAATTCTAAAATTGTTCTTACCAATATTTTGTTGAACAAGACGATGCTATAGTTGAGTTGATGGTGCTATTGCTACTATTCATTCGAAGAACTTGAGCTGCTCTTCTTGAACTATTGCTGTCTGCATTTGCTTGACGCCTTGCAGAATTGTGAGCCTTGGATGCTGTCTTGTTTAAAATGATCAGTAACCTAATGCTCTTTAGAATTTCAAATGGTTGAACTGAGATGCCTCAGATGGGTTACTGTGGCCTTTGCTGACATAAGATGAGCCATGTACTCTACTGCTATCTTATTGATCATAGCATCAATTCATCAAACACTTGCAATGCAGTTGCTTCTAGACTGAGTTTGCCTTCTTCACATGACTAGTGGGCATAGATGAGTTGAACCAGAGAATGTGCTGACCTTATTGAAGCTTCAAATGAGTTGAAGAGGGTTATACAAAGTTTTCAATTGATTTGAAGAAATCTGACGGCACTTCGGTCGACCGAAGTCTGAAAACATCTGTCGACCCTTGAAGGACTTTCTTCCTATTTTGCACATATTTTTAGGCATGCTTTGTCTTGATAAAACAAACACTGATGGGATGATAGACCTACATAATTAAACATGTTATGGGAACAAAATGCTTCAAGATAAACATATCCATGTACACACATATGAAGTAGATTTTCAACTCAAAACCCACGGCAAGAGCCACACGCATGCAGTCACACATAACATGTACAAAGAGCAAAGTTTTGTCTTAATCAAAATATTCTTCAAAAATCTCCCCCTTTTTAATGATGACAAAACTTTGTTGCTTTGTTGCCATTCTTCAACCAACACAAACTCCCCCAAGCAATACTCATGCAACACATAAATTTCTCCCCCTTTGGCATCATCAGAAAGTGGGAGTAAACATTGAAAAGCAAACATAGTAGACATGAGAGATAGATTCAGGAGCTTGCAAGCAATCTTGTATGCATGAGAAACAAATGTAGACACTTTGAATACCCATCGAAGAAATAGATTCAAGACAATTTCAGCAGTCAGAGCAGTTTGAAATATGAAATTAAAACATTCTTATGAGAGTCAAACATCAGCCTAAAAGTTAAACCATCAGCTAATAGAAGGTAGCAAGGAGGATAATTTTATGAAGTTCAGTAGGGTCTATGAGAACACATTATCCAGGTCCAACATTATCAGATTTTTATGTTTCCAATTTGTCAGTATGGTGTAGTGTGAACCGCACAGGCATGCAGATGAAGCAATATGAACATGCTAAATGCAAAGGGAGTGTTTATGTGCAAATATGACAGTTCTGCAAATGAAGTGCCCAAACCAGATATGTATATGTAGATGCATCAAAACTCCCACTTATTTATTAAGGGAGGGAATAGGTATAAGAAAGGTGCATGTGAGTTAGGACAACCAGGATGCTCATGTGTAACACCTAGGAGAGTGTGCAGTTAAATAGAGGAAAACATGCAGGAGATCATGTAGTCAATCAAATTTTCTGAATACATATCAAATCAAATTACCAATTGTGTAAGTGAATAACATGAAGATGAGTTTTAGCCATATGGATAAATAGATTTTCAGTTCAACACAATGAGAGACTACACAGACTGCACTTCATTTTAGGAGAACATCGTATTGGAGGCTACGCTCTGTCCCATCATATTTTCACACCATAAATTTTTCATCTCAATAATTTTCACAGAGACAATATGAATTTTTCTAAGAGTGACCAGGTTCAAATAATCCCTTTTTATGCGAGGAGACACATGGAGCACATGCCAGACTCTCCGACTACTCAGAATATTAACCATTTCACCTCATTTTGAGCAGAGATACTTCAGTACAACACTTTTTGGAAATGAACCACATCACGTCTCAGGTGACGTGCATCCAGTTTACTCAGTGAGACTGAGCATTGCTCTGCCTTTCATTTGATCATTTCATTTCAATTGAGACAGACAGCTTTTTTCTCAATTGCCTCTTCAAGATATATGCAGCATGTTCAATTTCTCTAGAGTGTTGAAAAGAAATTCTTATATCCTTATGTTTAACACTCATTTTCACATTTAAATGCATGGTGGTGTGTGAATTTGCTTTAGCATGTATACCGAAAACTTAGCTTAAAACATGACAGTGCAGCTCCCCCTATATAGGTGCACTTATTAAAAATTTACTCCCCCTGAGTATTTGACATAAGACACACTAGTTGAGACTCAGATGCAACATTATTTACCAAGAAGTATATGGTCATAGAAATTCCAAGGATGGGAGATGTAGCATATATTAACATGCAAGCACACAATGGGAGAATATGCAATATGCAGTGCAAAAGACAAGGGTTCAATTTTCACATGAGTGTTCTAAATGCGCCTAATGCATGAACTCTAATGCTGTCCTAAATGCATGTGCATAAGACAAACAGATTCAAAAACCATAAGACAGCACCATGACACTTGTGGGTCGACCCTTGGGGTCGACACCTTCAATGCAGACATGTGACATAAATTGACAATTCCATTGCAGAACTTTTAACATTATCAAGTATCAATGTGCAGAGAATTTTAAGCAATTTAGCTTGAGCAGTTAGCACGAGATGTACTTCAAGACAAAATGAGTTCATGTCACAATTGCAAGTCATTCAGTCAAAAACTCCTCCTTACTAGGTGCATCTAATGTCATTTTGACTGAAAAACATGCAATAAACTTCAGTTTGAAAACATCTTCCAAAGCTCACCCCCAATAGGCAATGAATACACAGCAAAACACAAATTCACCCAGAACATCAAAATTAGCATCACTTTCAAATTGTTTAGCTAGCATCTCCCCCTTTAACAGATACATGAATTTCATAAAACTCAGTGAGGGTTTTGAAAGAAGGGTGTGCAGCTTATAACATGTATGTGAATGTAGTGTGCAATATCATAAAAGTACAAAGCAACCCATATGACACCGGGGCTAGCTAACAAATGAGTAGGGAGTGAGGTCTAAACAAGACACATTTTCAGAAATAGTTCATAAATTCATTTTCAGATTGATACTGCTCAAGATGAAAGTTCATTCATAAACCAAACATTCATTTTTTCCGAGTTCTGGTATGAGGCGGAGGTCTTAGGTCCGAAGACAACCTCACGCATGGTGAGATCACCATTTAATATACCAGAAACTTCAGATAACTTCACACATGCACATGCAATTCCAATTAAAGAGACATTCAATGGCCACAACAGTCTCATACGAGAAGGCAATCAAAACTGACCAAATTTCTCACAGTCAAGACCTACTGCAAGAACACTAACACTTAGCACCAAAAACCATGGCAGATTATGAAAATAAATTTTTATTTTTTTACATTTACCTTGAGTTACCTTTATTTAACAACATTCCTTCATCGGCCTCAAGGCATTCCTGCACTAAAAACTCATTTGGATGTTTTGGGTACCCAAATCTTCTTGGGTCCTAGATGATTAACAAAACCATTCAATTTCTTTAAAGCATTCAATTCATCAAATTTCATCCAATAGCAATTTTCCATGAAGTGACCAAATTCACCACAATAATGACAACATGCATGCCGACTCATTTTCTTTGTATGTGCCGAAGTAGTGAATTTCTGTGTATAGATAGGAGTTTACCATTTTGAGCATGAAATTTGTTTTTCCCTTTCAACACCCAGTAATCTTTCAACATGTGACCAAGTTTTCCACAATGATAGCAAGAACAAAATTTTCTACTCAAAAACTGTTTTTGCTTATTAGAAGCGTTTGATCTTTTGCATGATTTTAAATCATCTTGTCTCATAACAGAGCACTCATTCATAATGTGTCTAGTCTGCCCACAGTAAAAACAAGAAACACTTCTTCTATTTGAAAATCTCCTTGAATTTTTGAAATCAGTTTTTCTGTTGCGTGCCTTCAATTCATCAGATTTCATGACATGACAGTTATGCATCATGTGTCCGTACATGCCACAATAGAAACAACTAATATTAGAATCCTTTCTCAATTGAACATGCTTCATATGATTCTTATGAGCATCACACTTTTTCTTTTTACTCTTAGGACCATCTTGACATTTAGGTGAAGCATCAGATTTCTTGGTCCTAGGTTGAGCCTATGATTTTGCTTTGGTTTGCTCATTAGAGAGTACATTTGAGGTGTTGGAGGAGCAGGACACATGCACAAATGAGGATTACGTTTTCAGATCAAAGGCTTTTTTTTTACTAGGTTCATACCATAATCCTTCCTGTTGAAAATTCACTTCGGTCTCCAAGATTTTATCCAGATTATCCTTTCCTTTGACAAATTTAGACAATGAGTTATTTAATTCACTGATTTCATTCTCAAGTGATGCATCATGTAGCTCATAAGAAGCAATCTCACTTTCACAGGAAATGACCTTTTCATTCAATGTGACATTGATGGTCTCGTGGCTTTCTATTTCCTGTCTTAACAGACTCACATTTTCAGATTCTTGAACAGCCACCGTTTTTCTTTTTCAAGAGTTAACAGTCTTTCAAACATGGTTGAGTTGAATTGTTTCAACTTTTCATTTTATTTTGCATGTTTATCATTCATAATCAGTTCATTACACAGATCATGATCGACAGAATTCGATTCCATTTTGTTTCTTGGCTCATTTTCAGTTTTCTCTATTTGATTAATTTTATTCTTGAGAGCTTCATTTTCCTTTCTTAAACATGCAGTCATTTCTTTGTAATTTTCAATATCAATCATGCACAACTCATTTAATTCCTCAAACTCAGCACATTTTTCACAGAGGGAGTCATGAATGGTGTTTTCAGTTTTCTTTCTTAGTTTTCTATTTTCTGACTTAATTATCTTATATCTACTCGACAATTCTTCATAAGCATCAAGTAGTTCTTCAAATGACATTTCATCATATGTAGTGTCAGAGTTTACCTCAGAGGTAGTTTGATAACTGTATTGCTCGGACACTTCGCTCGATGTATCCAGCTTGTCGGCCATGAAACACATGCCATTGGTCTTTATCTCTTGAGCCTTGATCAAGCAATCCATGAGCTCTTTTGCCATCCTACAAGAAGAGACAAACGGAAACATATGAGTATCGACGGCGGCTTACAATAAACTTAGGATTGCAACATTATCATGGTTCTTCAATTTTTCCTTTTCAGACCACATGGTCTCATCTAGAGGTAATTTGTTAGGACCATCATAAATTAACTTCCAGAGGTTAGGATTTATAGAGTTAACTAACCTACACATTTTGCCTAACCATGAAGGAAAGTCAGAACCATTAAAAATAGGTAAGCAATTCATCAAGATTTGTTCAACAGAAAAATTCATGATTGTAAAATGCATTGGGATCTCTCTGTAGATCGTTAGATCTAGGGACAAAAGAGCCTCGCTTTGATACCAATTGTTGGGTCCTGTAGTGTAGGAAGACAGATCTAGAGGGGAGGGTGAATAGATCCCTCTATAAAAATTTATGTCTAATTTAAAACACAAACTCCCCACAGCGAAAACTATGCAAACACTTAATATTTGATGCTGTATATTCAGATTAACATGAGACAGTTTTAAGTGGGGGGGAGTGAATAGATCCCTCTATAAAATTTTTGTCCAATTTAAAACACAAACTCGCCACAGTAGAAACTATGCAAACACTTAATATTTGTTGATGTATATTCAGATTAACATGAGACGGTTCTAAGTTTATGTAGAGATGTTCACTCAAACGGTAGATACACAGACTGAACTTAACAGTGTGTGTGTGTGAAA
This sequence comes from Amorphophallus konjac, assembly GCA_022559845.1. NCBI lineage: Eukaryota > Viridiplantae > Streptophyta > Magnoliopsida > Alismatales > Araceae > Amorphophallus > Amorphophallus konjac. Next base: position 336,886,254 of record CM040123.1, read on the forward strand.
CTAAGATCGATGTGAATCACAGTAATCAAAGCATCCTGTGAATGGGGGTAGTCACACAAGCATTCACAGTGACACAAAGATTTTTAAGGTGGTTCAGGACCACGATGGGCTCCCTACGTCCACCCCTCACTCAACTGAGTGAAGTTTCACTGCTAAAAAATCAGCATGGGGATAAATCCCCCCCACACACGGAGCCAAGCTCCAACACACACGCAGGGCGACGCCTGCACACACACACGGGAGAAAATTCCCAACCACACACGGATATCCTCTGCATAAGACGACGCACACACGTCAACACAGATGATAGCCACTAAACCCGTCGTTTAAAGCCGTGCCACAATTTTAAAAATTAACCAAACTCACTCACTAAAAAGATATTAAATATAAGTAGAGTGATGAATACGGGTTGATCTCATGGAGAATAAATATTTCAATTAAGCATGAGATGTAAAATTGTTATATTTAAAAGATCCAAATTTTGAGTGAGATTAAACTAATGAAAAGAAAAATTACATTAAAATAAACCAATCTAAAGAATATGAGAGGGTTAAAGAAGAGAAATTAGAAGGAGATAGAAAGAGAAGAACACAATTTTCAAAATATGAAAAATGAATTTTATTACTAAGAAAGTGGCAAGTACAACTCTATGAAAATTATAAATTGGAAATAAAAGGATAAAGGAAGAAATAAGAGCCAAGATGATGAAGGAATGCCGTCGTCCACGCCGTGCCGAGCCTTAGAAGTTCACCCCGCTTTGGAAGTAAATGCCGCCGAGAGGACCAAAGGAAGAAGATCCGCCAAAAGGATGTGGGAAGAAATATGGAAGAGGAGGAAGATAGAAGAAGAAAGGAATAATTAAAACAAGTATGTGCGTGTATTTGAAAATAGAAGATGAACATAGAGATAGAGAGGGGGTACGGTGGAGAAAAAGTGAAAACATAGTAAAATCGAATTAAAAACAAAGGGTGAATAGAAAGAGAATAACTTTAAATCTAGAAGGAATTAGAAGAAGTGAAAGAAGAGAAAGCTGTAGATCTAGATGAGAGGAAGAAAGTCGATGAATAGTGTAGAGAGAGAAAACGTGAGGAAGAGGGTGAAAAATGAGGAAGAACATGGTGATGTTGTGCGGATGAACAGTGAAAAACTTAAAAACTGAACTTTGAAAAATAATGAATAACTTAAAAATGATAAAGAATTGGAGGAAAAGTAAGAAGAAGAAATTGCAGAGAACTTAAAAATAGAGAAGTTTGTAGAAGAAAGTAATTTGAAAGGAAGAATAGGAAAGCGTGTAAAAGGCCAAAGATCTTCCTCCAGTGGCTTTTGGGTAGCTTTTTATAGTGTGTAGAAGAACCTTCTCAATCGGCAACTGCAGATCAGCTCAAAACTCGACTTTCCAGTGTGGATTAGTTGCACAAATTAGGTCTCTTGCCCTAGATAGAGTCCTCCTTCATCCAAACATGGAAGGATCACAACGATCGTGACAAGATTGCCCTAAAAAGAGACCTTCCCGTTTTTGTTTCTACTTCAAAAGAAAATGGCGTCCAACCCTGTGGACGCACATTAAAATAGTGTCTTCCATAATGGTCGCTCATTCCTGTTTCCTCATTTTGATATTTCCCTTTTTTTCATAAATCAAGGAAATGGCGACTTTGGAAACAATCGCTAATTCTTTTTTTTCATTTTTCTTCATTTTTCTCTGATTTTTTGTATAATTGAATTCGCGCATGCTTGAACGGTCGCACATTCTTTTTCCAATGAATTCGCGCCCCCTTGGTCGGTTGCACATTCTTTTTTTATTTTTCAGCTGTTCTCTTTTTTCTATTTTCATAAAATGAATGTGTGCCTGTATACGCAATCGCTAATTCTTCTTTTCTTTTTCTTTTCATTTCCAATCAAATAAATGGACACCCATTTGATCAGTCGCTAATTCTTTTTTTTTCATAAAATTATTCAAAAATGGCGTCTGACCCTTTGGTCGCTATTTCCTAAAAAATTAAAAAATTCAAATTATCAACATATTTTATCCCAAAATGGCTTTCAAATAATTATGTAAATTCTTGAATATTTCTCACATGATCATTTTGACTAAAAAGATGATAAAATACGTGCAGACTCAAGTTAATGGTGAGAATGAGATTTGTCCATATTAATGCACAACTATGCTCATTAAATGCTTAAAAGTGATGAATGTGATGTAAATTATGACATAAAATATAGCACTTATCACACCCCCCAACTTACTCATTGCTAGTCCCTTAGCAATGCAAATAAATTAAAATTTAGAACTAACAAGAGTTTGCAAAGTTCATACTTTTATATCTAGCTCTTCCTTCATAGAATCAACCAAAGATTAGGAGTCTGGAATCATTAATACACACTAGCCCTAGTTTGGAAATTAAGGGACATGATCAAAAATACAAATCAAAGTTCAATAACACTTGTGCATGTGTAATACTAAATCCACATTTAAGACAATTACGTCCCCCATTTACTATTCCAAGTAAGTGCCTTTCAACCTTACACCTCCTAGATCAGAGCTTTAAGCATACTAGCTTTTGTCTGCCTTATTTCTTTTGTCCCCTCGGGATCTTTTTTATATTTTCTACACACATGATGCTGCACTACCATTCACTGCCTAATATGAATCTCAACTCTTGCCTTAGGAGAAGCAGGCCTAATTATACAGATCAAGATTCCCTTTTCCTTTTGATGCGAATCTCAACACGTTTTAGGTGAAATATGCCCGGTTACTAAGACTAGGAGTATTTTTCATGGTGTTTCTTTTTCTTTTCTTCTTTTCTTTTTTTTGGTGCCATTTGCACTTATTTGATAGAACTTGGCAGAAAGCTTTTTCAAAATAACTCTTCCTCAAGAAGTGCAGAGCATCAGACACAATACCCAAAATAACAGAAGGCTTGCCCTGCTTACTTCATTAGTGTGTAACGTGATTTTTATTTTTCTAAAGTGCATATGAACTTTAAAGAGATTCTTAAATCAGTTTTTCATAGCTAGATCGAAGTAAATTCTCCAGCATCCTTCTCCCTAGTCTTTTCTATTCTAGAATCACTTTTAATAAAACTCATTTGGGGATTTCATATTTTCATTTTATGCAAAAATGCAGGACATTATGATCATGCAAGAATTTTTATCAGGTTGTACTATATGCATCATGAAAATTTTCTCTCCCCCCCAACTTGAATGACATTGTCCCCAATGACATAAAGAATTGAAAGTAAAAAAATAATGTAACACTAAATACTTCTGAGTAAGAAAGAGACAACCTGATATGCAGGATGAAACCTCCATCAATGTTATGGTTGGTGAGGACTTCCTCTTCTTGGCCTTAACCTGACTTCTAAAACATACTTAAACAAAAACATCAGACAACAACAACAGTAAAAAAACCTTGGATTGCCTCCCAGAAGAGCTAAGTTTTCCATCTTCAGCCAGACGCATGAAAGCTCTCAAAGATTTTATCCCATATCACTTAGAACAATGGATTTTTTTTACAACTGATCACTTTCCAAATAAGATTTCAATCTTTGACCGTTGATAGTGAAAATGTGACTATTTTTAGGATTCAAAATTTTGACCGCACCATGGTCAAAAACCTTAACAATCACAAACGGTCCATCCCATCTGGATTTCAACTTACCGGGGAACAAGCATAACCTTGAGTTAAAAAGCCAAACCTTTTGATTTACATAAAAATTTTTCCTGTGAATATACTTGTCGTGGAATGCCTTGGTTTTAACTTTATAAATCTTGAAATTTTTGTAGGCTTCATTTTTTAGTTCCTCTAGTTCATTGAGTTATAGAGCTCTTTGGGACCCAGCTTGAGTGAGATCAAAGCTGACTTGTTTGATGGCCCAATATGCTCTATGTTCAAGTTCTACGGGCAAGTGACAAGCTTTTCCAAAAATGAGGCGATAAGGTGACATGTCAATGAGAGTTTTAAATGTAGTTCTATAGGCCCATAATGCATCATCTAATCTCTCGGACCAGTCTTTCCTATATGGCCTAACTATCTTATGCAAAATATTTTTTATCTCCCTATTGAAAACTTCTACCTGGCCACTGGTTTGGGGATGATAGGGGGTAGCAAGCTTATGAGTGATGCCATATTTACAAAGCAAAGCTCAAAATTGAGAATTCGTGAAGTGAGAACCCCCATCACTAATGATAGCTCTAGGACAACCAAATCTAGAAAAGATGTATTTTTTCACAAACTTCATCACCACCTTGTGATCATTTGTCCTAGTAGCAACAACTTCAATCCATTTTGAAACATAGTCCACCGCCACCAAAATATATTCATTGTCAAATGAAGATGGAAATGGTCCCACAAAATATATTCCCCAAACATAAAAAATTTCTACTACCAGAATGGGACTGAGTGGCATCATATCTCTTTTAGAATTGTTACCCATTGCTTGACATCTCAAACATGTTTTTGAAAATTCATATGCATCTTTAAACAACGTGGGCCAATAGAGTCCACTTTGTAGCACTTTAACCGCAGTCTTCTTTCCAGAAAAATGTCCCCCACAAGCGAGATTATGACAGAAGTTCAAAACAGATTGTTGCTCCTCCTCGGAGACACATCTTCTAATTATTTGATCAGGACCCATATGAAACAGCTCCAGGTCCTCCCAAAAATAGTGCTTAACCTTTGAAAAGAACTGATCCTTCTCCTGCTTAGTCCACCCTCCCGGAATTTGTCCTACCGCCAGGTAATTGACAATGTGAGCGTACCAGGGGGTTGAGGTGTAAGAGATGGAAAGAATTTACTCATCGGGGAAGGAATCGGACATCGGAGCACTCTCAGGTATCACTATCCTTGATAGATGATCAGCTACAACATTCTCTAACCCCTTTTTATCTCTTATCTCCAAATCAAACTCTTGTAGTAATAAAATCCAACGAATGAGATGAGGTTTAGCATCCTTCTTGGAAAGTAAATATCTTAAAGCAGAGTGATCAGAATAAACAATAACCTTAGCCCCTAACAAATATTAGCGAAATTTCTCCAAGGCGAAAATAATAGTAAGTAATTCTTTCTCTGTGGTGGTGTAATTCAACTGTGCATCAGCGAGGGTGCGGCTCGCATAATAGATCACCACGGGCTTTTTATCGACTCTCTGACTCAGGACAGCTCCAATAGCGTAGTCTGAAGCATCACACATGATTTCAAAAGGTAGCGACCAATCAGGCGATTGAAGATTTGGGGCTTGAGTGAGGGCTGCTTTCAAAGAATTAAATGCCTCAAGACAGGAATCATCTAAGTTAAAGGGAGTGTCCTTGGCTAGCAATTGTGTGAGAGGACGAGCGATGATGAAAAAGTTTTGTATGAATCTACGATAGAATCCAGCATGGCCAATAAAAGATCGAATATGTTTGACAGAAGAAGTAGGAGGAAGATTGGAAATCAAATCAACATTGGCCTTATCAACCTCTATTCCTCTTTCTGAAACCACACGGCCTAAAACTATTCATTCTCTCACCATGAAATGGCTCTTCTCCCAACTCAACACAAGATTTGATTCAATGCACCTTTTCAGCACCTGTGTTAGATTTTCCAAACAATTTTCAAAAGAAGTACCAAACACTAAGAAATCATCCATAAATACTTCCAAATATTCCCCTACCATTTCAGAAAATATCGACATCATGCACCGCTGAAAGGTGGCTAGGGCATTGCACAGCCCAAACGGCATTCGTCTAAAAGCAAACGTGCCATAGGGGCACGTGAACGTCATCTTTTCCTAATCTTCCGGATAAATAGCAACTTGATTATACCCGGAGTAGCCATCCAATAAGCAAAATTACTTTTGCTCGGCCGATTTTTCCAAAAGTTGATTTATAAACGGGAGCGGAAAATGATCTTTCTTTGTAACTGAATTTAATTTTCTATAGTCAATACAGATTCTTCACCCTGTTTGCAATCACATGGGCACTTATTATCCTTTCTCATTTGTTACAACTGTTAGCCCCGACTTCTTGGGAACAACTTGAGTTGGGCTGACCCACTTGCTATCAGAAATGTGATATATGATCCCGACATCTAGCCATTTAACTACCTCCTTCTTGACCACCTCCTTCACGTTGGGATTCAGCCGGCGCTGCATCTCTCTGCTTGACTTGGCATTGTCCTCCAAGTAAATGTAATGCATACACACATCTGGACTAATACCATTCAAATCCGCCCCTGACCATCCTATCGCCTCCATGTGCTCCTTAAGGACATCCAAAAGTTGAGACTCCTGAGCAGAAGTGAGATTGGAAGCAATAATCATGGGTAGAGTTTGGACAGGACCTAGATAAGCATACTTCAAAGAATCCGACAGAGGCATCAATTCCAGAATGGGCGGCTGATCCAAAGATGGAAGAATCGGTTCAGCTTGCAATAGAGGGAGTGGCTCCATCCTAGAGTAGGGCGCACAAGAAAGAGGGGAATCCTGAAGCATGCTTCCCTCTTCTAGACATTCCTCATTAACTTCAGGACTTTCTTCAATCAATTCCTTAATGATATCAATGACGTTACATTTCTCCTCATGGTCTGGGTACTGGGATGCACTGAACACATTTAAAGAAACCTTCTCACATCCGAAAGAAATATCCATCATTCCCGTGGCACAGTTTATATTGGCCTTCGCCGTAGTTAGAAACGGTCGTCTCAAAATAATTGGAGTGTGCTTTAATTCTTGGGACGAGGCCATATCCAAAATAAGAAAATCCACCAGGAAATAACACTCATGTACTTTTACAATCACATCTTCTAATAGACCCCTCAGAGTCTTCACGGACCGATCCACCAGTTGAAGGATTATAGATGTGGGTTTCAACTCCCCCAGATCAAATTGCTCATATATAAAGGTGGGTAATAAATTTACACGGGCTCCAAGGTCTAGTAATGCTTTATCAAATGTAACTACACCTATATCATATGAAATTAGAGGAGCTCCGAGGTCCTTCAACTTCTTAGGTAAATGGTTCATCACGATAGCACTGACATCTTCAGATAGGCAGATCTTTTGAGTTATCACTTTCGGATCCCTCTTTGGAGTGCACAGCTCTTTCAGAAACTTTGCATATGCCGGCACATGCTTGATCACGTCTAAAAGTGAAATATTGATATTCACCTGTTTAAACAATTCCACTAATTCCTCTTGATGGACCAGCCTTTTCTTTTGAGCCTTCGACTTTAGAGCTTCGGGAAAAGGGATCTTAGGAACATACTTGTAAGACCCGCGTCTTAAGCGGATCCTTAGTGGTTCGAATCTAGGCTTTGTCCTGATCGTTTTGGCTATTTTTACGGATTTTTAGGAGTTCGTTTGGCATTTATCAGAATTTGTTTAAGGTTAATGGCAATTAGAGTTGATTTTTAATAATATATATATATATATATATATATGTATATATGTATATATATATATATAGATATCTCTCTCTCTCTCTCTCCCCACCGATTTCTCTCTCCCTCACTCGTTCTCTCTCTCACCCTCTCTCTCCCTCACGCGATCTCTTTCTCCCTCTCTCTCGGATTCGGCGCTGTGGGCCGCGGATCGAGGCTTGGGAGGTATCATCGAAACCGGCTCGTCGCGAGGAACGCGTAGGCGCTGACCTCGTCGCGATTCGTCGGGCGTGGAGGTGGGACGGGGTAAGAGGAGCCGCGACGACCCCTTGCTTGCATGTGGCCCAAACTCGGTTTTCGCCGCGATTAAAGTAGGAGGATGGAATCCTTGTCTCGCTAGGATCGCATTGGCATAGCATGCACGCCCATTCGACATCGTTTTCTTCAATTTCCATGCAAAATTCCATGTTAGTGTAATTTAGGCTAAATCCTTGAAAATCACTCCATAGGCATTGTTTTTATGTTTTGATGCATGCTTTAGTTGTAAAATATTATGGTTTGGTAGGTTTTATAGTTTTTCTATGTTTCCCCGTTGATTCGGCTCGACCGGGAGGGGGCTTGGTTTTAAGCGATTCGGTTTTAGCTCCCAGTCGGTGTGACAGTCCTACTAGGAACCGTCACACGCGTAACGGCCCTCACGGGACGCGTTACAGCACTGTAACGGCCCTGCGAGGGGGCGTCACAGTGTGTGTAACGGTCAGGCCCCTGACCGTTACACTCCTGTTGGTTTCCGTTGACCCGGTCAGGCGGTTGGCCTGATGGCCTGTCGAGCGGCCGCCAGGGCGCCGTAACGCGCCTGTGCGAGCGCGTTACGTCCCGTTAGACCGTGGGTGTTTTCCGTCACGGGTGGCTGTAATGGTCGTGCGGGGGCGCGTTACAATTCATGTAATGCACTACCCCTCGACCGTCACACCACTGTGACGCGGCGGCAGTAGACCGTTACACTCCCTGGGGTTTTCAATAGCCGTCTGCTTATTCGATTCCAATAGAGTTGCTTCCACTTCCTTGTGATAGAATCACTAGTCGTAGCCCAGCGACCGAGCGTGTCGTCCCACCCGGGAGAGGTGGAGGGGTGTTCCCATTGAACGGTTTGTAAGCTAGTTGCCGTGGGCCCCTGCGGTTACCGTTGCGTCCAACGGGGGGGGGGGGAGGGAAACTAGCTAGAGGCCTGGCTCTAGGCAGGAGTCAGTGTGTGCACACGTGGTCAGAGACTTGGACTAGCACTGATGAGTGTCGCTCTGACTAGTACTTGGTTTGGTCCTGTTATGCCTCTCGCTTGTCATGAGCCAGACTTGCGAGTTGCCGAGACGCAGTGTAAGTCATCAGGGGACGCATCTGGTCTTGTTCTTCTAGTGGGTTGTTCCGTCTCTCACTTCACTTGGTTAGTGATTGTTTATTCTGTTGGTAGGTTTATTTCCTGTTGTTATTAGTTATTAAATTATGCATCTGCCTTATTATTTAAATGCATGCTCTAATTGCTTTTATATTCATCTGCTTGTCTGCTTAGTTTGAGGTAGGGATCCGCGTGACCCCTACTGAGTCTGGCTGTGACTCACCCTTCCTTCTTTCAGGTGAGCCACCCAGTCGTCCGCCGGTTCTGCTCGTGGTTGTGCCGAGCGTCGTTAGAGTGCCAGCTGTGTTGGGTTGTCTTTTGTTCTGTTGTGCCGGGGTATGCCCCGTGTAGTTGTGCAGTGGACTTCTTTTTATTTGTAAATCTGGACTATTGTATATATTCTACCACTCTGATATTTTAATTGCTTCCGCACTTATTTATTAATTGCTGTCCTAATTAATATTACGCGCCTGCGATCCCAATTCGTTATGCAACTCCTCAGCAAACTTCCTTAACCCTTCAGGGGCCTCATCAGCCTCTTGGGTGGCTTCCCCAGTTCTTGGTATCGGTGTACCGATTTCATCGGTATATCGGTATCCGGAGCTCTGGGTCGTCACAGTTGGTATCAGAGCTGTGTTGGGGATTTGTATTAGGAATTGGAACTTGCGCTGGACCAGAGCTAGTCCACTGTGTCGTCTGTTGCTGGCTTAGGATGTTTCTCGTGATTATTGATGGTTTTTTCGTTATCGTGTGTTTCCTAGGTTCGAGATGTTGCCTCGTGGATGGAAAAAGGCTCGGGCTCCTCAGGAGGAGAGTGGCACTTCGTCTGCCCCAGCTGTGTCAGCCCCTGTTAACCCTGCTCCGCGTGAAGAAGTGCCAGGTGGCCCTGGTAGAGCGCTAAAGGAATTTTTGCTATTCCACCCACCGACTTTCAAGGGTCAATCAGATCCAGAGGCAGCTAGAGCGTGGCTTGATGCCACTGTGTGCGTGTTCCAGTTGATGGAGTGCGTAGATGATGAGCGAGTCATGTTGGCTACTTATCAGCTTCAAGGTACCGCACGCACGTGGTGGACCGCAGAGTGGGAAGTTGCCTTCCGTTCTCGTCCGCTTCGGTAAATCACCTGGGCTGAGTTCGTTGCTGCTTTCGAGCGTGCTTACACTCCAGCCTGTCTCAAGTTAGCGAAGATGTATCAGTTTCTGGAGTTGACGCAAGGTGACATGACTGTGTTGCAGTACCGAGATAAGTTCATTGAGTTGGGCAGGCATGCGCCCCATATTTTTGCTGATGAGGCTATGAAGGCTCAGCAGTTTCTGCGCGGGCTGAAAGCGGAATTGAGCCTGCCGTTGTTTGCTACCCGAGTGTCTGAGTTGGATTCAGCGTACCAGGTAGCTGTTGCAGTGGAGATGGAGATGGCGAGGACTCAAGGGCTTTCTCAGGCAAGAATGGTGCATCCGACTGTGCAGTTTCAGCCGACTTACCAGTCGTCTATCCCAGGAGTTCCTTCTTCCATTCCTGCTATCAGCGATGTTCTTTTTTCTTCCGACTCCCACTTCCGGCAATTCAAGAATAAGAAGTCGAAGAGGAAGTTTGATAATTCGGCGCCTTTTGATCTGAATCAGTTGTCCGTTCCTTCTGTTCGACCGTGCCAAGATTTTTCCGGTGGTCAGCAGCGTCCATGTCCGAGGTGTGGTGGCAGTCATCCTGGCGTGTCGTGTTCTTTGCCGATCGTCTGTTACCGCTGTGATCAGCCGGGTCACGTAGCTCGAGACTGTTTGCTGAATCTGAGGCTGGTGCAGTTCTCGCAGTTTACCCAGCCGCAGCAGCCCCAGTTTCATCTTCCTCCGCCGCCTCAACCTCAGCCGTCTTACCTACCTGCTCCAGTTCCTTCCCAGCAGTCTTCTGCAGCCAGTCGCCCTCCGAGAGGTAGGGTCACTCACATCACTTGTGCAGAAGCTGTGGCAGCTAATCTGGTAGAAGGTACGATTTCTATTTTCGGTCGTCCAGCTCATGTTCTTTTCGATTCTGGTGCTACTCATTCTTTTGTGTCCGAGGATTTTCTTGCTCGCATCGAGGAGCCGATGACCGAAGTGTCCTGTAACTTGCTCGTGGAGTTACCCTCTGGAGATTTCATGTCTACTCCGGTGTGCCTGGAAGATTCCTCTATCGTCGTCAGCAATCGGCAGATGCCTGCGAAGCTTTATGCATTGCATTTGGCCGAATATGACACTATTCTAGGCATGGACTGGCTGGAATTGTATAGTGCCGTGGTTGACTGCAGATACAAGCGAGTCTATTTTATACCACGCGGGAAGCCAGTCTTCTATTTCCAAGGTATCCATTTCTGTTCTTTTCGTTTGTTCATTCCTACCGTAGGTGTAACTTTCTTTCAGTTTCCTCCTTGTCCTTCCGTTTAATTTCGAGGATGGAATTCTTTTTAGGGGGGAGGGACTGTAAGACTTGCGTCTTAAGCGGATCCTTAGTGGTTCGAATCTAGGCTTTGTCCTGATCGTTTTGGCTATTTTTGCGGATTTTTAGGAGTTCGTTTGGCATTTATCAGAATTTGTTTAAGGTTAATGGCAATTAGAGTTGATTTTTAATAATATATATATATATATATATATATATATATCTCCCCACCGATTTCTCTCTCCCTCACTCGTTCTCTCTCTCACCCTCTCTCTCTCCCTCACGCGATCTCTTTCTCCCTCTCTCTCGGATTCGGCGCTGTGGGCCGCGGATTGAGGCTTGGGTGGTATCATTTGAACCGGCTCGTCGCGAGGAACGCATAGGCGCTGACCTCGTCGCGATACATCGGGCGTGGAGGCGAGACGGGGCAAGAGGAGCCGCGGCGACCCCTTGCTTGCATGTGGCCCAAACTCGGTTTTCGTCGTGATTAAGGTAGGGGGATGGAATCCTTGTCTCGCTAGGATCGCATTGGCATAGCATGCACGCCCATCCGACGTCGTTTTCTTCAATTTCCATGCAAAAGTCCATGTTAGTGTAATTTAGGCTAAATCCTTGAAAATCACTCCATAGGCATTGTTTTTATGTTTTGGTATATGCTTTAGTTGTAAAATGTTGTGGTTTGGTAGGTTTTATAGTTTTTCTGCGTTTCCTCGTCGATCCGGCTCGACCGGGAGGGGGCTTGGTTTTAAGCGGTTCGGTTTTAGCTCCCAGTCGGTGTGACGGTCCTACCAGGAACCGTCACATGCGTAATGGCCCTCACAGGACACGTTACAGCACTGTAACGGCCCTGCGAGGGGGCGTCACAGTGTGTGTAACAGTCAGGCCCCTGACCATTACACTCCTGTTGGTTTCCGTTGACCCGGTCAAGCGGTTGGCCTGACGGCATGTCGGGCGGCCGCCAGGGCACCGTAACGCGCCTGCGCGAGCACGTTACGTCCTGTTAGACCGTGGGTGTTTTCCGTCATGGGTGGCTGTAACGGCCGTGCGGGGGCGCGTTACAATTCATGTAATGCACTACCCCTCGACCGTCACACCACTGTGACGCGGTGGCAGTAGACCGTTACACTCCCTTGGGTTTTCAATAGCCGTCTGCTTATTCGATTCCAATAGAGTTGCTTCCACTTCCTTGTGATGGAACCACTAGTCGTAGCCTAGCGACCGAGCGTGTCGTCCCACCCGGGAGAGGTGGAGGGGTGTTCCCATTGAACGGTTTATAAGCTAGTTGCCGTGGGCCCCTACGGTTACCGTTGCGTCCAACGGGGGGGGGGGGGGAACTAGCTAGAGGTCTGGCTCTAGGCAGGAGTCAGTGTGTGCACACGTGGTCAGAGACTTTGACTGGCACTGACGAGTGTCGCTCTGACTAGTACTTGGTTTGTTCTTATTACGCCTCTCGCTTGTCATGAGCCAGACTTGCGAGTTGCCGAGACGCAGTGTAAGTCGTCAGGGGATGCATCTGGTCTTGTTCTTCTAGTGGGTTGTTCCGTCTCTCACTTCACTTGGTTAGTGATTGTTTATTCTGTTGGTAGGTTTATTTCATGTTGTTATTAGTTATTAAATTGTGCATCTGGCTTATTATTTAAATGCATGCTCTAATTGCTTTTATATTCGCCTGCTTGTCTGCTTAGTTTGAGGTAGGGATCCGCGTGACCCCTACTGAGTCTGGCTAAGACTCACCCTTCCTTCTTTCAGGTGAGCCGCCCCAGTCGTTCGCCGGTTCTGCTCGTGGTTGTGCCGAGTGTCGTTAGAGTGCCAGCTGTGTTGGGTTATCTTTTGTTCTGTTGTGCCGGGGTATGCCACGTGTAGTTGTGCAGTGGACTTCTTTTTATTTGTAAATCTGGACTATTGTATATATTCTACCACTCTGATATTTTAATTACTTCCGCACTTATTTATTAATTATTGTCCTAATTAATATTGCGCGCCTGCGGTCCCAATTCGTTATGCAACTCCTCAGCAAACTTCCTTAACCCTTCAGGGGCCTCATCAGCCTCTTGGGTGGCTTCCACAGTTCTTGGTATCGGTGTACCGATTTCATCGGTATATCGGTATCCGGAGCTCTGGGTCGTCACAATACTCTTGGGGACCTTCTTCATCAACTTTTGCTTTTCCTTTATCCAGCTTGTTCTCCCCCCCTTCTGGCTCCTTCTTCTCTTGCACAATCACACACTCCTCATCTTCACTATCACTCTCCACGTGAGCTTCTTGGCCCGAATTACTACCAATTCTCCTAGCCTTATAAAGGTCATCTAAAATCTTCCCGCTCCTAAGGGTAGATATAGCCTTGGCATTCTTAAATTGAGGGCCTACAGGAGGGGGAGGCTGAAGTTGGTTTGGTTGGGGAAGAATAGGAGGAGCTCTGTAATGCCCCGGATTTTTCGGATATTTTTCGGATCATTTTAGTGGGTCTCGGAGTGTTTTTTATGTTTTATACGTGTTTTCCCTGATGCTCCTTCGGAACTCTGTGCAGGGCAAACCATGCGTTCTCCGACTCTGGGACAGTACCGGCGCGTTGTGGTCCTCCTGAGGATCGCGGAGATAATTTTTAGTATTTTTCATAATTTCCACAATTTTTGGGCTTTTCTATATATTAACCCTATCTCTCTCTCCCCTCTCATTCTCTCTTTCTCACTCTCTCTCATCTCTTTCTCTCCCCCTCTCCCCGGGCGGCCGACGGTGGCGGAGGAGGGCGAGGCGGCAATGGCGGGAGGCGAGGAAAGAAGAACGGATCGAGGATCGAGGGACGATGGCGCGTGGAAGCTCGGCCGTGGGTTCGTGGAACGGTGAGGGTTTCATGACGTTTTCTTCGAGGATCGGTGTCCACGACGCGTCGAATCTTCAGTGGAGGTAGGGAGATGGATCTCCAACTCGCGTACTTCATTTCCCGCGAGTTTTGTAGGCCGTGGTGAGCCGAGCGGGCTTATTTGAGCTTTTTGGGAAAAATCCATGTTTTTGGGGAGTGAGCCGGATCTCTCGTTTCGCGATATTTTTGGCAGAGCCAGGGGTTTAGATGCATGCCTAGGGGCTTGGGGATGGATTCCCCTTTGTTTCCCCATCACCCGGGGGTGATTGGGGCGTGGATCGGATTTTTGAGGCGTTTCCCGCCGTTCTCAATTTTCCGGAAGGGTGGCGGTCCTTCCAGTGACCCCCACATCCTTCTAGCGGTCCCCGTTCGACCGTTTCAACCTTTCCGTGCGTGGGTTGGGCCTGGCGGCCGCATGATGAGTTGTTAGAGCCCAGGTGGCGGCCGAAGGTCCGACCGCTAGCCGAATTGGCCGGCATGGCCTTCGAGGCACTTTGACCATTGGTTTTTGACCGTTGGAGGTTTTGGGGTCTGGGGGCCGAAGGTACGCCCGCTATATGCCCCGTGGCGGCCCTATATAGGACCGCTTGTTCTTTCGCGACCCAGGGTGTGGTGGTCCATTGTTGAACCGCTATTGTACCTGTGGCGGCCTAAGGTTGGGCCGCTAGAGTCGTGTGGCTGCCCAAGAGAAGACCGCCAAGCGATTCCCGTGCTTGCGATGTCGGGTTTGCGTTGTGTTGGTCTCCGGTCGACCTGGTTGTGACCCAGTGATTGACCTTTGGCCTCGTGAGTTTCCTGGACATCCCGTGATTTTTGTGTCAGTGTTTCTGGGGTGTCTGGAGGTTCCGTGTTACCTCGATTAGCGTGCCCATAGGTGTGGTGGGTTCGGGTGACCCCATGTGTTCTGGGCTCTTGTGTTACGCTAGATCGAGTCATCGTGTATCGCTGTGAGTGCGGTGGGGTTTCCCCCACATGTCGTAGTTTTCTGCGAAAGATGGTTCCCGATTGGGCCAAGTGTTTGGACTGCGAGTCCAGCTCTCAGCCTAGGGCTGGAGGTTTCCCGCTTTTCCCTGGGATGGGGAATCGGCGTGGCGGCTTGTGAGCTGCGTGAATATCATGCTTATGTGTTTTCCGCGTGGGCCATATGTGTGGCCTGTGGAATGTGAGTCCAATTACCCAGCCTGGGGCTGGAGGGTTTCTGAGTTCCCTTTTGAGGGGATGGTCTCGGCGGCTCGTGAGTTACCTCGGTATTCATTCTACCGTGATTTTAGACCTTGGGATTAGGCTAGATTGACGACCTTGTGCTGTTGCGTATGACGGTCTTGACCCTGAGTCTCGTGACTCAAGGACCGTTAGATTTAGTGAGTCTAGAGGACCGTCTAGAGTCCAGTGGCTCATCGCCACTTGGTCCTTCTCGACTTTCGCACAGGGTGCATGTGTGTTTCTCAGAGTTTCTCCTTGGAGAGTGGTCACACCAATGACTCCCTACTAGTCGTAGGCTTCCGACATGCGAGTGGTCCCACCAGGGAGTGGTGGCGAGGCTACCCCAAAGAGAGATGATTTTAGACTGGTTTCTGTCTGGCCCCAGGTCTACCAGCCAGAGTCCGGCTGAGGGGAAAACTGGTCAGAGGGCCAGACCAGAGACGCACGGTCTGTGTGTGCACACGTGGTTGGGGGCGGTTGGACCTGCGCTGATGAGCGCGACCCCAGCTAGTCACTTGTTCTGTGGTTACTAGTATGGTGTCCCCGTTCCACCAGGGGTCAAGGGGGACACCTGAGGTGCGGTCTAAGACGTTAGTGGACGCATCCGGCCTTTCTTCTGGTGGGCAGGTACTCCTGTCACGTGAGACGTGACTCTCCTGTTTTCGGGTTCCATTTCCCATCTGCGAGACGTGATTTTCTGGACCGTCCGGTGTTTCCCTGGTAGTGGCCAGGGTTCTAGTAGCTTCACCGAGGTTGCGTCTTGTTAGTGTTGTGTTTGCGACAAGGCGGTCGCGGCTTGACCTTGGACAACATGTCCAGGTTGGCCTTGTCCTGGGAGACAGGCCTCTATGGCGGGGTTACCGTGGGTTTTACCTCGGTGAGTGGTGTTAGTGTGGTCCGGTTCCCGATGGTGAGATCGGGATTTCTCTTTCTGCTTGACCGGTACAGTAGGAGTAGTTGTAGTGCCGAGTTTTGACCGGCCACCGTGTTTACTGTTCCTGCTACTACTGTTGTTCTTGTTGTTACTGCTTTCCGTGCCGCCGTTGTTCTCAGTTGGGGTTTCGTGGGATCCCTACTGAGCCAGTGACAGGAGGCCCACCCCTACGTTTCAGGTGCGGCGGTTCTTCCTCGAGGTTCGAGGGTGCTGTTCAGAGATTCTCAATTGCCAGCTTGCCGTGTAACGTCTCGAGATCCGATTCCCAATTTATGGGTATATTTTTTTTCATCGGACCTCGAGTCATTACTTCGTACGTATCACGGAAGCACAATACATGAACATTCGCATGAGAGAGAGAGAGAGAAACCACAGTTGCAAAAATGTAAATATCATCTCAACCATTCATAATTTCCAAAGAAGAGTACATGACCATTGTTCCAAAATAAACCTGAGCCCATACATGCTCACTGCCCCATAGCTATACATATAAGAGAGACCTTCATCCATAGCATACCCAGTCGCACTACGCACTGGCACTACTCCTCAACTACAGCCTCCTCCTCAACATCCTTCTCTATGTCTCCTGAAAATGTGTGTCACAAAAGGGGTGAGTGTGACGCTCAATAGGAAGTCTAAACAAATCGAGGTTAACTTGCATTTATATAACCGAATTATATACATAATTCTGATGTTAATAATAACATAATCCATCCATTATAGTCTGCTGAAAATAACTCATAAGAGGAAAATACACATTCTTAAGCTAACATATAAGGTACCCATGCATGCGCTAAAACCACGGTGGATAAGCATTTACACATTATCACATTTCACATTTTCACATTTTCACATTTTGTTATTCATGGAAACAAATAGCTGCCATAATCATAGGAGGCCCACACACACACACAAACGAAAGAGTACTGCGCAGACCCGAGAGTGAACTCTCACCTAGATTCTTGTGACCTCGAGGCATTACGTAATGCCACATCACAAGGGCCGCCCCACAATGGGACCGAGGACTGAATCAATAGGATTTTAAACCAGGGCCGTCCCCCCACAGGGACCGAAGTCCTATCTCATAGAAGGATGTTGTTTCCATTTATATCATTTACATCGTATTCGCATTCACATACATACCCATTTTACACAAATTAGTATGATACTTTATCATAACAAGCATGCTTTCAATGATTTAAGTAGGCTAAACATACTCATAGTTGTGCTTCTAATATTCTAAACATGCTCACAGATGTGCTTCTAGTAGTCTAAACATGCTCACAGATGTGCTTCTATAGTTTAAGAGGGCTAAATACACTTGCGGTCATGTTCAGGTTACTATATGAAAAGAATAGGTCTATTCTTCTAGGCCATACATGCATAGAAAATGACTTATATCTGAAAGTACAAAATTTTTGGGTACATGAAATTTTTACAGTGGGTTACTAACTTAGGCTTATGCCATTTTCTAATTTTTCAGATTTTTACGAATTAATATGCCCCCTCAAAATCTCCTTTTCTCAGTTTCTAGAAATTGGGTCTGTGCAGCATGTGCACAGACCCCACTAGAACATGTACATACCTCACTGAAACATGCACATACCTTACTGGAACATGCACAGACCCTACTTGTGGCCAGGGCCAGACATGCACTAACCTCACTGGAACATGCACCGACCTTACTGGAATATACACAGACCTCACTTATGATTTGAACTAAACCTGCACCGACCTCACTAGAACATGCACAGACCTCCCTGAAACATGCACATACCTCACTTATGATTTGAACTAAACCTGCACTGACCTCACTAGAACATGCACAGACCTCACTGAAACATGCACATACCTCACTTATGATTTGAACTAAACCTGCACCTACCTCACTAGAACATGCACAAACCTCACTGAAACATGTACAGACCTCACTTATGATTTGAACTAAACCTGCACCGACCTCACTAGAACATGCACAGACCTCACTGAAACATGCACAGACCTCACTTATGATTTGAACTAAACCTGCACTAACCTCACTAGAACATGCACAGACCTCACTAAAACATGCACATACCTTACTATAAAATATGCACAGACCTTACAAAACATGCACATACCTTACCATTACTAGAACATGCACAGACCTTACTATAAAATATGCACAGACCTTACAAAACATGCACAGACCTTACCATACTGGAACATGCACAGACTTTACTATAAAACATGCACATACCTTACCATTACTAGAATATGCACAGACCTTACTATAAACCATGCACAGACTTTACAAACATGTACAAACCTTACCATTACTAGAACATGAACAGACCTTACTATAAAACATGCACAGACCTTACAAAATATGCACAGACCTTACCATTACTAGAATATGCACAGACTTTACTATGACCCATATGAAATATGTATAGACCTTGTCCCAAAGGCTAACCTTCCTAGGGACTGTACTATTCCTTAGAGACTCAGAGGTAACTCATGGAAGCCTGAAACCTGATGAAACCAAAAACCAAAACTGAACATGGTGGTGGTCCCCACATGCCCTTAATCCCTCTTTAGAGTGTATAAAATACATTTGAAATCATTCTAATGCATAATTGACCCCTAAAGTTTGAGGTTAGGTGCCTACCTTTTTAACCGACGATCCAGGGATAATGTCCACACCCCAGATCCTCCTTAGCTTTAACCTTCGATCCGGGGATGAGATCCACACCCCAGATCCACTCCAAGACTTTTGCACCTGTCTAGGATTTGCCGTTTGCCCCCCCCTCTGCAGGGCCAAGGTCCCTCACTTCTTCTTTTCTCTCAAGAGGAACCGTGGATAGTGAAAAATTGGGAATGGTGTTGCCAAAGATTGACCACCCTTGGAATCTACTTCCTTATATAGGTTCAAGTCTCCCATGGCCTTTCCTACATTCAACAAGGCTCAGTCCAGCCCCCAAGGTCACTGGTTAAAGAAGGGGTTAATGCTAAGCACCCCTTGGGTTCGAACAGAGGTGACCCATCGTCTACCCGGTCATAGATGCGAGTGGTCGCACTTTTCCGTTAAGAATTAGGTTAGGATGTCTTCATATGAAATGAAGAGGATTTCAGGATCTAAATTTTGGTGATGGTTTCATTGAATTTTGTCAATCCTAGCATGAGTTATGGTTTTCGCAATATTAACATTCATTTCTCATGTTCCAGTCGCGACCCTTCGTCTACCTAATCATAAATGCGAGTGAGCGCATTTTTCTGTTGGGATTTGGGTTGGAGTGTCTTCATATGAAATCAAGAGGACATTATTATCTAAATTTTGGTCATGGTTTCATTGAATTTTAGTATACCTAGCATGCGTTATGATTTTTGCAATATTAACCTTTATTTTCCTGCATTCCAGTCATGACCTTTCGGTTGCCCGAGAAAATCCAGGTATAACTCTAGCATCCAGACTGTATTCAGCCTTGACCTCAAAATAGGAGTTGTAGACGTCATCCTACGTGAAATATTGGCTTTGGTTTCAGGTCATTTCATTGACTAAAGACGAAGTTATAATTTTTCCATTAATTACGTGCGAATTCACCCAATAATCACACCTCTTCATGACAGCTGGTAGAAAAGGGCTCTGAACCATGGGTTCTGGTGCGAATTGAGTTTCCACCTCAACATAAGAGTTTGGGCTAAGGGCCCAAACTTTCTAATGAGCCTAGTTTCATCCCATTCTGATCATCCTACGTTAAGTTACGAATTTTCTAATGGTTCTTAGATAACCTGTCCATGTTTTCTAGTTCGTTGAGCTTATGGGTCTGATTTATTCTCAATTGGGCCAGTGCCCAATTGGCGGTCATAACACGCCAGGCCGAGTGTTCAGTTGACATCAAGTACATTTTACTGTTTTAGACTGTATGTTCTGTTAGACTGGACTCTATTGTAGTAGTTATTTATTTATTTCTGTTAATTGTTGAATTATCATGCTTTATTTCCTATTTCTTTGTACCTCCACACTCCTTTTAGTCCTTCCGAGCCCTCCTAGCTCGTGGGCGGCGGACTAGGATTCGAATGGTATCGGGTACTTCCCGGTATCTGGATCTTGGGTCGTCACAACTGGTATCTGAGCGGTGGTTGTGGACGTACATAGGAATTTGAAACATTACAGTGATCAGACTCCATGAGGTCCAATACAGTCGGCAGCTGGCATAGGGTTTTGTGCATGTTTTTCGCTTGGTTTCCCGCTTGAGAGCTTGAGTGCGCCGCGCGGTGCTGTTAAGGTGGTTGTTGTTCGTGGCTTTCGTGCCGACGTGGGATCTAAGGATCGAGGTTGAGAGCTTCCCCCTCATCGGTGGTGATCCCGGTTGCGCTGCGTTGGGCAGAGGTTGCCGGTAGGTGCGTTGCTGTGGTGCTGCGTTCGAGGTTTCTACAACGAGGTCAGGTGGCTGGCGAAGATTGTTCGTGGTTAAATTACCGTGAGCGTGCTCTGAGGGAGCTGTTGTCGAGTTTGGCCACTTTAGCTTGAGGCTATCCAGCCCCTGATGTGTTAAGGTTGTGGTTTAAGGTGGCAGAGCAGAGTGTTCCGATCGAGAGGTACACTCGGATGAGCGGAGGATCTTCTGTTGAGCTACTGATTTGTCGAGCCCGATGTTCTTGTCATGCTCTGTGGCGTCAGAAATGACGTGTCGTTCCCGGTTATTCTTGTGGATTTTGAGGCATGATTGGGCTGTGGTGTCCCGTTAAGTTCTTGCTCCTGCGCTCTTATGTGCGAATGGGTTGTGTTCGCCTTGAATTTGGTTGAGATGAGAAGGTTCTGTGGTGATTTCGGGACTCGAGGATGAGCGTCGATGGTTGTCGATTATGGCTCGTGTTGCGGCTCTTGGCGTGGCATGCTGCAGTTCGAGGAATTGCAGCGATGGTGCATCGAGAGATGCTGTGATTGTGGTCCGACGTGACACTCACCGAGTGTGTCGGAGGCGCTGACTTGATGGAAGCGATGGTTTTCTCGGTGCTGGAAGGTGCTGTTCCCAGCATGTGCGAGGTTTGAGGTCAAGTCGAGCGTGGAATTTCTCTGATTGGTCGGAGGAGTGTTGGTTTCTCCGTGGGTTGGAGAGATTATGTTTGGCAAAGGTTCGTCGTCTTGCATTATGTTCCCGGATTTGGTTGGCCTCTGTGTGCCATGAAGTCCGTGCGAGACGTGATCTGTGTTTTGGCAAGGTGGTTACCTATGAGAGTTGTGTCCATTTCCCTTGGTGTGTAAGGGTGCTGGCACTGTTTCGGAAGGACGAGTACTGGTTGGGCGGTGTTCAAATTCTTGGCTGGTGCTGAAACTTTCCGATGCGTGGCGGTTTAGAGCCTGCAGAGTTGCAGAGATTGCCAGATTTGGGTGAATCTGTGCCTGGGGTTCGAGGTAATGGAGCTTTCCTCACCCTATTTCCTGAAGTTGGCCAGTCGAGTTGTGGATTGTAGGGATGATGAGTCTCGAGTTGCTGTGTTGGCTGTGCGCGTGGATCTGAGTGCGTAGCGGAAGCTTGGTGGGCCTATAACCCATAGGTTCAGGATCGTAGCGTTGGTTGCTACGGGCGGATTCCTGAGATTGCGTTGAGCATCGGAGGATTGGTTACTCGGTGTGAAACGTGTTGTTGCCGTGATGTTGCTCTGGATATCGTGGTTCTTGGTACTGGCAGGATGGAGTGTTGGGGAAAATGTGGGCAAGTGTGCCGCATGAATGCCCCGTTCCCGTGATGGAAGCCGTGTCAGGCATCGGTGTGACCCGGATGGGGTTGTTGAGAATTTCGCCTGCCGGAGGTCGAGGACGTGTTGGTCAGAGTCGGTGGCTTGGTGCCCAACTTGTATTACAAGTAGTGTTCTCAGATTAGATCGTGTTCTAGAGGAGGTGATCTCTGAGAGATTTTGGGTTCCGGTTGATAGCTGTGAGTGACTGGTAAGGCTAGTCTCGTAGTCGACCATGATAAGGTGTGTATTGTTGGGGACCCAGAGTGCATTGGTCGTGGTTTTGGCGACTAGGTTGTCGTAATTTTGGATGGCACTTTCCTCCCCTAGAGATGTGTGCCGTAAGTTGTTCAGGTGGTGTCCCGTGGCTCTGTGGTAAGGGTGGAATCGAGATTGGTAGGTGTCCACTTGGATTAATCGAGACAAAGGTTTCGATGAACAAGACGGAAGAGTGACGCCTGTGGGTTGAGGCCTTTGGATAAGATTGGCGTCAGAATGGTGGTCCTTGATGGGACGTTGGTGTTGGAGTGGTTATCCTTGGTCTGGTGACCAACATGGGAGGATTTCCCTGTAAGTCTGAGTCGAGTGAGGTGATGACCGAAGACTCCTGAGTATTGTCGTCGGTTTTGTCATGCTCTCCTGAGAGGGTTGAGTTGGCGCGATGCTCAAGATCGGATGCAGTGTTCGAGAGAAGTTCAGCTCGTGATGTGGTAATTGTCTGTGTGTGAGTCAGCGGTGTAGATTGTTTTAATTAGATTCCTATCCCACCCCCCTTTAAATACATACATGCATAAACATGTGAATCAAAGACAAGGGGGATGAAAGGATGAGAAATACTAACTGTGATCGCCACCAAGGTTCCAACAACGCCAAAGGATGAAGAAGTGTAAAGAACGGTGCCGTGTACCTTGGAACTTAAAGACTTGATCGCGCTTGAAATGGGGTGCGGGAAACTTATGGATTCAAACCTCCTCTCCTTCCAGCCGGCTAGAGGAAGAGGGCCTCACGTTGTATTCATGCTCTCCTGCAAAACAAAGCCAAAACAAGGATAAAAAACCTATTAGAACATGCATGTGTAGCATCAATACCACAGTGATAAAATAGGGGTAGAAATTGAGGGCAATCTCACCGGGGGGAGGTTTTTAACCCCTATGGAAGGGTGAAAATAATAGGTGTGTGTATTGTGCATGCATAAGATTTGAAATCACGAGATTTGATTGAGAGAATAGAGAGAAAACGTTGATGCAAAACAGGGGAAAACACATATGTAGCAGAAAAGTGCAGAAAATTGTGATGATTTGTGATTTTAAGAGGAAGAGAACTAATAATATAGACCATGAAATCAAGCCCAAAAGGATGCAATGGAAAGCTAATACTTCTCTCTTTAAGCCAAGGTCAAAGTTGTGAGTTGGAGTTGTAGCATGGCTTCGCCCCGAACCAAGAAAGAGCCCCCCCGTCGCGACTGTGAACTGGGCAGTTTTTATAGAGTTTTACAAGAAAGTCCCATCTTCTTATCACGATTTTCGGAGATATAGTCCAAGATAAATCAAGTTCTCTAGATCAAACTCAAGATAATACTAAGGACAAGAGATAGGAACAAACAGGGATCAATTCGGAGGAGGATTCTAGAAGATATGGCTCTTGGAAGGTAGCCCCGTCATACTAGAAATCAGAGTTTTAGTTGTACCAGGATGCTTAAATCCTGATCTTGTGACCCAAATCCTGAGAGATATAGCCAATGAAAATTTGATTTCTATGAACCAAATTCAAGATAATATAAAGGGCTAGAAGTAGAAAAAAATGGGGATCAATTTGGATAAGAATTGAAGAAGTTATGACCTCTGTAAGATAGGCTCGTCGCGCAGTTTTCGGGGCAGAGTCCAGCATAAATTGGACTCTCAGTTATGTGTAATGGTCTATCGTAGGACCGTCAGAGTTATGTAACGGCCTAGGGTAGGTCCGTCACGCTCTGGGGGTCGAACGGGACGATTTCGGACAAGTTTGACTTTGACGGTCTAGTATAGGACCATCACAGTGCTCTGACGCATCTATACTAGACCATCACATGTGCTCTGACGCACCTACACTAGACCTTCACACCGATGAAGGAAAATTTTAGGCAGACTGCGCGTGACTTTGGAAATTGAAGTGTATCTCTCAAACGGGGTAGAACTAGCGAAAGTGGTAGAAGAAGAAATTGTAGATAACTGAGAGACGAACAACTTTTATGAAGAGAATAAGTTGCGAAAATGATCATCAAAGGGAGAAAATGGGGCTAGAATAGAGAGGAAAATTCTGGGACATAGGTGAACAGCACAACACGCCGGAAAAATGTGAATAGATCACAAACGGAATAGAACTGGCCAACGTCGTAGAAGAAGAAATTGTAGATCCTTGAAAGATGAACAACTTTGGTGAAGACAACTTTTTGAATAGAGGGACAAAGAGAGATGAAAAAGGACCACTTTCAGGACTGCGCAACGGGAGAGAGCCGATTACTTGAGGGAAGTCGGCCTAAATGGGCCGTAAGTTGACTTGGAAGTCAAAATTTGATAAGATAAGCTCCAGGGCTCTAGGAAATCATGATCTCCAAGACTTAAAGGATAGGGAATGGTAAAAATGGGCTCAAAATCCATCCAAGGAAGCTCCAAAATAATGGTTAATTCGGGACATCAAAAATGATGAATAAGAGAAATGACTCAACTTGTGGGCTAAAACGGGTGTCAACAAGCGGATGACCTATTGTGAGTTGGATCGTGCCCGTTGGGCCGGTGGAGGTTTCCCGTTGATGAGTAGTTGGTGACCGGCGTGTGGTCTTTCACAGATAGAAGATGCTGTTGTGAGCTGATGGAGGCTCTGTATGAGTTGTTCCCTTGAGCAGGGCGTGGACCTGTCAGCTGGCTGTAAAGCTGATGTGCGATTTGTCTACTGACCATTGGATGGATCGGTAGATGTTTCTCGTGACGAGGGTTGTGTCTCCTCGGTGAGCGAGTGCTATGCCATAATTGGTTTTCCTTGAGACTGAGGTGATGTCAGACTGTGTCCTTTGGTGTGTGCCTGCTCTGATGGTCGGTGTGCGCGGCGTACGGAGCGAGGTGTCATTTGTGATTATAGTCTGGCCGTGTCCCTCCCCTGTGACTTGATGCTAGGCTTGAATTTTGAGGATGAAATTCCTTTAAGGGGGGAGGGCTGTAATGCCCTGAATTTTTTGGATATTTTTCGGATCATTTTAGTGGGTCTCGAAGTGTATTTTATGTTTTACACGTGTTTTCCCTGATGCGCCTTCGAAACTCTATGCAGGGCAAACCGTGGCATTCTCTGACTCCGGGATAGTACCGGCGCGTTGTGCTCCTCCCGAGGATCACAGAGGTAATTTTTAGTATTTTTATGAATTTTTATAATTTTTGGGCTTTTCTATATATTACCCCTTTCTCTCTCTCCCCTCTCATTCTCTCTTTCTCACTCTCTCTCATCTCTTTCTCTCCCCCTCTCCCCGGGCGGCCGATGGTGGCAGAGGAGGGATAGGCGGCGATGGCGGGAGGCGAGGAACGGGTCGAGGATCGAGGGACGATGGCTCGATGAAGCTCAGCCGCGGGTTCATGGAATGGCGAGGGTTTCACGGCGTTTTCTTCACGGATCGACGTCCACAGCGCGTCAAATCTTCAGTGGAGGTAGAGAGATGGATCCCGAACTCACGTACTTCATTTCCTACGAGTTTTGTAGACCGTGGTGAGTCGAGCGGGCATATTTGAGCTTTTTGGGAAAAATCCATATTTTTGGGGAGTGAGCCGGATCTCTTGTTTCGCGGCGTTTTTGGCCGATCGAGGGGTTTAAATGCATGCCTAGGGGCTTGGGGATGGATTCCTCTTTGTTTTCCCATCATCCAGGGGTGATTGGGGCGTGGATCAGATTTTTGGGGCGTTTCCCGCCGTTCTCGATTTTCCAGAAGTGTGGGGGTCCTTCCAGTGACCGCCACATCCTTCTGGCAGTCCCCGTTCGACCGTTTCAACCTTTCCGTGCGTGGGTTGGGCCTGGCGGCCGCACGATGAGCTGTCAGAGCCCAGGTGGCTGTCGAAGGTTCGATCGCTAGACGAGTTGGCCGGCGTGACCTTCAAGGCGCTTTGACCGTTGGTTTTTGACCGTTGGAGGTTTTGGGGTCTGGGGTCCGAATGTACGCCTGCTACATGCCCTGTGGCGGCCCTATATAGGACCGCTTGTTCTTTCGTGACCCAGGGTGTGGCGGTCCATTGTTGAATCGCTATAGTACCTGTGGCGGCCTAGGGTTGGGCCGCTAGAGTCATGTGGCGGCCGAAGAGAGGACCGCCAGGCAATTCATGTGCTTGCGATGTCGGGTTCGTGTTGTGTTGGTCTCCGGTTGACCCGGTTGTGACCCAGTGGTTGACCTTTGACCTCGTGAGTTTCCTGGACACCCCGTGAGTTTCGTGTCAGTGTTTCTGGGGTGTCTGGAGGTTCCGTGTTACCTTGATTAGCATCTCCATAGGTGTGGTGGGTCCGGGTGACCCCATGTGTTCTGGGCTCTTGTGTTACGCTAGATCGAGTCACTGTGTATCAGTGTGAGTGCGGTGGGGTTTCCCCCGCATGTCATAGTTTTCTGCGGAAGATGGTTCCCGACTGGGCCAAGTGTTTGGCCTTGGACTGCGAGTCCAGCTCCCAGCCTAGGGCTGGAGGTTTTTCGCTTTTCCCTGGGATGGGGAATCGGCGTGGCAGCTTGTGAGCTGCCGTGGGAATCATGCTTCTGTATTTTTCGCGTGGGCCATATGTGTGGCATCTGGACTGTGAGTCCAATTACCCAGCCTGGGGCAGGAGGGTTTCTGAGTTCCCTTTTGAGGGGATGGTCTCAGCGGCTCGTGAGTTGCCTTAGTATTCATGCTACCGTGATTTTAGACCTAGGGATTAGGCTAGATTGACGGTCTTGTGCTATTGCGTAAGACGGTCTTGACCCCGAGTCTCGTGACTCAAGGACTGTTAGATTTAGTGAGTCTAGAGGACCGTCTAGAGTCCAGTGGCTCGTCGCCACTTGGTCCTTCTCGACTTTCACGTAGGGCGCGTGCGTGTTTCTCAGAGTTTCTCCTTGGAGAGTGGTCACATCAGTGACTCCCCACTAGTCGTAGCCTTCCGACACGCGAGTGGTCCCACCAGGGAGTGGTCGCGAGGCTACCCCAGAGAGAGACAATTTTAGACTAGTTTCCGTCGGGGCCCACGTCTACCAGCCAGAGTCCGACTGAGGGGAAAATCGCTCAGAGGGCCAGACCAGAGACGAACGGTCTGTGTGTGCACACGTGGTTGGGGGCGGTTGGACCCGTGCTGACGAGCACGACCCCAACTAGTCACTTGTTCTGTGGTTACTAGTACGGTGTCCCTGTTCCACCAGGGGTCGAGGGGGACACCCGAGGCGCGGTCTAAGACATCAGTGGAAGCATCCGGCCTTGCTTCTGGTGGGCAGGTACTCCTGTCACGTGAGACGTGACTCTCATATTTTCGAGATCCATTTCCCATCTGCGAGACGTGGTTTTCTGGACCGTCAGGTGTTTCCGAGGTACTGACCAGGGTGGTATTAGCTTCACAGAGGTTGCGTCTTGTTAGTGTTGTGTTCGCGACGAGATGGTCGCGACTTGACCTTGGATAGCGTGTCCAGGTTGGCCTTGTCCTAGGAGACAAGACTATACGGTGGGGTTGCCGTGGGTTTTACCTCGGTGAGTGGTGTTAGTGTGGTCCGGTTCCCGATGGTGAGATCGTGATTTCTCTTTCTGCTTGACCGGTAAAGTAGGAGTAGTTGAAGTGCCGAGTTTTGACCGGCCACCATGTTTACTGTTCCTGCTACTACTATTGTTCTTGTTGTTACTGCTTTCCGTGCCGCCATTGTTCTCAGTTGGGGTTCAGTGGGATCCCTACCGAGCCAGTGACAGGAGGCTCATCCCTGCGTTCTGGGAGGAAACACGACGTGGATACGAGGCTATGAGGAAACACAGCAGAGAACCCTTCAGCAGATCTGGGAGAGTAAACAATGAGATATATGTAGCTTGCGATATCCGTTGCATATATTAAACCTTAGATGTAGAGGAAGAGAAAAAAAGATGAAAGGGGAAACTCAGCCCACTTTTATTAACTATTTCATCTGAACGGTGTACACGAATTCAACTCAGAAGAGAATCCAACCAAAAAAAAAACATATACGCAAACTCTATCCCTGATAACAGGGTTACATTAGCATTCAATGCTACTGAAGCAAAGATGCTCAAAAGTAGACACAAAAGAAGAAAGGGATATTCAAATAAAAGACGTGGGGAAGGGAAAATTGTAGCCCCTCAGGGCATATTGAAATCGATCCCACCTTGACTCTTCCTTCGAATCGCTGCAACTCTTTCTTCTCCTCAGCTTCCTTAGAGGGCTCTTGAGCTCCCTTTTCTTTCAATGGCTACTGCTCTCTTTTTTTTCTCTCTTTGTTTTTATGTCTCTTTTTCTATTATCTTCCTCTTGTTCTTCTGTCTCGAAGGGCAGTAGCTTTTATAGAGGGATGGCCCTCAGCCTCTCGGCACGAGCTCCCCGGCGCGCCAGCAAGAAGCTTCTCGGCGCGCCTCAGCTTGTGTTGGGCTTGGCCCATTTCTTCATCATCCGACGCCGGGTTCAACCTAATGGGCTCCCTTCATCGGCGTGGTGGGCTTCTCAGAGTAGACGCTCTCTCCGAGGTTGCCTAATGCTTTGTATTCACGACCGAGCGTGAGGCTACCTGAACCCCTTTCTGTGAGCATCAGAATTATCTGAAGATCCTTTCCAGCAGGCAGATGGTTGCCTAGATTTTGTTATAGTCTTATCAGCCTGACTATCTGAATGATAGCAGTACTGGGCAGCGGCCTAACCAGAGATGGCTTTAGCCGGACAAAGTGTTAGGGGTAGTGGATCTCTTCTATTCTGATTCTCAGAACTTCCAGGGATGGTGCAGGAGCCGCACCTCTAATCAGCCTTCAGAGGCCTGAGTCTGCTTTGGTCTCTCCTAGTATATTTTAGGTGTCAACAAATGACCCCCACCCGCAGGTGGCGTAAGCGAAGGATGAGTGACATGGGACATGAGGGTGTACATTGCACCGTGCTTCGTAATTTCTTCAGGTCTGCTCCTATTCATTGTTCATTTTTGTGACTCTGAGTCTTCATTCTATTTGTATAATCCCAGTATTTGTAAGCATACTCGGACAGACATCAGCATTCTTGGTTTAATCTTCTGATTGCAGCACCTTGGATGAGCCAACCGGCGCTATTAACGATCTCGGCATGGTCGTCTCGGCACAACACCTAACCAGCGCGAGTTTCATATCGGCACAACACTGGATTCGGCACGCCTCCTTCTTTGACACTCTCGACGCGGGGTGTTCTTCAGCGCGGCCGATATCGGTGCGACCGATATCGGCGCGCCTTTCTTCTGCTGTCGCTCCCGACACAGGCGATTGTCGGCGCGCCTTTTGTCGCGTTCCCATCCCGGCGCGGGGGTCGTCTCGGCGCGCCTTCTGGCTTTGCCTACTTAGGCGCCGAGAGGACGGAGAAAGCTCATTTCGCATTGAGCTTTCTCTCTCTTCAGCCTTCTCATCTTCCACTGTAGCAGCGATCGGCGTGGAGAGCGTCCCCCTCCCTTTTTCATCTCGTTCTAGCGAGGTTCCCTTCTATCTTCATTCGGGACTACGTCCCTCTTTATTACGGAGTCACCCCCTCTTGGTGGGTGTTCTCCTATTTGACTTCTGGGCATACTCCGGATAAGGGGAGATGCTGTCAAAATTTTCCTTGAAATTTTATTTTCCATTTTCCTCTTCATATCATCTTATTTTTCCTTGATTTTGTCTACAGCTACTGAAATGGCCTCCTCTTCCAGTCGTGTTGCTTCCGGCGCTGCTGATGTCGACGCTTCTTCTCAGGGTAGGGCATCTGGCCCTGTTGTGACTTGGAGGAACGTCGGACAACTGGACCGGGGTCTTGGGAGGATCGCCATAGTCGACGAATCCTCCGACTCCGAAACAGATACAGTATCCTCATCTCGCGTTGTGACCGTCGAGGGAGGGCTGAACTTCAATCGCGATGACGGGTATCGCCCAGACTTCTCGAAGGACCGTCATCTTACACTATTCATCTGCACTTTCAGTGTCTCGGGGAAGAGAGACGTCATGCTAGCTCGGATGGTGGAACGGGCCATGTTGGTGGACCAGGACAGCTTGAAAGGCTCTGTGTATCGCGGAGACACCATCTATCTTCCAGGAGAGCGGCGCAAGTGGAACGCCGTCTTGGGGGTAATAGAGCTGGAGGCAGAGCAGAAAATGTTGACACGGGCTCCAGAATTCACACCAGCTAGGTGGGACACCACTGCAGGTCGGGTCAACAGAGAGAAACCCAGCTACGGTTTATTCTTGGCGCCTATCAAGTGGGGCTATAGAGACGAGCCATTCGTCCTGAACTGCTTGGCTGTCCAGTTCAAATTCCAGTTGGCTGCTGGGTGGTTTGTTGACACGAAAGTGACCGACGCCCATCTCTTCCGCGTAGGAGCAGTAGAATTCACAGAGTATGTTCTGAAGGAGTATGCACCGTTGCTGGTCAGGGCCGGGGTGTATCACAGTGTGTATGCGTCCCGTTTCAGGTACCCCATCTCGAAAGGGTTGTGCTGCGGCATGTTCGAAGTGTTCTGCCCACAGTTCAATACTTTCTATACAGCAGAGGGTGAAACTTCTCTGGACCTCTAGAGCCTGTCACAGCTGTCGGGTCTACCGATCAATGGAGAGCCCTATGAGGAGGTATGCCTCCATGACTTCATTAAGGATGAGATAGACGGTGAGGGCGAGTACTATTTTGGCTACTCATATCGGTACTTGATGAAAGCGTACCGCTCCCTCTGCTTGGCGCTGAATAGGGGGTCCTCGAAGGGGTATCAGCCCCGAGAGAAGAGCAGCAAATTGAGAGTCCAAGTGGAACATTGGATTCAGTATTTCTTCGGCGGCCCTCTGAAGTACAGTGAGTTTCCCCATGTAGCTCCTGTTGTAGGTAAGCCCAACAAACCACCCAAGTTCAAGTCGGCGCTGCCTTCTTCCCTTCGACGGATTAGTCACGGAGGACCGAATCCCACTGGGGCAGATCCCCTTATGTATTGTGCGGCTTACCTCACTTTCTGGTTGTGCACTTTTGCCCTCCCACAGGGAGATGAGACAATCATTAGGCCAGAGGCAATATACCCGGCTTGTCAGATGGCTTGGGGCATGCGGCTTGCACTATGCCCAGCAGCACTCTGCCTGATCTATAAATCTCTTGGAGATATTCATAGGCATCGGGTCCCCCGTTCTTTTAGAATAGTGGGGCCGTTTCATTTCTTCAATGCCTGGGTGTGCAATTTGTTCCCAGAGCTGGCTCCCAGGACCCTACAGACGGTGACATTCTATCCCAGGATGCTGGAATTTGCTAGTGCTGAACCCGATCCAGTGTCTCATCAGCTTTTCTCCATCCGAGGCCGGCTGACAAGGGTTCCAATGGATTCAGCGGGGACCATCCATTTTTGGAATTTGGCCGCACATTCCGCTCCATTGGTGAATCGCCAGCGTGAATGTAAGCTTGAGGCAGTGGAGACTTTCACACATTTCATTTCAGGCAACACCGTGACCCGGCCAATCTTGGAGCCTGAGCTCATTGACTGGGCTTTATCAATTCGCCCCAGTGTCTTAGTGTTTAGAAAGGGGGGCGTGGTTCATTTAGAACCCTACTATCCTTTTAGGTTTGGCCGAAATTTCGGCTATGATCAGCACATCTCGCCTTCGGTTGCCCTGTTTCCTCTGGATAGCAGGTCGAAGCATGGCTCGACTGGTGTAGCTGAGGGTCGCTCCTAGTGGGACTACTTTCACCGCCGGGACGCTAATGTTTTCAGAGTGCCGGTGCCGAACCGCGTTCCCCGGGTCACTCCAGAGTATATAAAGTGGTGGAATGCTCGAACGGGCTTTTATCGCAATGCCAGGGTGGCATGCTGGGATGTAGCCGAGCGCACCTTTCTGAGCCAATAGCCTGGGCCAGTTTTTGATATTGACGAAGCCCATTTGAAGAGGCTGTTCTCCCAACATCCGAAGGAGGTAAAGGCATACATAGCACGCAGGAAAGCCACGAAAGAGGAAGCAACTGAACAGCTGGTTCCCATGCTTGCTGACATAGCTGAAGATACTTTCACGCAGAATTTAGAACATCTGTGCCAGATTGGTGGTTCCCGCTTGGAACTTTAGCAGTACCCATTCCCCATTGAGGAGCCGCTCTCCAAAGCAGTTTCATGGAAGTGTGAAGTTGACCGCTTCTGCCCGTACCGGATGTTTGTTAATAAAGAAGACAGAACCCCGACATATTATCAACATACGTCTTGGCTGTTTATCTTGATGAATATCCACGGACTGACCCTTGACAGTCCCATAGCAAGTGTTCTGGACAAGCCTTTGTTTGTATCTTTTCATTATGTCGATGTCTGGGGCTTCGACCACCTTGGCTTATATCATTGCATAGCTTCTCATGGTCATGCGGACTTGGCCGACCTAGTCGAGAAGTGCAAGAAGATTGGCGACGTCTGCTGGCTTGTTCGGGAGGCTGCATCCTGAAGCAAGGACGTGGCTTATCAGTATTGGCCCCTCTCGTCTTTTTACAACGGCCGGGCAGGTAAGTCTTCTTCAGTTGACATGTAGAGTAGTTTGTTGCTCAGTTCTTTTATAACGGCATGTGCTTCATTTGACAGACCGTCCAGATATAAAGCAATAGGGACTTTATAGGAAGATCATCTCCCAGGCCCAAAAGCTGAAATATTTTGAGGCTCCCGCATCGGTGCCGACCACTACTCCGCTGCCACCTGGTAAAAAGAGAGCGGCTTCCGCGCTGAAAGTTGCAATAGGCCGAGCGAAGAAAGCTCGGAAAACTTCTTCCAAGCAGTCTTCGACTGATGCAGCTAAGGCTCCTATGCCTGAAGTGCCGTCATTTGAGCAGTTTACCGCTCAGAAAGAGGCCACTCAGCAAGCAGCTGAAGGTGACATCACTTTTCTTTGCGATCTAAAGGAGTGTTCTCTTCATGACGTCTTCACTCCTTTGACGTTTTCTTTGTTTGACCTCAGCTCAAGGAGCGGTTGGCACCACCACACGTGCTGAGGAGGTCATCCTAGAGACGGGAGACATAGGGTCTTCTATCATAGCCACGGCAGGGGCGACCAAAACAGTTGAAGCCACAGGGGAGAGTCTCCCCGCTGCTGAGGAGGATGTCAGACTCCCTTCTCCCACACCTGCCAGTGAGGCCGAGAGTGAGCCAAGTGACTGCCATCCTTCCTGACTCTTCTTTCTTATTGATCTTTTTTCCCTGCCTTATGTGTATGTTTGTTGTAGCGGCAGGAGTGGTTAGCACAGTGGTTGAGACGCCTGCCGTGGATGTTCCTTTACAGTCTGAAGGACATAAGACTGCGCTAAAGAAAGGTGCTATCCCATTGCGGCGTGTAATCACCCGCCCGGCGGCTCGCCAGGCGACAGAGGAGGCGGGCCAACTCGAGATTAGCATAGATATTTCCTCCAGTAGCTCTGCCACCCCTTCTGACGAAGAAATTGACTATTATTCTTCAGAAGGTGACGAACGAGCACCTGCGGCAGCCATCAAAGGGGCAGCGTCACCCTTTATACCGTTGAGCGATCCTTTGATTTTTAGTCCTCCGAGGTTGTCGATGACATCATCCGAGGGAATATTGCCGGAGGAATTCGTCGGGCTAGACATGGAGGTGGAGATAACCCCTCCTTTTGTTGCTTCATCTGCAGAGTTAGAATCTTCTACCCAGACACTTGCAGAGATGGATGCTGCAGCCATAGTAAGTTCCGCCTGCCCTTCTACGGTGCTGCATATCTTTTCATTCCTTTCTGCCATTTTGGTGCTTACTGGAATTTTGTTCCAGGAGTCTGACGCAGCCGATCACCCTCTGGTATCATCTTTTGGTGCCATCGTGGTTTCGTCGGAAGCTTTGGATATGCTACCACTAGCCACCGTGTCTTCTTCAGAGGCAGTTACCATACTTCATCCTGTGCCAGTAAGAATACATGCAGCTGTCGAAGTATCATCAATGGAGCCGAGCTCGCTGGGAGAGAGTCTCACCCTGGTGCCAGCAACAGAATTGAGAGCTGAAGCTGACCCATCAAGGGGTTCTGCCTTTGTCCCGGTGGCCATATTGACTATTGCGCCTGACCCTACAGCTCCCTCCGTGCCAGAGAAAGAGTTGGAACCTCCGCCTCTTCCAGCACCTGTAGAAGAGAGTTCTTCAAGGAGCCTGACGGAGCAAGAGCATGCTGCCGCGGTACCTGCTACTTCGGCTCTGGTGGCCGTTCCATCTTCTTCTTCCGAGCCAGACATGGGCTTATGGGCTTCCATAGACAGGGAGGTGACCTTCGAGGTGGCTCCGGTAGCCTCCCTGGGCTTTACTTCATCAGAGGACTTTGTCTGGCAGTATTTAGAGATGTTGTGCCAGGTCATGGAGTCTCAGCCGACACTATCTTACCCCCAGTTGAAGGAAGTGGCTGGGCGACTGACGATCGGGCTACAGGCATTAGGCTGTCCTTTGGACACCTGGACCCAGCGGGTGCTGTTCCTGCTAAAATTTGTAAACCGTCAGGACTTTCTTGGGAGAGTGATGAACGATCGGCTAGCGGCCCTCAAGCTGTAGAAAGCTGACTGTCAGGCGGAGCTGACGTCTTTGACCTCCGATCTTCAGAAGAGCAAGGCCCATGTTGAAACTTCAGCTACTCGGGCACATATTCTACGTAGCCGATGGGAAGAACTCCGGGCTGAATTGGCTACCATTGAAGCTGAGATACCGCGGCTGGATGCTGCAGAAGTCCAAGGCATTGAGGAGTCTTCTCTACTGGAGGGCCGAGTCGCATCCCTAGAGACTGAGGTGACTTGCGTTCAGGAGGAAGAAATGCAGCTCCGTGAACTGGGAGCAGCTCCACATGTTGGGCTCATTGACTTTGCAGATATTTTCAGGCAGTCTTAGCTGATCTGCCTTTGTAATTCGCCCCCTCTGAAGGGCCCCTTTTGTATTCATTTTCCTCCTTTTTGTAATGAAATACAAGTTTCCTTTACTGTTTTAGGTGTCCACCTTTGCACTTGTATTCTATCATATCTTGTGGCAACTTTGGCGACCTACTTGGAAGTATACCCATATCTGCGCCGCAGGAGAGCATCCACCCTTTCAAGGAAAGGATAGGGGCCTCGCTCCACCACGTGACGGGGTTCCAGAGGTTGCCAGATTGGTGCAGATGTAAGTCTTTTCGACAAGAAATGTCGAGAATACGACTGCTGGCTGATGAGAGACCTATCCGGGATAGGCTTTATTACCGGTGAGACAACTGATGGGAGTGCCACTCAGAGGCATAGCATATACTTTATAGTAATCGCATTACTGACCCAAGCGCCCTTTTGGGTTTTTACCGGGGCCGGCTTTGGGGAAATGCTGGCCGACCTTGTCGATGTTGACAAGGGTCGAAAAGGTAGTTGGTCTCGCCAATGGTGACATAGACCGAAAATGGTAGCGACCGATCTTGACGATAGTGACAAGGGTCGAAAAGGTAGACGGTCTTGCCGATGGTGACAAGGACCGAAAGGGTAGCGACCGATCTTGCCGACGGTGACAAGGGTCGAAAAGGTAGTCTTGCCGATGGTGACAAGGACCAAAAAGGGTAGACGGTCTTACCGATGGTGACAAGGACCGGAAAGGGTAGCGACCGATCTTGCCGATGGTGACAAGGGTCGAAAAGGTAGACGGTCTTACCGATGGTGACAAGGACCGGAAAGAGTAGACGGTCTTGCCGATGGTGACAAGGACCGGAAAGGGTAGCGACCGATCTTGCCGCTGGTGACAAGGGTCGAAGAGGTAGACGGTCTTGCAGATGGTGACAAGGACCAGAAAGGGTAGCGATCGATCTTGCTGATGGTGACAAGGGTCGAAAAGGTAGATGGTCATGCCGATGGTGACAAGGACCGGAAAGGGTAGCGACCGATCTTGCCGATGGTGACAAGGGTCGAAAAGGTAGACGGTCTTGCCGATGGTGACAAGGACCGGATAGGGTAGCGACCGATCTTGCCGATGATGACAAGGGTCGAAAGGTAGTTTGGGATGGAATGACGAACGAGGATAAACCCGTTACATCATCTTTTCATTACATCATCATTTTTATCATCATTTTTTTATTCATTCATTTCATCATTTTTTTAACCACATTACCGAATCAAGCGCCCTTTCGGGTTTTCGCCGGAGTCAGCCCCCTTTTGCTTTTTCCCATGCGCCCTCTCGGGTTTTCACGTGGCGGGGTACCCGATTTTGCCTGCAGCGCCCTTTCGGGTTTTCGCCATAGTCGGGTTATAGCCATTTTTACCCTCGTCCCTGTTTAGGATCAAGGCTGGCGGGCTATCTCTATTTTTAACCCCATTTCTGTTTCTTTTCTCTTTTTTCTCTTAATTCCCCGGAGGATCCGGAACACAGGAGATCTTGTTTGCTAGGACGCCGACCGGCCTTGTCGATGATGACAAGGGTCAGATCCCGGTTTGGTTCGTCGACATTGGTTAAATGCCGAAGCAAAGGCTATATGGTTCTTGACCGGGACGAAAGGTCCAGGCCAAGGGACATAGGTCGACCTACCTCACTGATGATGACGAGGGTCGAACCTGGGTTTGTTCATCGATGCGGGTTACACGCTGAAGCAAAGGGTATATTCATTCACAGGGACGAAAGGTCCAAGTTAGGGGTAGAGGTAGACCTTCCTCGTCGATGATGACGAGGGTCAAATCCTGTGTTTGTTCATCGGCAGGGGTTACATGTCGATGCAAAGGTATGATTATTGACAAGGACGAAAGGTCCGAGTTAAGGACTAGAGGTCGACCGGTCTCGTCGATGATGATGAGGGTCGAATGCGGGTTTGTTCGTCGACATGGGTTACATGTCGAAGCAAAGGATATATTCAATAATAAGGACGGAAGGTCCAAGTTAAAGGAGTAGAGTTCGACCAATTTTGCAGATGATGACGGGGATCGAATACGGGTTTGTTCATCGACATGGGTTACATGTCGAAGCAAGGGACACGCTCATTAACGGGGACGAAAGGTCCAAGTTATAGGATGGGGGTCGACCGATCCCGCCGATGATGACGAGGGTCGGACACAGGTTTATTAGGGGATCTCCGGCGGGACTTTTGATGGTTATCCCTTGGGAATCTCGTTGAGAGGAGGATGAAGAGAAATTTTTGGATTACCACTTTACTGACCTAGGTGCCCTTTTCGGGTTTTCGCCGAGGCCAGCCCCCTCTTGCTTTTGCCCACGCGCCCTTTCAGGTTTTCACGTGGCGGGGTACCCGATTTTACCTGCAGCGCCCTTTCGGGTTTTTGCCACAACCAGGTTATAGCCATTTTTGCCCTCGTCCCCGTTTAGGAACAAGGCTGGCGGGGTATCTCTATTTTTAACCACATTTCTGTTTCTTTCTTTTTTTTTTGAACTCATGTAGCAGAAGGATGCTGAGAGGGTCGGCTAGAACACGAAGTATCGCGCCGAAAAAGGGGTTTATTCGTTAGCAAGAAGATAATGCCAACACCAAGGGTAGATTTGTGCCGATTCGGGCGTAAGGCCCGTAATGGTAATGATGTATAAAGGTTGGCTAGGACGCGGAGTCTTGCGCTGAACAATGGGTTTATTCGTTAGCAAGAAGGTAATGCTAACGCAAAGGATAGATTTGTGCCGATTCGGGCGTAAGGCCCGTAATGGCAATGATGTATAAAGGTCGGCTAGGACGCTGAGTCTTACGCCGAACAGAGGGGTTTATTCGTTAGTAAGGAGGTAATGCTAACGCAAAGGATAGATTTGAACCGATTCAGGCGTAGGGCCCGCAATGGCAATGATGTATAAAGGTTGGCTAGGACACGAAGTCTTGCGCTGAACAAGGGGTTTATTTGTTAGCAAGAAGGTAATGCTAACGCAAAGGATAAATTTTGTGCCGATTCGGGCGTAGGGCCCGCAATGGCAAAGTCGTAGGTATTAGGAGAGTCTGGCCAGGGCAGAGTGCCACTAGACCGAGGTAAGTATAGCTCGATTAGTACGGAATGCCACTAGACTGAGGTAAGTGTAGCTCGATCAGGGCGGAGTGCCACTAGACCAAGTTTGAGGTAACTCGGTCAGGGCGGAGTGCCACTAGACCAAGGGTGGAGGTATCTCGGTCAGGGCGGAGTGCCACTGGACCAAGGGTGGAGGTAGCTCGGTCTGGGCGGAGTGCCACTGGACCAAGGGTGAAGGTAGCTCGGTCAGGGCGGAGTGCCACTATACCAAGGGTGGAGGTAGCTTGGTCAGGGAGGAGTGCCATTGGACCAAGGTGAAGGTGGCTCGGTCAGGGCGGAGTGCCACTATACCAAGGGTGGAGGTAGCTCGGTCAGGGCGGAGTGCCACTGGACCAAGGTGAAGGTAGCTCGGTCAGGGCGGAGTGCCACTATACCAAGGGTGGAGGTAGCTCGGTCAGGGCGGAATGCCACTATACCAAGGGTGGAGGTAGTTTGGTCAGGGCGGAGTGCCACTGGGCCAAGGGTGGAGGTAGCTCGGTCAGGGCGGAGTGCCACTATACCAAGGGCGGAGGTAGCACGGTCAGGGCGGAGTGCCACTATACCAAGGGTGGAGGTAGCTCGGTCAGGGAGGAGTGCCACTGGACCAAGGTGGAGGTAGCTCGGTCAGGGTGGAGTGCCACTATACCAAGGGTGGAGGTAGCTCGGTCAGGGCGGAGTGCCACTATACCAAGGGTGGAGGTAGCTCGGTCAGGGCGGAGTGCCACTATACCAAGGGTGGAGGTAGCTCGGTCAGGGCGGAGTGCCACTGGACCAAGGGTAGAGGTAGTTTGGTCAGGGCGGAGTGCCACTGGGCCAAGGGTGGAGGTAGCTCGGTCAGGGTGGAGTGCCACTATACCAAGGGTGGAGGTAGCTCGGTCAGGGCGGAGTGCCACTATACCATGGGTGGAGGTAGTTTGGTCAGGGCAGAGTGCCACTAGGCCAAGGGTGGAGGTAGCTCGGTCAGGGCAGAGTGCCACTGGACCAAGGTGAAGGTAGCTCGGTCAGGGCGGAGTGCCACTATACCAAGGGTGGAGGTAGCTCAGTCAGGGCGGAGTGTCACTATACCAAGGGTGGAGGTAGTTCGGTCAGGGCGGAGTGCCACTATACCAAGGGTGGAGGTAGCTCGGTCAGGGCGGAGTGCCACTAGACCAAGGTGAAGGTAGATTGGTTAGGGCGAAGTGCCACTATACCAAGGGTGGAGGTAGCTCGATCAGGGCGGTGTGCCACTATACCAAGGGTGGAGGTAGCTCGGTCAGGGCGGAGTGCCAGTGCCACTAGACCAAGGTGAAGGTAGCTCGGTCAGGGTGGAGTGCCACTATACCAAGGGTGGAGGTAGCTCGGTCAGGGCGGAGTGCCACTGGACCAAGGGTGGAGGTAGTTCGGTCAGGGCGGAGTGCCACTGGACCAAGGGTGGAGATGAATCATTCGGGGAACACCGGTTGAACCGTGTGATACAGCCTCAGCTGCTTCCCATTAAGGGGAGAGAACTGGATGACTCCTTTGTGATCCGCAAGGACATACGCACCCCCTTCATATATTCAGTAGATTACATACGGTCCGACCCAGTTTTGAACCAACTTCCCCTTGGGGTTGGAGGCCATCACTTCTCTTCTTTTAACCATTACAAGGTCACCCTTCTTGAATTCTCGTCCTTTGACCAGCTTATCAAAAGCACGGGCTATGCGAGCTTGATAGAGTTGGATATTTTGTTGCGCCCGGAGACTCTTTCCTTCAAGCTCGGCGAGCTCCTCCAGTCTTCTTTCTATGTTGGTCTGCTCGCTGCTTACCAATTCATGCTGGATGGCGATTCGCAATGAGGGGACTTCTGGCTCAATTGGCACCACAGCCTCTGACCCATACACGAGGGAGTAGGGTGAACAGCCGATAGGGGTCTTGTAGACCGTACGGTAAGCCCACAGTGCCTCGTACATTCTTTCTTCCCAATCTCTTCTGTTAGTCTTGACAATTTTCGCCAGCAGAGTGCACATCGTCTTGTTAAAGGCTTCTGCAAGTCCGTTGGCCTGAGGGTAGTAGGGAGATGATGTTCTCCAATCAATCTTGTATTTGTCAGCTAGCCGATAAACCTTCTGATTTCTGAAGTGGCTGCCGTTGTCGAGATGATTCGGTTGGGAATCCCGAACCGAAATATTACATTCTGCCAGAAGAATCTCGCAACTAATTCTCCCGTGACTTCTTTTAGTGCTACTACCTCTGCCCATCTGGAGAAGTAATCTGTAGCTGCTAAGATGTATTTGCACCCTGATGAAGATACTGGTAGTGGCCCCACCACGTCTGTGCCCCACTGGGCAAACGGCCAGCTTGGTAAGGTAGGATGTAGAGGCACTGGAGGTCTTCTTGACACATTGGCATGCTCTTGACATTTCTGACAAGCCTTGGCGAACTTGCAGCAATCATCAAATATAGTGGACCAATAATAACCCAATTTCTTTATTTCGATCTTCATTTTCGGACCGACATGGTGCGCCCCGGCTGATCCGGCATGGACTTCTTGCATTACCTGCCTGGCTTCTCCTGGAGATAAGCATCGAAGTAATACCTTCTTTTGGGCATCTACCATTATTCGGAACAATGTTCCATTCCTCATCTCATAAGAATCTTTGACTCTCAGGAGTCTCATTCTCTGTTCTTTCACCTTCGGGAGCTGTTGGTGTTGGAACCAATGCAGGAGGTATTCTCGCCAGTCGGGCTGCTGGACTGCTTTAGCAACTGCTACTTCATTGGCTTGCTCATCGGCTAAGTCTTCTGTCATACTGGGGACCTGCCGCCGGTTGATGACTGCTATGTTCAGGATCGTATCAGGCGGGACCGCCAAGGAACTTGCCAGCTTTGTGAGGGCATCAGCTTGAGCATTCTGTCCTCGGTTGACGTGCTTAACGCTGACGAAGTAGAATCTTGTCATTAGGCACAGGGCCAGATGGTAGTAAGGGACGAGCTCCTACTTTCGCACCTCGAACTCCCCTTCCAATTATTTTATAACCAGCATAGAGTCCCCGAACGCTTCTAGCATTTGAATCCCCATGGACAGAGCAATCTGTAGCCCGATTATGAGGGCTTCATATTCTGCTTCATTATTTGTGCAAGGCTTGTTTATTGAGCAGGACGTGTGTATGACTTTCCCTTCAGGAGACTTCAAGACTATGCCTGCTCCTGCGCAGAATTTGGCCGATCCCGTCACTGAGGTGTCAATTCTGGAGGCACCATCAAAATACAGCTACCATAGGGAGGGCCGCACCTGGCCAACCTCTAAAGTTTCATCTTCAGGAAGCTCTGGTTCCAGAGGGCAGTCTTCGGGTAGTGGATGTTCAGCAAAGAAGTCTGCAATAGCTTGGCCCTTGACGGCCCTTTGCGGTACGTCGGAGATGTCATGCTCCATAAGAATCACCGCCCATTTGCCCCAGGTGGCCTTTGAGCGCCGGTTGGGACATGATGTATTTAAGCGGATCCTCCCTAGAAATCAGCTTAACTTCGTGCGACAGCATGTAGTGCCGCAGCTTCTTGACCGCGAAGACCAATGCCAGGCAAATCTTCTCGATGTAGGTGTACCTTTCCTCAGTTCTGACCATTCATCGACTGAGATAGTAGAGGGCTTGTTCTTTTCCTTCTTCATTATTCTGGGCTAGCATTGCCCCCAGAGAATTATGTGTGGCTGCTATGTAGAGGATCATCGGCCGTCCTTTCACTGGCGCACCCAGCACTGGAGGGGTTTTCAGGTAATCCTTCAGTTTATCGAAGGCTATCTGGCATTCTTCGTCC
Organism: Amorphophallus konjac; assembly: GCA_022559845.1. Classification (NCBI taxonomy): domain Eukaryota; kingdom Viridiplantae; phylum Streptophyta; class Magnoliopsida; order Alismatales; family Araceae; genus Amorphophallus; species Amorphophallus konjac. Next base: position 336,928,020 of record CM040123.1, read on the forward strand.
CAGTAGAAGGGAACATCCTTCATCATAAGCTTGTGAAAGGGGTGGCATCGCCCTGACAAGTTGGATATAAACCGCCGGACGTATGCAAGGCGGCCCTGAAGAGATCTTAGCTCAGAGAGATTCCTTGGCGAGGGTAACTCCTGAATCACCTTGATCTTGGCGGGGTCTATTTCAATTCCCCGATACCTGACAATGAAACCCAAGAACTTTCCGCTCGAGACTCCGAACGCACACTTCATAGGGTTCATCTTTAATTCATATTGCCTCAGCCTCTGGAAAATGACTCGGAGGTCTTGCAGATGGTCTTCTTTCTTTTTGATCTTGACTACTAGGTCATCTATGTAGCACTCGACCTTATGGTAAAGCAGCTCATCAAATATTCTAGTCATCGCCCGCTGATAAGTTGCGCCGGCGTTCTTTAATCCGAACGGCATTCTTTTGTAGTGATAAATGCCTTTGGGGGTCCGGAAAGCAGTGTGGATCCGGTCATGTTCTGCGATCCATATTTGGTTGTAGCCAGATGACCCATCCATGAGTGATAGGGCCTCATGACTAGTTGTTGCATCTATCATGACCTCCGTTATCGGCACTGGGAAGTCATCTTTAGGGCAGGCTTTATTCAGATCCCGGAAGTCAACACATATCCGGATCTGTCCGTTCTTCTTCTTCACGGGCACGATGTTAGCTAACCACGTGGTATATTGATTTTCCTCGATGAAACCCACATCAATGAGCTTGTCGACCTCTTTGCATATTTGAGTGATGAGCTCTGGCCTCATACGCCGAGGGGGCTGTTTCACCGGCTCTACCCCAGGGTTTATGGTCTGCTCATGCTGTGAGACTGAGGGGCTTAGCCTTGGAATCTCTCTATAGGTCCAAGCAAAGAAGTCCCGATATTCTTGTAGCAGCTGAATGTACATCCTCTGTTCTTCGGCAGACAGTTGGGCGCTGAGGAAGGTTGGCCTGGGGTCATCCTCGTGTCCCAAGTTGACTTCTATCAGTTCATCGACTATTGCTTGACCTCCGTCTTCTATCTTAGGGGGTGCAGGCTGGAGGTCGACAAAGTCTGGTATATCATCTTCGAGGTCGAGGACCTCGAGCCCTTCATCTTGCTTTATTTGAGTTCTGCCAGAAATCTCTTGTTCGACTGATGATGGCTGCATGCACTATCCTGCCAACAAGTTTACCTTACCAGCAACTTCAAGGGGTGGGTTGATTGCCTCACCCCCTGCTGAGGGGGTTGTAGTCACTAAGGGCTGGTGATTATTTGTCATTAAGTCAGAGTAGCCTTGCAGCTTCTTGGCAAGGGGTGAAGAGATCTCTATCCCTTGAACCACCATGTCCTCAGTGGAGGCAACCATTTCTCTTCTAGCAGCATCTGTCTCTCGATCAGGTTTGGGGGAAGCTTCCCCGACAGGTTTGAGAAGTGCCGACATCACGAACAGAGGAGGGCCACTGGAGGGAGGCAACTCTACTTCTTCAACATCTCCAGCTTCACTACTGCTAGCTGTGTCAAATTTGGCTTGAAGCGCTGCATCTTTCGGATAGACTTGTTCCCAGCACCGGCAGGGGAATACATCCTCGGATTCCGGATCCCTTGGCCGGGCTGGCTGAATGCACTCAACTTCTGTCAGGTGTTCACCAATAGTTGCCCACAGTGGGTTATCCTCCATTGGGTAGAAAGCAGAGATGGTATCCACTTCATAGTGTCTGCTATAATAGTATTCTTCGAGGGTGAAGCCCAACCCCGGGTGCTAAGAGACACGCCTCATTTCTTTATCCAGGCTTAGAGGGTACCATAGCTTCTGGAATGCTTCTTTCCTCTTGCGAGGCTGGTCAGAAGGGATGTGTTGCTTCTGGAACATCTTGGCCATTCGATTTGTTATAAATGTCAGCCCCTGTATAGGCATTGAGGGGTTTTCTATATTTTCAGGTAGATGACAATCAGTGTCTTCCTGTGTAGGGTGCTCTTCAGCTGTGTAGAACAGGCTGCTAGGACCATCTATCTGTGTCACCTACCAAGCTTTGAAAGGCTCGACAGTAGCGTTGTCGAGGCTGAGAATTGGCTTGGTAAGACCTTCGGGGATCCTGATGTGGTCGTGCTGCTGGTCAACCCTGACTTTATTAGTTTCGGGGTAGATGGCAGGAGGCGCTATCCGGCCTACATCCCCGGTGACAGTGATGTGTGAAACCACCTTGGGATCAATATATCCACGTGGTGGCAGAGGGAACCATTCTGCTTTGGAAGTGCCTTTTGTTGTGCTAGAAGTGGTCTTGGCCGCAGGGGCCTTCTGCGACCATTCTGCGTATAGAGGGGCGTCTGCCAAGTGGCATTCAAATACTTCGAATGGGTGGAGATCAGCAAATACTCTTTCCTCTCTCCCATCCATGCTGTATTTGATGTATTGGAGAAGTGTGGAAGGTACCACCATATTCTCATGTAGCCAAGGGCGGCCAAGCAGCGCCTTGTATGAGGTGCGAGAATCAATGACATGAAATTGCACCTTCGTGACAAAGTCCGCTAGAGTGAGTGTGAACTCTACTACTCCTAGCGACACTTCGCACTTCTGATTGAAGCCGGTAATGCGTATATCCCTGAACTTTTGTAGGTGCACATTGAAGTAGTGCCTCTCATATATCCTGTAGGGTAGGATGTTGACAGCTGCCCCGGGGTCCACTAGGATTCTGTTCAGCTCCCGACCATTTAGATGCCCCCTCATATACAGAGGTCTGTTGTGGCTGGTGGTGGGGAGCAACATGTCTTCCTGGGTGAAGGTCATGCTGGCTTCCGGCAGTGCCTTAGCTAGGCTGGCTTCATCTTGGGCAGGCATCTGGAGAGCAGTAATGATCGCCTGTCGAGTCTCTTCACTAAGAGAGAGGATTTCCCAGAGAGTGAATCTTTATGGGAGCTTCTTCAATAGTTTGACCACCCGACTTCCATCTCGGACATTGGATAGCTTCATTTCATCTGCCCACCTGGGCTTGGAAGATCCTTGGACTGTGGCCCCTGATGGACCTGCTTCATCGGACTCGGAGGCTACACCCTTTTGCTTGGGATTACCTCATGGCTGCTCCTCTCTGGATGCTGCCGGGCAAGTTTATACCTCTTCTGATAATTTGGGAGATTGCTGGAGTTGTGGGTGACTGCCCCCGGTTACCGGTTCAACCTCCCAGCATGGCTGCTTCCCTTTTGACATCTCTATGAACTCCAGAAATGAAGGAGCGGGAGTGCCGCCCCCACTTTGGTCGTATAAGCCTGATGGAGGAGGGATTTGAACTCCCCTGACCTCCAGAGGGGGTATCTTGTAGGGTTGCTCCCCTCTAAATATAATGTTATGGTTGGCGGGCAGCTGACGCCCCCACCTTCGGCCCGACCGGGTTGCATGTGCGGTAGTTGCGGCTTCGGCCTGGCTTTCCTTAGCGGCGGGTGTGAAGCAAATCTCTTCTTCATCCTCCTCACTGGACAAATTGAACAGGGCAGAGAGGGTGTTGCAAGAAAGGATCACACCCATTGTAGCCTTGCCGGCCTTTCTCTTCCTTCTTTGTCTTCTTTTCTTTTCTTTGGCTGGCGCTTGCCCCCAGAACAGGCTGCCATCCCTATCTGATGCTTTTTCAGCTTCCTCTTCCTGCTTTAGTGAAAGCTGTTCCAGCTCCTGCCACGGGAGATGATCCCGTACCAGCAAAGGTTCTAGCTCGGGCTGTACATACTCATCTAGCCCATTTATGTAGTCCTGTAGCCGCGGGGCTTTTGAACTGATCTTCTTGACTGCCGGCAACGGAGTCTGCCTCCTCCGGTTACGGGTAGGTATCCGGATAACAGCTGGCGGATTGGTCCACACAGGTGTTGCTACTGGTGAAGGGGGTCGTGGCATGACGCCACGAATATGTGCCCCCGGTGCCGGGTGAGGCAGGCCCTTTTTCTTGGCTCTTGCAGGGACTTGATGCCATCCCTCCTGTTCTTTTATTGCGGCCAGAAATCAAGCTTCATATGTACGCTGAGTACTGGCTTCTGCGGTCTCCTCAGGCAAGGCTTGATACAGAGAGACCATGTTGACGGCGGCTCTTCTTACGGGTGCCGCATGTGGTTGTGGAGGGTCGACCTTGTACTCCCCCAATTCTATTTCTTCCTTTTTCACAATGCCTTCGATAATATCCTTGAAAACATAACAGTCTTCAATTGGATGCCCTAGCATCTGGTGGTAGGGGCAAAATCTTGGGCTATCTCTTCTCTTCAGGTCCTCCGGTGTAAAGCCCCAAAATTTTATATAAGTATTTCCTAGGATATTTAATAATTTTCTAGAAATTATAAAAGGGTTAAAGGAATTTATAAAGGATTTATTTGAGTAATAAGTCATTATAAGGCCAAATGGTGTTAATCAATTAACCCAACCCACTTAATTAAGATCCAAAAGGTTTTAAACCAAGCCCATTAAGTTTGGCCCATATTCTAGAAGGTATTTTAATTTTAAAAGATAAATATAAAATATATATAGATAATTATTTAGATAATTAACAAAAGAGTTTTAATATTTTAAAAGTCCTAACTACGAAGACTGTAACGGTCTATCGCGAGACCGTCACAGCCAAGTAACGCAGGGTCACTCGACCGTTACACGCCTGTCAGTTCCGTGAAGAAAGGAACTCGTGAAAAGATTGGAACTTGATGCTCCTATCCACTATGGATCCAATGAGAAGACTCATAATAACTCTAAGGATTCTTAGGGATAAGGATTTAGTGGAATAAGGACTCTAGAATCGATCTAATCCTCAAACCCTAACCTAAACTCTATAAGTAGGGCATAGTTTTGAACTGTGCGACCCTTACTTTTGGGACGTAAAGAAGGAAGGTAAGAAGTCATTATTTCAGGTAAGTTGTTTTGAAGTTTTTGTTCATTATACTTTAGACTAACTCCCCTCCGAATTTCACATCCTTAGGTCAAGAGGACGTGGGGTTAGAGCCCAAGGAAGTAGCTGGAGAAGTCACAAAGGAAGGTGAAGAACTAGGGCTGAATTCTCAACCAAATCCAGAAACTTCAACCTAAGAAAGAGGTAGGTTATCTCATGAACGGCAAAAAGAGCTTTATAGGACTAAGAGCCTCTGGTTTAATTGAACATCATGCATGCTAGATCATTGATTTCATGTCTTATTAGTTATATGTATTGCATGCACCTCCTAGCCCTAATAGAGAAATTAAAACATAATCGCTCATCTACCCACAATTACCTATGCATATAGATAACCTAGACTTCATCATCATGCTTAGAATATGTTGATTTCCAGACATGATGTGAGTTAATCTCTTAGTCTCCATGTTAGTTTTCTGTAGCAGATGATGTAACGCACTAGGCTAAGACCGTCATTTTCAAATAACGGCCTCAGACAGACCGTTACACACTCTGTGTACTGCGTTTTTCGCTGTTGATAATAACGCGCTTGGACAAACGCGTTTCTTTCATGTAACGGCCCTCTACTGACCGTCACTTTCACTGTGACGCCCCCTCACAAGACCGTTACATCCAGTGTTTTGTCAACCCTAGACAGACTATGACTTGCCACTATTACATATGATTATGCCTAGATATCTAAGTTTGCAACCTGATTTCATGTTTTTAAGGTTGTTTAATTGTTCATAATAGGCATTGCCTGATTGATATCTTATTTTACTTTGATCTATGCTAATTTCATGAACCTAAATTCTATAGTTTTGTACTATAAAGCATGACTTTTAAAGCATGGTATTGACCGAGTTTCACCACGGTTTTCACCTTGATTATACATGTCTCTCGCTGTCAATAGAGTCAATTCTATAAGTACATGGCTTCGGTATGATGTCATTAGTTCACACGTTGCACTATAGGAATACTATCTTGGACATGAGGACCTCTCTATTGGATATTCCTTCCAATGGACTAGGAAATCATTGTTTCAAGGCCTCCGTCAATCTCCGCGAGCCTGGGATTCCCACTAGGACGCCGAGTTGGTTGTACCAATAAAAGCCCATTAATTAGATTACACTATCGGGTTTCTGGTTCTTGGAAAATAATGGCCTTGGACTGGACCGTCAGGCCAAGTAACGGCCCAGTTCCAGACCGTCGCATTCCTCTGAGTCTATCTTTATCTTTCTGGACTCTGGTCATTGTAACGGCCCAGCATGGACGCGTTACATAATGTAACGGCCCAGACCCTGACCGTTACATACCTTGTATATGTTAACCCAAGGATTGACCAAGGGTTAATATTCCAATGATTCTAGACTTACCTTGATGATCTAGAACTTATCATATTGCTTAAATTGACGTAAAATAACGAATGAGAGTTAAGAAAAGTACCGTTATGCTGCCGATTTATTTCCAAGAGCATAGCCTTGTTTAAATCTTTCTTGACTCATATTGTTCATCCGTTGAAGCATTCATTCATTGATTATTGTTATCATGGAATTACTGAACTTGTTATATTCTTGGCCATACTTTACTGTTACATGCGTGGAAGTAGCTTAATTTATAACTGAAGATGCGATCGAGCACTGATTGTGTTCAAGGGCTCTATGCTAGTCCCCTCGGCTGATTGCCGGAAACATACTATCTTATAAACCATGGGGTATGATGCTACTAGCGTCGCATTGCGCTGGGAGTACTATTTCTATAAATAAGTGAAGATCCACGGCACAACATGACATTCTTGCTTGATATTCCACAGAAATTCACGAAGCACTTGCTCTTAAGCATAAGATGCTAAAGTGAGGAATATGTGGCTTGCTAGTACAATCTCGTTACATTCTTGTTCATGGAAGGCCAATATCATGTTCTTGTTATATTCTTGCTAGTTCATTCTTGATCATTCTATCTTACCTGGTTATCTTGTTTCTATTGATTTGATCGCATGATGGATTCGCATTGCATGATTTTACCTAATTCTCTAGAGCTAAAATGCTAATTACTTTAATAATGCCTTCATGTTGATACGAAGATACCTACTGGGCAAGTGTGCTCATGACCTATTATTCAATGATTTTCAGGAGATGAATATAGTTTGCATTCGGATTCGGGTGATTCAAGCAGCGGATCCGAGAGTGATTACGAGTTGTCCTGATAAGATAGAAGACTTAGGCAGTTTCAAGTGTTTAGATGGAGTCAATGTAATTTTTCTTATTTCTTGAGTTAATTAGTGAAGAAGTCAAAGTATGTAGTTTTGAATATTGATTGATTATGAAATAAAGTTGAGTTTTGAATATATCTTGTGCAATTACCTCTATATGTGTGATTGTCTCGTGCTCTGAATGTTCTTGCTTGCAAGATGCTTACCATGCCGGCTGTTCGCGCTCCCCGAGCGAGTCTTCCGCTATAAATAAAGGCTCGGGGCGTGACATTTAAGTTGGTATCAGAGCATAAGTCTCTGGACTTAAGGAAAAGAGTCATGTCATAGGAAAAGTCTAAGGTTTAAGGGCCCATACCGATGAACTGAGAGAGAGAATTCATACCCATGTGAGGATTGGGTAGAGCCTGGTTTAAGATAAACTAACTAGCTTTAATATTTATTATACTTATTTTAAAATTTCATGAGAAATGACAAGTGGTTATTTTCTCTCAGGTACCATATTTCACACATGGCTCATCGTGTAGATTGGGACGTTATGTAACAAACTGTTGCCGGCCTCACCCAGGCACTGCAGACCATAGCACAGGACGGTGCGGGGGCAAGGGCTGGAGACCTGCATCGGAATTTTCGGAGTCTAAACCCTCCGCGTTTCTATGGATCCTCAAATCCGGATGAAACAGAAAATTGGATAGATGAGATGAACAGAATCTTTGATGTTATTCAATGTACGGATCAGGAGAAGGTTCGTCTAGCAATATTCCAATTAAATAAAGATGCCCGTACGTGGTGTAAGACAATTCCGGCACCACCCGCCGATGCACCACACACTTGGAATGGTTTTCAGACACTGTTCCGTGCTAAGTATTTCTCTGAACACGTAAAGGAAAGGAAGGCCTTGGAATTCGCCTCCCTTCGTCAGGGGATGATGTCCGTAGCAGAATATGAATTACAATTCTCAAGTCTAGCACCATATGCAACACATCTTATTAGCACTGAATTATTAAAGGGAAATCGATTTATGGACGGGTTACGTCCCGGCTTCATACAACAACTGGGAACTCAAAATATCCGCACTTATGCGGAGATGGTCCAACGTGCCTATTTATGTGAAAGGACCTTAGAAAAGGTCAAAAAATTGAAGGGAAAGGGTGAAGGATCGGGCCGACAATCTGATCGGCATTACAAGAAGGAGAAGTTTAGTATCGCGGAACCTTACAAAAGCCGTGATAGCAAGAAAAGATCGAGGAATGGGAATGGTAGCAGTTCCCAAAAGAGTAATAAGAAGATCAAGGAAGAACAAGTTGCCTCGGCATGCACATATTGTGAGAAATTCGGCCATTCGGCTGAAGAATGCCGGAAGCGCCTAGGAGCTTGTTTACGTTGCGGAAGTAGGGAGCATTGTGTACCGAATTGCCCCCTCTTTAAAGAACAATCAAATGATGGAGGACGTAGGAGGCAGGCTCACCTCAATGCAGTTATAGATGAAGAAGAAGCGCCCAGGGATCAAAATGACGGGCTTATGGAAGGTACTCTTCAAATCTGTTCTCATCCTGTATTCGTGCTATTTGATACTGATGCTTCTCACTCTTTCATCTCTACTACCTTTGCAAAAACCTTGCCAATTACTTCAGCCCCCCTACCTTCAGATCTTGCTATAACTACACCATTAGGACCTGGAACTAAGCTTACTAAGCATTATCCTGATTGTGAAGTAGTGGTAGAAGGACATAATCTCCCCGCAAATTTGATATGCCTCGATATGAAGGGTTATGATGCCATTTTAGGGGTTGATTGGCTTGTTGATCATGATGCTTATATCAATTTCCGAACTAGGATTATATCCTTTCGCAAGCCTGGACTTCCACGATTTTCTTTTCTTGGCATCAAATACAAGAAGCATCCTACCATAATATCCTCTCTTCATGCTTGCAAACTCATCTCGCAAGGATGCGAAGCTTTTCTTGCCTCAGTCATTGTCACAGAATCTAAGGAAATTGTCTTAGCAGACATTCCTATTGTCAATGAATTCTCTGATGTGTTCCCACCCGAACTACCTAGTTTACCGCCCGAGAGGGAAGTAAACTTTACCATTGAACTCATTCCAGGAGTGGCACCTGTTTCTATAGCCCCTTACAGGATGTCCCCCACGGAACTTAAGGAATTGAAGAAACAACTACAGGAACTTCTAGACAAGGGTTTTATCAGACCTAGCACATCCCCTTGGGGTGCGCCTGTTCTATTTGTCAAGAAGAAGGATGGTTCTCTCAGGTTATGCATTGACTACCGGCGATTGAATCAACTTACAATCAAGAACAAATACTCATTGCCGCGTATTGATGAGCTCTTCGATCAGCTTTCGGGAGCAGAATATTTTTCTAAGATTGACCTAAGATTAGGTTATCATCAGCTTAGAATCAAAGAAGAGGACATCTACAAATCGGCTTTTCGAAGTCGTTATGGCCACTATGAATTCGTGGTAATACCGTTTGGGTTAACTAATGCCCCAGCAGCATTCATGCAACTTATGAACAGTGTCTTCCAGCCATATTTAGATCAGTTCATCGTCGTCTTCATCGATGATATCCTGATATACTCCAAGATAAAAGAAGAACATGAAGAACATCTAAGGGTAGCCTTGCAAACACTTAGAGAACACAAGCTATATTCCAAACTCAATAAGTGTGAATTCTGGCTCAAGGAAGTCTCATTCCTAGACAAAATTATTTCAAAAAAAGGAATTGCTGTGGACCCTTCTAAGGTAGAAGCTGTCAGAGATTGGAGCCAACCAATGACTATATCTGAAGTTAGAAGCTTTTTGGGTCTAGCAGGTTATTATAGAAGATTCATAAAGGACTTTTCAAAGATCGCGGTTCCTTTAACTAGACTTACCAGAAAAGAAAATCCTTTTATCTGGTCGAAGGACTGTGAAAAGAGTTTTCAAAATCTTAAGAATCATCTTACAACAGCCCCTGTTTTGTCACTACCAATAGAGGGTGCTAGATTTGAAGTATATACGGATGCATCTGGAATTGGCTTAGGGTGTGTCCTTATGCAAGATGGAAATGTGATTTGCTATTCTTCAAGACAATTGAAACGTCACGAAGAAAATTATCGTGTACATGATTTGGAATTAGCAGCAGTTATTTTCGCCTTGAAAATTTGGCGTCATTATCTTTATGGAGAAAAGTTCACTGTCTATTCGGACCATAAGAGTTTGAAATATTTATTTTCTCAAAAAGAGCTTAACATGAGACAGAGGAGATGGTTGGAATATCTTAAAGACTTCGATTTCTCTATTCAATATCACCCTGGCAAGACAAATACTGTAGCAGATGCACTCAGCAGGAAACCAATTAGTATGTTATCAAGTCTCATGATTAGTATGACTAACCTTATTCCTCAATTTGCTCAGTTGAATGTAGATGTTGATATTAAGGAAGAAGATTGCTTCATAGCAAATATCCGAGCTCAACCTATATTGATTGAGGATCTGGCCAAGTTACAAGAGGATGACCCAATTTTACTGGAAATTAAGGCCAATATTGAACAAAGACCGGATTTTTCTATTTCTGAAGATGGAAGATTATTATTCAAGGGCCGAATGTGTATACCGGATCATGAACATATAAAGAAATTGATCTTAGAAGAAGCATATAAATCAAAATACTCCATTCATCTAGGAGGGACAAAAATGTATCAAGATCTCAAAAGAAACTTCTGGTGGCCCAATATGAAGAGGGAAATAGCGGATTTCATATCTCGTTGTCTTACTTGCCAATAAGTTAAGGCAGAACATTTCAGACCTGCAGGTAAATTACATCCCTTAAATATTCCCGAATGGAAATGGGAAAGTATAGGAATAGATTTCATCATGGGGTTACCTAAGACAAGAGGTGGACATGATGACATATGGGTAATCATAGACCGATTGACTAAGTCTGCACATCTCATACCAATTAAGAGTCGATGGTCTGTTGATATTCTAGCAGCCCTATACATGAAGGAAATTATCAAGTTACATGGGGTCCCTGTCACCATCATATCAGATAGAGATCCTAGATTCACATCACAATTCTGGAAAGGTTTACAACATTCACTTGGGACTAGGTTGAATTTTAGCACAACCTTTCATCCACAAACTGATGGTCAAACAGAAAGAACAAACCAAGTGGTAGAAGATATGCTCAGGGCTTGTGTCATTGACTTTGGTGGAAGTTGGCACGATCACTTGCCTCTTGTAGAATTTGCATATAACAATAGTTACCAAGCAAGTATACAAATGGCACCTTTTAAAGCTCTATATGGGAAGAGTTGTCGATCACCAATATGTTGGAGTGAAATAGGGGAAAGGCAATATCTAGACCCCGATCTTATCAGAGATTCTACAGAAAAGATTAAACTCATTCAAGAAAGAATGAAGATGGCACAAGACAGGCAGAAATCTTATGCTGACAATCGAAGGCGCGACTTGGAATTTCAAGTAGGTGAACATGTATATCTTAAGGTTTCTCCAGGTCGTGGTATTCAAAGATTTGGCATCAAAGGAAAACTAACTCTAAGGTTTATAGGCCCATTTGAAATTCTTGAAAGGGTCGGTGAAGTGGCTTATAGATTGGCCTTACCGCCACAGTTAGCAAGAGTTCACGACGTATTTCACGTCTCTATGTTAAAGAAGTACGTGTATGATCTAGATCATATTATTACTTATGACAATCTAGAGATTCAGAAGGATTTGACTTATGAACAAACGCCAATAAGGATTTTGGAATGGGAAGAGCGTCAACTCAGAAATAAAGTCATTCCAATGGTTAAGATTCAATGGAAGAAGGCATGGCCTTATGAAGCAACCTGGAAACTGAATCAGCTATGAAGAAAAGATTTCCAGAATTATTCAACTGTAAGTACACTCTCCACAATCCATGTATTAAATTTGGGGACCAAATTCTTCTAAGTAGGGGAGGATGTAAAGCCCCAAAATTTTATATAAGTATTTCCTATGATATTTAATAATTTTCTAGAAATTATAAAAGGGTTAAAGGAATTTATAAAGGATTTATTTGAGTAATAAGTCATTATAAGGCCAAATGGTGTTAATCAATTAACCCAACCCACTTACTTAAGATCCAAAAGGTTTTAAACCAAGCCCATTAAGTTTGACCCATATTCTAGAAGGTATTTTAATTTTAACAGATAAATACAAATTATATATAGATAATTATTTAGATAATTAACAAAAGAGTTTTAATATTTTAAAAGTCCTAACTACGAAGACTGTAACGGTCTATCGTGAGACCGTCACAGCCAAGTAACGCAGGGTCACTCGACCGTTACACGCCTGTCAGTTCCGTGAAGAAAGGAACTCGTGAAAAGATTGGAACTTGATGCTCCTATCCACTATGGATCGAATGAGAAGACTCATAAGGATTCTTAGGGATAAGGATTTAGTGGAATAAGGACTCTAGAAGCGATCTAATCCTCAAACCCTAACCTAAACTCTATAAGTAGGGCATAGTTTTGAACTGTGCGACCCTTACTTTTGGGACATAAAGAAGGAAGGTAAGAAGTCATTATTTCAGGTAAGTTGTTTTGAAGTTTTTGTTCATTATACTTTAGACTAACTCCCCTCCGAATTTCACATCCTTAGGTCAAGAGGACGTGGGGTTAGAGCCCAAGGAAGTAGCTGGAGAAGTCACAAAGGAAGGTGAAGAACTAGGGCTGAATTCTCAACCAAATCCAGAAACTTCAACCTAAGAAAGAGGTAGGTTATCTCATGAACGGCAAAAAGAGCTTTATAGGACTAAGAGCCTCTGGTTTAATTGAACATCATGCATGCTAGATCATTGATTTCATGTCTTATTAGTTATATGTATTGCATGCACCTCCTAGCCCTAATAGAGAAATTAAAACATAATCGCTCATCTACCCACAATTACCTATGCATATAGATAACCTAGACTTCATCATCATGCTTAGAATATGTTGATTTCCAGACATGATGTGAGTTAATCTCTTAGTCTCCATGTTAGTTTTCTGTAGCAGATGATGTAACGCACTAGGCTAAGACCGTCATTTTCAAATAACGGCCTCAGACAGACCGTTACACACTCTGTGTACTACGTTTTTCGCTGTTGATAATAACGCGCTTGGACAGACGCGTTTCTTTCATGTAACGGCCCTCTACTGACCGTCACTTTCACTGTGACGCCCCCTCACAAGACCGTTACATTCGGTGTTCTGTCAACCCTAGACAGACTATGACTTGCCACTATTACATATGATTATGCCTAGATATCTAAGTTTGTAACCTGATTTCATGTTTTTAAGGTTGTTTAATTGTTCATAATAGGTATTGCCTGATTGATATCTTATTTTACTTTGATCTATGCTAATTTCATGAACCTAAATTCTATAGTTTTGTACTATAAAGCATGACTTTTAAAGCATGGTATTGACGGAGTTTCACCACGGTTTTCACCTTGATTATACATGTCTCTCGCTGTCAATAGAGTCAATTCTATAAGTACATGGCACTTACTCCGGTATGATGTCATTAGTTCACACGTTGCACTATAGGAACACTATCTTGGACATGAGGACCTCTCTATTGGATATTCCTTCCAATGGACTAGGAAATCATTGTTTCAAGGCCTCCGTAAATATCCGCGAGCCTGGGATTCCCACTAGGACGTCGAGTTGGTTGTACCAATAAAAGCCCATTAATTAGATTACACTATCGGGTTTCTGGTTCTTGAAAAATAACGGCCCTGGACTGGACCGTCAGGCCAAGTAACGGCCCAGTTCCAGACCGTCGCATTCCTCTGAGTCTATCTTTATCTTTCTGGACTCTGGTCATTGTAACGGCCCAGCATGGACGCGTTACATAATGTAACGGCCCAGACCCTGACCGTTACATACCTTGTATATGTTAACCCAAGGATTGACCAAGGGTTAATATTCCAATAATTCTAGACTTACCTTGATGATCTAGAACTTATCATATTGCTTAAATTGACGTAAAATAACGAATGAGAGTTAAGAAAAGTACCGTTATGCTGCCGATTTATTTCCAAGAGCATAGCCTTGTTTAAATCTTTCTTGACTCATATTATTCATCCGTTGAAGCATTCATTCATTGATTATTGTTATCATGGAATTACTGAACTTGTTATATTCTTGGCCATACTTTACTGTTACATGCGTGGAAGTAGCTTAATTTATAACTGAAGATGCGATCGAGCACTGATTGTGTTCAAGGACTCTATGCTAGTCCCCTCGACTGATTGCCGGAAACATACTATCTTATAAACCATGGGGTATGATGCTACTAGCGTCGCATTGCGCTGGGAGTACTATTTCTATAAATAAGTGAAGATCCACGGCACAACATGACATTCTTACTTGATATTCCATAGAAATTCACGAAGCACTTGCTCTTAAGCATAAGATGCTAAAGTGAGGAATATGTGGCTTGCTAGTACAATCTCGTTACATTCTTGTTCATGGAAGGCTAATATCATGTTCTTGTTATATTCTTGCTAGTTCATTCTTGATCATTCTATCTTACCTGGTTATCTTGTTTCTATTGATTTGATCGCATGATGGATTCGCATTGCATGATTTTACCTAATTCTCTAGAGCTAAAATGCTAATTACTTTAATAATGCCTTCATGTTGATACGAAGATACCTACTGGGCAAGTGTGCTCATGACCTATTATTCAATGATTTTCAGGAGATGAATATAGTTCGCATTCGGATTCGGGTGATTCGAGCAGCGGGTCCGAGAGTGATTACGAGTTGTCCTGATAAGAGAGAAGACTTTGGCAGTTTCAAGTGTTTAGATGGAGTCAATGTAATTTTTCTTATTTCTTGAGTTAATTAGTGAAGAAGTCAAAGTATGTAGTTTTGAATATTTATTGATTATGAAATAAAGTTGAGTTTTGAATATATCTTGTGCAATTACCTCTATATGTGTGATTGTCTCGCGCTCTGAATGTTCTTGCTTGCAAGAGGCTTACCATGCCGGCTGTTCGCACTCCCCGAGCGAGTCTTCCGCTGTAAATAAAGGCTCGGGGCGTGACATCCGGCCTCCTTGGCTCAGGTAGGGTGACCTTATCATACTGGGTAACCCAGTCAAACAAGATCCTGGTCTTCTCCTTTGGGAAAGAGTAGGCCTTCTTCATTTTATCCCGCAGGGATGGGCCTTCCTCGCCATCTCTGGTCTTGGCAGGCTAAGGAGCAGATGTCTTCTTACCTTTATCTTTTTGCTATTAAAATGTCTTGATATCAAGGGCGTTTGCTTCTTTCGGTGCCTGGCGCCGTTCTGCTGCCTTGCCCTTTTGTGCAGTAGGAATATTTTGTGTAGGGGCCGATTTCGCTAAGAAAGCCTCCACTTCGGCCACAATATTGTTCAGACGGTCGAACGACCGAATTTCCATGCCAATCATCTTCTCCAGCACCTCTCTCCTGAGGTTCTGTTTGTAGATCTGTACAGCGTCCTCCTGGTGCGGGGGCCGCTTGCATCTCATCCCGAGGTTCCTCCACCTCTTGATGTAGTCGAGAGCGGTCTCATCTGCCCTCTGTCTTGTTGAATAGAGTTCAGCCACTGTGACTTCCCTCTCTGTGACGTGGAATCTTTCTCTGAACTTCCTCTGCATGTCCGACCAGTCGCTGATCGACCCGGCCGGGAGGCTGGAGTACCATTCAAATGCGAGCCCTGTGAGTGAGGACCCGACGAACTTCAATAAATATGACTCGTCAGTGGCCAAGTCACCCATGACGGTCATGTAATAGGCAACATGTTCCTTCGGGGATCCCTTCCCGTTGAACTTGTCGAACTTCGGTGGCTTGCTAATCCTGGGAGGGAGCCGCTTGGCAGCATGATGCGGTGGGTATGGAACCCTATATGCATCGAATACAACATAGTCACCTTCAGCCCTTTCAGCGAGCTTCATCTCGAGCATCCTTTCTACCATCATCTTGCTCATGATGGTCGGGTCGACCGGTTCTGGGTAGAAGTGCGCCGGCTGCAAGTAGGGGGTGACTATGGTGGTCGCCTGTGGAGGAGGGCGCAGTAATGGAGGCGTCTGGTGCACCTGTGGCAGCACCGGTGGAGCCAGCGGATGTGATGGGCGCTGTTGAGTTGTCGCCAAGTTTGGTTCTGCCTGCAGAGGCGGGGTATAGAGTGGTGGGAAGTCGTTCTTGCTGACGGCTCCCCTTGATGATTCGGCCTGCACATCAGGCTGCTTGGAGGCTGAGGACTACTCCGTCCTTTCCGTCAATTACGTCTTCAGCTATTCTATCTCCTGGCGGTACCTATGGAGCATCATCAGTACGGCCGGGTCCATAGCTGCTGTGATGGGGATGGCCTCTGTCCTCTCGCCAGATGCACCTTCAGGTAGGATGTCAAGCAAGACATCTTCTTCTTCATCTGCCGTTATCACATTTGCTGTGAGAATAACGGCATTGTCATGCTGTCGGAGTCGAGGCAGGGCTTGCTTTCCTTCGGTCGCCGCCAGCTTCCCTTTTGCGGCTTCCACTCTTCGAGTGCTCGGCCCCGGTCTTCCGGTTAGCCAGGCCAGCTCTTGAGGCTCCTCGGGAAATTTTCCATAATGGCCATCTATCCCGGCCATATTGCATGTGAAAATCTGCATTCTTCGTTTCTATCTGCGAATCCTCCTCTTGACATTCCCTGGGAAGGTAAGCCTTTCAAACACAGAGATCCTTCTCTTTCCCCCTTGGCGGGGAGCAGTGTCATCGGCTTGAACATCAGAGCCGTCTTCATATCCATTGTCATCAACCGATGACGTCATCCCCCTATCTTCTTCTTCTCCTACTGCCATTAATGGACATCGATCTTCTTCAGCTGCGGCCACCTGCAACAACCATTGTTGGCCCAAAGAGGGGTTGCCTAACCCCCTAAAATAACTTCTGACCATATTGGTCATTTCTTCTTGCCCTCGCCCCGGGTGCAGGGTCAGGGACAGTTGTCGACCTCCCATCGGAGGAATGTAAGCAAATCGAGCCCTCTCGGTAGTCTGCTGTAATCTTCTTCCCACAACGGGGATGTTGGCTTGTCGGGCGCAGGCCTTAAAGCTTTCTCGGCGTGGCGGATCCACGATTGTCTCTTCCTTCCTCGGGACAGGGTCCCTCTTCTTGCTCTCTTCTACTCTGGTGAACCTGGGGTGGTACTGCACCGGAGCTTCTTGCTGGACAGGCTGGACCTTTTTGGGGACCCAAACCTGTTTGAATCTTCTTGGCTTGAGAGCCAACCTTCTCTGGCCATGGCGGCCGGCTTCTTCTTCTTCGGCTCTTCTTCCAGCAAGAGCCTGATAGGAGTTGTGGACTGGCACTGTAGGGATCACCCAGTTCGGGCTCACTCGAGCCTTACGTCCATCCAGAAGGACGCGGAGACCACCGACCAGCATAGACCTGCCGGATGCGGAGAGACGTCCGGTCACAACAACATCAACCTTCCTTCGAGAGTTCCGGTGTCGACGCCTCTCGAAGTTCTTGGCAAGGACGGGGAGAGCCCCGTGAGTGAGCAATATGGTGCACCATGCAGTTGGCGACTTGAAACGGGCTGGTAGGCGAGCCAGCACGGTGTCGAGCTTTCGAGGCCTCGACCCTCTCTGTAGCCTTCTCTTGTGCGGGCCTTGAGGACTCCGTCTGTAGCATGTCGGTAAAGGCCAACCCCAAGAAGTTGGGGAAGCCTACAGCTGGTGGGAAGGAGCCGAAAACCATGGGCACTGCCAGGTACACGTGTTCCGCGTGGTCAGCGACGACTGCGGGGCCGAAGCCAACACCGGTGAGTCCGTATGGCGTCATCGTTTGCCTGAGACAAACAGACAAACAATCAGTATTCTTGGGGGAGGCCCCCGAAGGTATCCTCTCTTGGCAAAGAGATGAAGGGAGACTCAAGTCCCACCGGGCGTGCCAGACTGTGGGAATGGTTTTATTCCTTGTTGGTTGGTTTATTAGGCGTACCAGTCACCGGAGTGACAATTCATTGTGCGCTCGACCTGACTCAGTCAGTTGATTGTGATATTCGTTCCAGGACCCGGAGTCCGTCATACCATAAATGATATGACGTTAATTACGTCCTTCCAAAGAAGGACCACCCTTGATTAGTTGCCAAGAAAGGATGCCTCGGGGGCAAATCGAGATAAGACTATTACGCTAACTCCGCTAACGGAATGCGAAACATGCATAGAAAACCATGCTATGCGGGACATGATAACAATGTTATGGCGTAAATCCGGCAGCATATCCCCTTATTTTGGACTATGCCAAAGGGGGAATATAGGTCATCCACCCACGGAATGCCGGGATGGAAGCCGAAAGGAGAGCCGGGCGTAGCTCGAGATCCGGAAGGATCTGAGTGTGACAGGGCAATGTTCAGTGCCATGGTGCTTGTTGATATTCCCTCCGGAGACCATTGGGGGACTTGCAACGGCAGGACTCCCAGGGTCAGTAGGGTTGGAAGAAAAACCCGACAGTTAATGGCATAACATATCAGGGTAAGACCCTGTTTATATAACTCCGTTTAGACATGGATGAAGAGCCATGAAACCCTCGTGATATGATGGGGACTGGTATAATGGCCTGTGGGGGGGGGGTCAAGATCCTAAGCCCAGGCTGATGGTGGACTTGGCAAGGCTTCTGGAAGTTGGGTATATGACAGGTGGCTAACAACGGAAGGAGCCGGCGCGGCTAAGGTTTCGGCACGAAGGTAAACGGCGCGGCAGGGGTTCCGACATGAAGGCCAACCGGCGCGTCTGGGAATGAAGGGAGGTCGGTGCTGCAAGATCCCCGGCACGCCCATCACCTGGTGCCAAATTGGCGCCGAGAGGAGGCTGCGCCGGGAGTTGTGTGGCGCCGATAAAAGGGTGTTTATGAGTTTTCAAGTATTATGAGGGGTTTTATGAATTCAAAGGGGTCCTTTGTGTTGAATAGGTGTTTCATGAGTTTGGCCATGGTGGTATTTGAGTAGGGTAGAGGGTGAGGGTAGACTCATCCATAGAAGGTCTAAGGAGACCATGTAGCTGTGATGGTTATATCCCCTTCTTGCGGTGGTGGGCAAAGGATCATGAGATGGTATAGCTCATATCTCTGCCACATGGCTGGGGTTAGATTCATAATTTCGGGGTGAATTTTAGCAGCATCTCCCCTTATTCTGGACCATGCCGAAAGGGGAATATAGGTCATCCACCCACGGAATGTCGGGGTGAAAGCCAAAAGAGAGGCGGGCGTAGCCCTGGACCCAAAAAGGATCTCGACATTATGGGACACTATCCACTTACTGTGGAACTTATTGATATACCCTGTACAACCAATGGAGAAGACACAATGGCAAAACTCCATGACTTGATAGGGTGGCAGAGTGTGGGGTGGATTAACCCCTTTGATGTAGCTCCCATGAGGATCGAGGGAAGGATTGTATTTCTCCTTAGAAGGATAAGGTATCGTGACCAAGGATGGCATAGCTCAGAAGTGTTGAGGGTATCGGCACGAACCTATCGACATGGCTGGCTTCGGCACGAGAGGTGTGGAGGCCTTTGCGCGACGAGGCGAACGGGTGTCGGCGCGACAGGAGGAGTCAACCGGCGTGGCCAACCCTCGGCGTTGGACTCGCGCCGAGGGAGGGTCGCGCCGGGAGGGTTGGAGGGTTTCTGAAACGAGGGTCTTAGTAAGGTTTTGAAGGGATTTTTTTGAGGTGAAGGCTGCAAGGGGCTCTGGGAGTCTTAAAGGAAGGTTTATTCAGGGATTTGTAAAGAAGGTTTATTCAAGGGTTTGGCGACCACTGAAGGGGTTATGGAGAGGGTATAATCCAAGGGGATGGTAGCCTTCCCTCTGGGGCCTCTCTGGGGGCAGAACCATGGATGGCCACTTCTGAATTTATCCCTCTTCATTTCACCGACGAGAAGCCATGAGATGGACTGTCTCAGGCTCTCGACGTGGATACGAGGCTATGAGGAAACACAACAGAGAAGCCTTCAGCAGATCTGGGAGAGTAAACTATGAGATATATGTAGCTTGCGGTATTCGTTGCATATATTAAACCTTAGACGAAGATAAAAAAAGATGAAAGGGGAAACTCAGCCCGCTTTTATTAACTATTTCATCTGAACGGCGTACACGAATTCAACTCAGAAGAGAATCCAACAAAAAAAAACATATACGCAAACTCTATCACTGATAACAGGGTTACATTAGCATTCAATGCTACTGAAGCAAAGATGCTCGAAAGCAGACACAAAAGAAGAAAGGGATATTCAAATAAAAGACGTGGGGAAGGGAAAATTGTAGCCCCTCTGGGCATCTTGAAATCGATCCCACCTTGACTCTTCCTTCGAATCGCTGCAACTCTTTCTTCTCCTCAGCTTCCTTAGAGGGCTCTCGAGCTCCCTTTTCTTTCAGTGGCTACTGCTATCTTTTTTTTCTCTCTTTGTTTTTCTGTCTCTTCTTTCTATTATCTTCCTCTTGTTCTTCTGTCTCGAAGGGTAGCAGCTTTTATAGAGGGATGGCCCTCAACCTCTCGGCATGAGCTCCCCGGTGCGCCAGCAAGAAGCTTCTCGGCGCGCCTCAGCTTGTGTTGGGCTTGGCCCATTTCTTCATCATCCGGCGTCGGGTTCAACCTAATGGGCTCCCTTCGTCGGCGTGGTGGGCTTCTCAGAGTAGACGCTCTGTCCGAGGTTGCCTAACGCTTTGTATTCACGATCGAGCGTGAGGCTACCTGAACCCCTTTCTATGAGCATCAGAATTATCTGAAGATCCTTTCCAGCAGGCAAATGGTTGCCTAGATTTTATTATAGTCTTATCAGCCTGACTATCTGAATGATAGCAGTACTGGGCAGCGGCCTAACTAGAGATGGCTTTAGTCAGACAAAGTGTTAGGGGTAGTGGATCTCTTCTATTCTGATTCTCAGAACTTCCAGGGATGGTGCAGGAGCCGCACCTCTGATCAGCCTTCAGAGGCCTGAGTCTACTTTGGTCTCTCCTGGTATATTTTAGGAGTCAACAATCTTTTGCACCAACAAATCCATTTTGTTCAATTTCTGAGTTATGGCATTAATATCCATCTTGTTCTCAAACTCCCTTTGGTTCTTAACTTCATACAGCCCCCTAATCATTCTTTCATAAGATGATAGTGAGACATGACTAATGAAATTTTCACTAAGCATTTCAAATAAATCATAGGCCTCATCCTCGCTCTTACTCATAAATGCTCCCCCACATGAAGCATCCACCATGTGTCTATAATTTTTTGTCAAACCCTCATAGAATGTCTGGACAATTTGTCATCTTGATAATCCATGGTGGGGGTATTTCCTTCGTAGATCTTTCAATCTATCCCACGCCTCATGGATCCGTTCTCCAGGGTTTTGTGTGAATTCAGTTATAACTCTCCCCATGGTATTGGTTCGCCCTATGGGATAGAATTTCTTCAAAAATTCATTTTGTATTTCCGCCCATGTATCTATGGATCTACCCAAGGCATCTAACCAATATTTGGCTTTGCCTTTGAGTGAGAAAGGAAAGAGTGTCAATTTGAGAGCATCATCTAAAAAGTTTTGGATTTTCACAGTTGAGCAAATCTGGAGGAATTCATCAAGATGTTTATAGGGATCTTCATTAGTATTACCGTAGAAGGATGGTAACATTTGAATGGTACTTGATTTGATCTCCTACTGAACCGCCTGGTTCTGGGGTGCTTGGACATAGAAGGACGGTTGGTATTGGTTAGGCATGAAATAGTCCTTCATCTGCTTGGGGACTTGTTGTGGGTTTTGGTCCGCCATGAGGCTAGGTTGTGGATGATTTCTAGAATGCACTAACCTCTCAGTCTCACTAATGGGCCCTAACAAATGTGGATGTAGGGATCTCCTACCTTGCATGCAATGCAAAAGGGCCCAATTTTTTTTAATTGGAAAGCAATGCGAATTAAACTGTAATGAATTAATTCCTATATGAATGGTTTATGAACAAATGATGAATTTTTTTAAAATGAGTTTAGAAAATGATGCAATGAATCAAACACTATATGAATGTAAAATGATGGTGATTTTTTTTTTTTGAAAAGAAGGATTGGTACTCACTACTAAATTGGTCAACCAGCCAGGTAAGAGGTGGAGTTGTGGGAGGCTCCCCCTACTTTCTTAGGGTCCTAATTAAATAACCACAATCTCACTTAGGTGTTTGTCACTTAACCTCTAGCATTAGACACCAATTTTTTAAAATTGTAATAAATTCTAACATTCTTTTTTATGTGAAACCTTCTAAGGGCAATCTACCTTCAAGGTACTTCTTGGTACAACCGGTCCGAAGTCCGTGAGGGAATCCACGGGTGTGGGGACTTATGGAGGTCTTGTAAAAGGAAATTCAAATCCAAAGAGACGAAGTACTCAATGGAGGGTCTTTCCAATTCTAAGAAGAGTGTAAGGATTCTAACTTACCTTTGAGAAGGGGAAATAGAAGAGAAGAGAATTTTTTTTTCAAATGATGATGCAAGTAAATAAGAAATCAACTAAGATGCACAATGTATGAAAGTGATGCAACTAAGATGAGAGCATGATAACATGATGAGATTTTTTCTGTTTTCTGTTTTCTGATTTTTTTTCAGAGAATTTTTTTCAAAAGAGATATAGATAAAAGATAACTATCAACTAAAAATAGCAAACAATATATAAAATTACTACAAATTAAGACCCAAAATCATGTTTTTGAAAATTTCCAATTTTATGATTTTCTTGGATTTTTTTCAAGAATTTTTCAGAATTTTTTAGAATTTTTCAGAATTTTTCAGAACATGGCATTTTCTTACGTTTACCGACCTTTTAGCGACGCTTGAATTTCTTGGATTTTCTACTTTTCTACTTTCTGTGACAATTTCAAGCTTTAGCGACGCATCCTGTGACAGTTTATTTCCTGAGATTTTCAGGTCCGAATTTTTATGTATTTTTTGATTTTTCCTACAAAATAAAAATAAAAAATTAGTATTTACATATATACATCAAACACAAGAAATTCCAATCATTAAAAATATTTTCTTCCCCGACAACGATGCCAAAAATTTATAGCAACTAAACCCGTTGTTTAAAGCCGTGCCACAATTTCAAAAATTAACTGAACTCACTCACTAAAAAGATATTAAATATAAGTAGAGTGATGAATACGGGTCGATCCAACGGAGAAGAAATATTTTCAATTAAGCATGAGATGAAAAATTATTATATTTGAAAGATCCATATTTTGAGTGAGATTAAACTAATGAAAAGAAAATTTGCATTAAAATAAAATTATCTAAAGAATATGAGAGGGTTAAAGAAGAGAAATTAGAAGGAGATAGAAAGAGAAGAACATAATTTTGAAAATATGAAATATGAATTTTATTGCTAAGAAAGTGGCAAGTACAACTCTATGAAAATTACAACTTGGAAATAAAAGGACAAAGGAAGAAATAAGAGCCAAGATGATGGAGGAATGCAGCCATCCATGCCATGCCGAGCCTTGGAAGTTCACCCCGCTTTGGAAGTAGACGCCGCCGAGAGGACCAAAGGAAGAAGATCTGTCAAAAGGATGTGGGAAGAAATATGGAATAGGAGGAAGATAGAAGAAGAAAGGAATAATTAAAACAAGTGTGTGCGTGTGTTTGAAAATAGAAGATGAACAGAGAGATAAAGAGGGGGTACGGTGGAGAAAAAGTGAAAACACTGTAAAATCAAATTGAAAATAGCGGGTGAATAGAAATAGAATAACTTTAAATCTGGAAGGAATTAGAAGAAGTAAAAGAAGAAAAAACTGTAGATCTAGATGAGAGGAAGAAAGATGAAGAAGAGTGCAGAGAGAGAAAAAGTGAGGAAGAGGGTAAAAAATGAGGAAGAACACGGTGATTTTGTGCGGATGAACAATGAAAAACTAAAAAATTAAACTTTGAAAAATAATGAATAACTTAAAAATGAAAAAGAATTGGAGGAAAAGGAAGAAAAAGAAATTGTAGAGAACTTAAAAATGGAGAAGTTTGCAGAAGAAATCAATTTGAAAGGAAGAACAGGAAAGCGTGTAAAAGGCCAAAGATCTTCCTCTGGTGGCTTTTGGGTAGCTTTTTATAGCGTGTAGAACCTTCTCAATCGGCGACTACAGATCAGCTCAAAACCCAACTTTCTAGCATGGATTAGTTGCACAAATTAGGTCTCTTGCCCTAGATAGAGTCCTCCTTTATCTAAACATAGAAGGATCACAACGATCGTGGCAAGATTGCCCTCAAAAGAAACCTTCCCATTTTTATTTCCGCTTCAAAAGAAAATGGCGTCCAACCCTGTGGGCGCACATTAAACTAGCGTCTTCCATAATGGTCGCTCATTTCTGTTTCCCCATTTTGATATTTCCCTTTTTTTTCATAAATCCAGGAAATGGCGACTTTGCAAACAGGCGCTAATTCTTTTTTCCGCTTTTCTTCATTTTCCTCTGATTTTCCATATAATTGAATTCACGCCTGCCTGAACGGTCACACATTCTTTTTCCAATGAATTCGCGCCCCCTTGGTCGGTCACACATTCTTTTTTTATTTTTCAGTTTTTCTCTTTTTTCTATTTTCATAAAATGAATGTGCGCCTGTATATGCATTCGCTAATTCTTCTTTCCTTTTTCTTTTCATTTCCAATCAAATAAATGGGCGCCTGTTTGATCAGTCACTAATTCTTTTTTTTCATAAAAATCTTCTAAAATGGTGTCTGACCCTCCGATCACTATTTCTTGACAATTCAGAAAATTTAAATTATCAACATATTTTATCCCAAAATGACTTTCAAATAATTATGTAAATTCTTGAATATTTCTCACATGGTCATTTTGGCTAAAAAGATGATAAAATGCGTGCAGACTCAAGTTAATGCTGAGAATGAGATTTGTCCATATTAATGCATACCTATGTTCATTAAATGCTCAAAAGTGATGACTGTGATGCAAATTATGACATAAAATATAGCACTTATCAACAGACACTCGGAGAACCCACTCTCCGAACACCCACACATAAAATTCATTCAAAAATTAATGAAATGTTCACAAATGAATACAATAAGCCCAAGATATACTCTAAAGACTGAAACAAAGTAAATGTCCGAAGTATAAAGCTCCCCCTTCTCTAGAAGATCCGGTTCTCCTTGGTTCGTAGATCGATGATGATGAAGTCAGCATCATCTTGCTCCTTTCATCATTCTGCACCTCTTTCTCTTCATCCACGAGCCCCTGAAATGCCTTGATGTAGATCAAAACCCCTCCTCATGAGCTCCTTCTTCTCTTCCTCCCTTTTCTTCTCCTACAAGGTATAAAGAGTTAGCAGAATAAGGTTATCTATCACAATTTCGAAGTACATGTATATATATATCCAAGAGAGTGCAAAAGACCCATACATCCCTTCTAAAATATGTTAAAACACCCTCATAGGTGTGGGAATCATTTGGGGGCAATATGGTTATTTTTCAAGGGTTTACAAAGGGTTTTAGACACTTTCGCAATCACCGACCGTAAAGGGTCGACCCTATACCCCTGAGACACCTTAGCCTAGAACATTGCAAACAGAATGCAGAGCCATGGTGGAACACCTTCAAACAGAGCCAGATAGGGTCAACCCTTATCAGAATGGGTTAAAAACCAACTCGAACCTCATTCTCTCAAGGGGAAAGCAAGTGATGAGATCTTACCATGTTCATCTAGATTTGAGAGGGTTTAAAGACCATCCTTGAACCTGCAAACTCTCAAGAACATCGAGTTAGGGTAGACATCAAAAATTAAGAACTCCTTACATTTAACCTTGATTGTTCCTCATGAAAGTCCATGACTTCATAACCTTCCAAAAACACATTGCACCAAGAGATGTTGCCATTCTTGAACCCTTAAACAGATTCCAATGATTTCTCCAGTGGCGTCGATTGTTTAAGGCATTAAGTTGACGCAGTCTTCATTAATTGCCTGACCAGCACTAGACTTTTGTCCACATCTCTTGTTGCTCATTCTTTGCTGAATTCTGAATTGTTCTTAGCAGTATTTCGTTGAACAAGATGATGCTATAGTTGAGTTGATGGTGCTATTACTGCTATTCATTCAAAGAACTTGAGCTGCTCTTCTTGAACTATTGCTGTCTGCATTTGCTTGACACGTTGCAGAATTGTGAGCCTTGGCTTCTGTAAGACCCGTGTCTTAAACGAATTCTTAGTGGTTTGGATCTAGGTTTAATTCTACGAATTTAGGCTATTTTTACGAATTTTTAGGATATTTTTAGGTATTTAATTGAATTAGTTAAAGTATTTATATAAATAAATTGGGCGTTTTGACAATTTCGATTTTAATGAGGTTAAAATGTAATTTGAGTTTTTAAAAAAAAACATTATAAAAATTTTATATCACACCCCCCGCCGCCCCTCTCTCTCTCCACTCACGACACTCTCTCTCTCCCACCCTCTCTCTCTCTCTCACGCGCTCATCTCCCTCTCTCTCTCGGTTTTGGCGCCAACGACGCCGGATTGAGGCGCGGGAGGTACCACTGGAACTGGTTCATCACGAGGGACGCGTAGGTGCTAACCTCGTCGCGGTTCATGGGGCGTGGAGGCGAGACGGGAGGTGCCGCGGCGTCCTTTCGCCTGCATGCGCGCTGATCGAGGTTTTTGTCACGATTGAGGTAGAGGGATGGACTCCTTGCCTCGCTAGGAACACTTTGGCACCACATGCATCACCATGCGTAGTCATTTTCCTCGATTTCTGTGAAATTTCATTTTTAGTGTAATTTAGCCTGAAATTCTTTTAAATCATTACATGGGCATTGTTTTTGTATTTTGATGTGTAGATTAGTTGTTAAATGTTGTGGTTTGGCAGGTTTTATAGTTTTTCCCCGTTTCCCGTCGATCCGGCTCGACCGGGAGGGAGTTCGGTTTTGAACTCGTCCCGATCGTTTTCTAGTCCGCGTAACGGTCCTTCCAGAGACCGTTACACTGTAACGGACCCTCAGGGGTGCGTTAAATGCAGCGTAACGGACCTCTCCAGTCCGTCACTCTGGATGTAACGGACCACATGGACCCGTTACATGACCGTTTTCACCGTTGGCCATTTAGGGTGGTTGGCGTGACGGTCCATGGCACGACCGTCACAGCCACGTAACGCACTACTCCAGGTGCGTTACGCTATAGAAAACTGTGGGTTTTTATAGTTCGGGCAAGTGTAACGGATCGAAGAGGCACGTTACATTCAGTGTAACACCCCTGTCCTGGTACGTTACAGCCTGTGTCCCCTATAAAACCTCAGGTGCCTGTGACGGCCCACTAGGGGGGTGTCACAGTCTTGTAGCGCACCTGTCCCAGTCCGTCACACCCTGTGACGTGGCAGTCTGGACCGTTACATCCTCCTGGGTTTTTAAAGCATGCATGTTAAATTTCTAATGCATTCCATGTTATATTCATGACATGTTCAAGTTATTTTATAATCGATGGCTTGTTATTAGATCCCAGTGGAGTACTTTTACTTTCCTTGTGATGGAACCACTAGTCGTAGCGCTAGACTTCCTGTGTCAACCCACCCGGGAGAGGTGGAGGGGCAATTCCCGGCAAACGATTTTTAAGCTAGTTACCATGGGCCCCCGGCTGCACCGTAGCATCCTAGGGGGGGGGGAACTAGTTAGAGGCCTAGCCTAGGTAAGGGTCAGTGTGTGCACACGTGGTCAGAGACTAGGACTGGCACTGACGAGTGCTGCTCTGATTAGTACTTGGTTTGGTCCTGTTACACCTCTCGCTTGTCACGATCCAGACTTGCGAGTTGCCTGAGATGCAGTGTAAGCCGTCAATGGGCGCATCTGGTCTCTACCTTCTAGTGGGTTTCTCTTTCTTTCTCTTGTCACCTGGATTAGCTGAAGTTCATTCTATTGGTAGATTTAGTTTCTGACGCTAGTTCCTGGCGCTAGCTCCTGGCATTGTTATTTATTTAATTATATTGGGCATCTAATTGTGCATCTAATTTAATTATATTTAGCTGTTTAGATAGACTTTCCAGTTTTGCTATAGTTGTATTTTAATTGTGCATCTGCCTGTTCATTGCTTAAATGCATGCTCTAATTGCCTATATACTTGCTTGCTTGCCTGTTTAGTTTGAGGTAGGGATCCGCGTGACCCCTACTGAGTCTGGCTGTGACTCACCCTTTCTTCTTTCAGGTGAGCCGCCCCAGTCGTCTGCCGATCCTTCTCGTGGTTTTGTCGACCGTCGATAGAGTGCCAGCTGTAGTCGGTTCACCTTTTTGTACTTTTGGCCGAGGTATGCCCCGTGTAGTTGTGCAGTGGACCTCTTTTTAGCTGTGGATCTGGACTATTGCATATATTTTACCACTCTGATATTTTAAATTGCTTCCGTACTTATTTATTAATTGCTGTTCTAATTAATATTGCGCGCCTGTAATTCCAATTCGTTATACAACTCCTCGACAAACTCCACAAACCCTTCAGGGGCCTCATCAGCCTCTTGGGTGGCGTCCCCAGTTCTTGGTAGTGGTAATCCGATGATATCGGGTTATCGGTAACGGAGCTCTGGGTCGTTACAGTTGGTATCAGAGCGGTGTTGAGGATTTGTATAAGGAATTGAAATTCGTGCTGATCCAGAGCAAGTCCACTTGAGTCGTCTGTCACTGGCTTAGGATGTTTCTCGTGATTACTGATGATTTTCTGTTATTCCGTGTTTTCTTAGACTCAAGATGTTGCCTCGTGGATGGAGGAGGGCTCAGGCTCCTCGGGAGGAGAGTGGCACTTCCTCTGCCGCAGCTGTGCCAGCTCCCGTTAACCCTGCTCCGCATGAAGAATTGTCAGGTGGCCGTGGTAGAGCTTTGAAGGAATTCTTGCTGTTCCACCCACCGACCTTTGAGGGCCAATGAGACCCAGAGGCCGCTAGAGGGTGGCTTGATTCCACTGTGCGCGTGTTCCAATCGATGGAGTGCACGGAGGACGAGAAGGTTATGTTGGCTACTTATCAGCTTCAAGGTACAACACACACTTGGTGGACCACGGAGTGAGAGGTCGCCTTCCGTTCCTGTCCGCTTCGGCAAATCACCTGGGCAGAGTTCGTTGCTGCTTTCGAGCGTGCTTACACTCCAGCCTGTCTCAAGTTAGCGAAGATGTATCAGTTTTTGGAGCTGACGCAAGGTGAGATGTCCGTGTTGCAGTACCAAGATAAGTTCATTGAATTGGGCCGATATGCGCCCCATATTTTTGCTGATGAAGCCATGAAGACTCAGTAGTTTTTACGAGGGTTGAAAGTGGAATTGAGCCTACCGTTGTTCGCGACCCGAGTATCTGTGATGGATGCGGCGTACCAGGTAGTTGTTGCATTAGAGCTGGAATTGGTGAGGACTCGAGGGCATTCTCAGGCTGGGATGGTTCAGCCGACTGTGCAGTTTCAGCCGACTTACCAGCCGTCTGTCCTAGGAGCTCCTCCTGCTTTATCTGCTGCTGGTGGTACTCCCTTCGCTAAGTCCAAGGGCAAGAATTTCCGATTCAAGAAGTCTAAGAGGAAGTTTGATCATTCGGAGTCTTCTGATTCGAGTCAGCTGTCCGTTCCTTCTGTTCGATCGCGCCAAGATTTTTTCGGTAGTCAGCAGCGTCCGTGTCCCAGGTGTGGTGGTAGTCATCCAGGCGTGCCGTGTTCTTTGCCGATCGTCTGTTTTCATTGTGATCAGCTGGGTCACGTAGTTCGAGACTATCCGCTGAGGCTGAAGCCGGTGCAGTTCTCGCAGTCTACCCAGCCGCAGCAGCCTCAGTTTCATCTTTCTCCGCCGCCTCAACCTTAGCTGCTTTATTTTTCTGCTCCAGTTCCTTCCGAGTAGTCTTCTATAGCCAGCCGTCCTCCGAGAGGCAGGGTCACTCATATCACTCGTGCAGAAGCTGTGGCATCTAATCTGGTAGAAGGTACGATTTCAATTTTCGGTCGTCCAGCTCATGTTCTTTTCGATTCTGGTGCTACTCATTCTTTTGTGTCCGAGGATTTTATTGCTTGCATTGAGGAGCCGATGACTGAGGTGTTTAGTGAGTTGCTCGTTGAGTTACCCTCTGGAGATTTCATGTCCACTCCATTGTGCCTGGAAGATTCCCCTGTTGTCGTCAGTGATCGGCAGTTGCCAGCGAGGTTTTATGCATTGCAATTGGCCGATTATGACGCTATTCTAGGCATGGACTGGCTGGAAATGTATGGTGCCATGGTTGACTGCAGATCCAAGCGAGTCTATTTTAAGCTACGCGGAAAACCAGCCTTCTATTTTCAAGGTATCCGCTTCTGTTCTTTTCGTTTGTTTATTCCTACCGTTAGGTGTAATTTCCTTCCAGTTTCCTCCTTGTCCTTCCGTTTAATTTCGGGGACGAAATTCCTTTTAGGAGGGAGGGACTGTAAGACCCATGTCTTAAACGGATTCTTAGTGGTTCAGATCTAGGTTTAATTCTGTGAATTTAGGCTATTTTTACGGATTTTTAGGGTATTTTCAGGCATTTAATTAAATTAGTTAAAGTATTTATATAAATAAATTAGGCATTTTGACAATTTTGGTTTTAATAAGGTTAAAATGTAATTTGAGTTTAAAAAACCAAAAAATATATTATAAAAATTTTATATCACACCCTCCGCCACCCCTCTCTCTCTCCACTCACGACACTCTCTCTCTCTCACCCTCTCTCTCTCACGCGCTCATCTCTCTCTCTCTCTCGATTTTGGCGCCAACGACGCCGGATTGAGGCGTGGGAGGTACCACTGGAACCGGTTCGTCGTGAGGGACGCGTAGGTGCTAACCTCGTCGCGGTTCGTGGGGCGTGGAGGTGAGACGGGACGGGAGGTGCCGCGGCATCCTCTCGCCTGCATACATGCCGATCGAGGTTTTCATCGCGATTGAGGTAGGGGGATGGACTCCTTGCCTCGCTAGGAACACTTTGGCACCACATGCACCCGCCATGCGTAGTCATTTTCCTCGATTTTCATGAAATTCTATTTTAGTGTAATTTAGCCTGAAATTCTTGTAAATCATTACATGGGCATTGTTTTTGCATTTTGATGTGTAGATTAGTTGTTAAATGTTGTGGTTTGGCAGGTTTTATAGTTTTTCCCCGTTTCCCGTCGATCCGACTCGACCGGGAGGGAGTTTGATTTTGAACTCGTCCCGATCGTTTTCCAGTCCGTGTAACGGTCCTTCTAGAGACCGTTACACTATAACGGACCCTCAGGGGTGCGTTAAATGCAACGTAACGGACCGCTCCAGTCCGTTACTCTGGATGTAACGGACCACATGGGCCCGTTACACGACCGTTTTCACCGTTGGCCATTTAGGGTGGTTGGCGTGACGGTCCATGGCGCGACCGTCACAGCCACGTAACGCACTACTCCAGGTGCGTTACGCTATAGAAAAACTGTGGGTTTTTATAGTTCGGGCAAGCGTAACGGACCGAAGAGGCACGTTACATTCAGTGTAACACCCCTGTCCTGGTGCGTTACAGCCTGTGTCCCCTATAAAATCTTGGGTGCCTGTGATGGCCCACTAGGGGCGCATCACAGTCTTGTAGCGCACTTGTCCCAGTCCGTCACACCCTGTGATGCGGCAGTCCTGGACCGTTACATCCTCCTGGATTTTTAAAGCATGCATGTTCAATTTCTAATGCATTCCATGTTATATTCATGCCATGTTCAAGTTATTTTAATTGATGACTTGTTATTAGATCCCAGTGGAGTACTTTTACTTTCCTTGTGATGGAACCACTAGTCGTAGCCCTAGACTTCTTGTGTCAACCCACCCGGGAGAGGTGGAGGGGCAATTCCCATCAAATGGTTTTTAAGCTAGTTACCGTGGGCCCCCAGCTGCACCGTAGCATCCTACGGGGGGGGGGGGGGAACTAGCTAGAGGCCTGGTCTAGGTAAGGGTCATTGTGTGCACACATGGTCAGAGACTAGGACTGGCACTGACGAGTGCTGCTCTGACTAGTACTTGGTTTGGTCCTGTTACGCCTCTCGCTTATCGCGATCCAGACTTGCGAGTTACCTGAGATGCAGTGTAAGCCGTCAGTGGGCGCATTCGGTCTCTACCTTCTAGTGGGTTTGTCTTTCTTTCTCCTGTCACCTGGATTAGCTGAAGTTCATTTTATTGGTAGATTTAGTTTCTGACGCTAGTTCCAGGCACTAGCTCATGGCATTGTAATTTATTTAATTATATTGGCATCTAGCTAGCTGTCTTAGCTATTTAGATAGACTTTCTAGTTTTGCTATAGTTGTACTTTAATTGTGCATCCGCCTGTTCATTGCTTAAATGCATGCTCTAATTGCCTATATACTTGCCTGCTTGCCTGTTTAGTTTGAGGTAGGGATCCGCGTGACCCCTACTGAGTCTGGCTGTGACTCACCCTTTCTTCTTTCAGGTGAGCCGTCCCAGTCGTCCGTCAGTCCGTCTCGTGGTTTTGCCGACCGTCGATAGAGTGCCAGCTGTAGTCGGTTTGTGTTTTTATACTTTTGGCCAGGGTATGCCCCGTGTAGTTGTGCAGTGGACCTCTTTTTAGCTGTGGATCTGGACTATTGTATATATTTTACCACTATGATATTTTAAATTGCTTCCGCACTTATTTATTAATTACTGTTCTAATTAATATTGCACGCCTATAATTCCAATTCATTATACAACTCCTCGACAAACTCCACTAACCCTTTAGGGGCCTCATCAGTCTCTTGGGTGGCGTCCCCAGTTCTTGGTAGTGGTAATCCGATGATATCGGGTTATCGGTACCCGGAGCTCTGGGTCGTTACAGCTGCTGTCTTGTTTAAAAAGATCAGTAGACTAATGCTCTTTAGAATTTCAAATGCTTGAACAGAGATGCCTCAGATGGGTTACTGTGGCCTTCGCTGACATAACAGATAAGCCATCTACTCTACTGCTATCTGTTAAGGTGCACAGCTGGATCTAGAGGGGGGGTGAATAGATTCCCTTCTAAAAATGGGTCGAATTAAAAAAAACTCGCTCACAAAAATTAAACTACTCTTGAATTGAATGAGCAACTGAACAGCGAGGTAGAGGTATAGATCATACTTAGCAAAATACCTCTTCAAGGAGAAGTGACGTTAGACACTTAGATACTAGACATGTACTGTGCAGATTTAACAATAGTGAGCTGAAGTACATAATCGCACACATATGGCCTACGATTCTACTAGGCACATGGACAAACACTTCACAGCTGATTTGTTTATGGACAAATAACTCACAGATGAGCTTAAAATATAAACAACATGAGCAATCAACGAAGGAGACTCTCCTAAACACTCAGACAATCACCTGGCTTGTATAAACTACTTCAATGAAGAGCAGGAATCTTATCTTTGAACAAATGGATCAGGCAAAACCGATATCGGACATATAGCGTTCAATCTAACATGCTAACCCAACCTGTGAAGATGATAGAAGATATGGAGTTGGATAATCACACAATCACAAACCATGTTGCACTGGGTTTTTAGATGGTTCGGTCTGCTACTCACAGACCTACGTCCATCTCCCACTCAAACCTGAGTGAGGCTTCTGCTGACTCACAGCTTGAACTGCAGAGCATCACAACTTACTTACACTGCTGAGCAACACCGCTTGCTATCCGCTGAGCCTTACAGCTTTGCTCTCCAGAGGAACAGATCCTCTTACAATTGAGCCTCATAGCTTGCTTTCCCAAAGAATCAATCCTTGCTGTTAAGCAACATAGCTTGCTGTAACAACAAAGAAAAATAAGAAAACTCAGAGACAGACGAAAAAACATATAGCTCTCGCAAGAGCAAAAATAGTTCTGGATCTAATCCAAGAACTGATGAACACACAAATCACCAGTTAAACCAACTACTTGAACTCGATCTCTCTCTTCTCCTTTATTTTCTCTCGTTCTTCTTTCTCAACTTCTCTCACGTTTTCTCCTTTCTTTTTCTCTGCACACTCTTTTTCCCCACTTGGACTGCCACACTTCTACTCTCTCTCTTACTGGCTCACCTTCCACTTCTTCTGGTGGTCTCTCTTTTTCAGATGGCCACACTTCTTTCCTTGGCTATAATGATTCAATTCTTCTTCTCGCAACTCTCTTTGGTTTAGAAGAAGACATCCCCTATTTATAAAACAGGGGCGCCGAAAATCCTTTTTCTCGATGGCCTGATTAATGTGGTCCCCACATCATTCCATTGAGAGCATGTGGAGGGAATGCACCCGCCAAAGAAATTCTGGAAGGTGCTTTGATCCTAGTGTCCACGTGTTTGGTGGAGGTAAGAGACTTTCCACGTGGCAGATCTTTTCTAATGGACTGTTCACCTTGGATCATGTGCCAGTCATATGATCCTTGGGATCACGTGCCACCTATTTTTCCTTTCAGAGATCAAGTGCCAGTGATTTAAAAACAACAAGCTCGAATTCCCTTATCGGATATGGTTTTAAGCTTAAGGGATTTAGTGTTTGTTTGTCTGAAGCTTCGACCTTGCTGGCAACAGTTAATCAGCTGCATTGACCTTTGACTTAGTGCATCTTGGCACTATTCTGATGCTCTAACCTTCTGGCTAAAGATAATGCTTTGGTGTGCTCCTCCACTGCTTCATCCTTCTTTTGCTGCTGCTACTTTGTTGAACTGCTATAAACCTGGCTATCTGAGCCTTTGAGTTTCTCTTGTTAATCTAACCCCAAGCAAAGTATGTCACATGCATTGACTACAAGATTGGTGCAATTGGGTTGTGCTCACTGAGGTATTTCATCAAACACTTCTCTTCTTCAATGAATTTGACTCATTTGGGCAAAGGCCAATTAGAGTATACTTGCATGTGTCCGTTGGCTAATTCTTTACTGGAGACTATCAGCATCTCTACTGCATCGACCTGAAGCATGTGTGGATATAATATGCATCGACCTATCTAACTAATGCTCAGACCTTGTTAGTTAGAGTTTTGTTCTTCTGCCTCGACCTGTCTCTTAGGTGCACCGACCTCCTCACAGATGAAGCACTTGAGTTTGCTCTTCTGCTTTGACATGGTTCCTGTGTGCACCGACCTATTAACCTTAAGGTACATATAAGCATCGACCTAATAACCATGAGGCACCTTGATGCATCGACCTGTCAATCTTGAAGCGTTGATGTGCATCGACCTGAGTGCACTTAACCGTAGCCGCTGCACCGACATGACTGCTTTAATAGTAGCCGCTGCATCGACCTGATTGCTTTAACAGTAGCCGCTACATCAACCTGAAAATGCAACACTGTAACACTTCTGCATATGCACTGACCTTCTGCACTGAGATGAATATATGCACCGGCCTGTTTGTTCAATGTAGTGGGAGATGCATCGACCTTATAATGCAACACTTCTGCATATGCACTGACCTTCTAAACTGGAGTGAATATATGCACCGACCTGACTCTTCTCAATGCATGAGTATGCATCGATCTTATGATGCAACTTCTAGCATATATAACATGGTGACATCGACTCATGTACAATGTGCACCGACCTTCCTTCTCTCCTTCCAGTGAAGGTCAACTTATAGAGTCAATACCTTTTGAACCTAGTTCTGTCTGCATAACCAATTCCTATTCTTTTCAGCATTTTGTTAACAACATTCAGTCAATGACTTTTACACATAAGGAAATCAAGATGTCAATTAATTTCATTATACACATTCACACTTAGGCTCGAGTCATAAAGGTTGACACATAGTGGTAAAGGTTGACACATAGTGGATGACATCATCAAAATCACAGGGACACTACAATCTCTCACTTTTTGATGATGGCAACACTATGAGTCACCAACACTATGAGTTACAAAACACACCAACACTATGAGTTACAAAACATCATGCACAAATCATTATGCAATATATCAATATAATATCATCATGTAGACTCATCTCAAAACATTCCAGACTCATCAAATTATTCTCCCTCTTTGACTTCATCAAAAAGCAAGTAATAGTTTGATAAATTCAATGGAGATAAATGCAAAGCATGCATTGATATGATTGAGACCAAAAAAACTATTCTCCCCCTTTCCTAATGAATCGAAACTCCCAGACAATGCAAATCATGTAACCCTACTCCCCCTGAAGATGAGAGGTGATCTCCCCCTAGGACTAAGCCAAAGGAGTGGAGTTGAAGTATAGGGACAGGAGATGTAAAATGATTCTCTTTCAAGTATTCTCCCCCTGAATAAAAGAGCACTTAACTCAGATCAGATAATCTCTCCCTTTGACTTCAATAGAAAGATAGACCAAAGAGTGATGTACTCGGTCCAGACAATTCTCCCCCTTTGAAATTAGAAACAATCTCCCCCTTTGACAGAGTAGAGTTATTGGAGTGGATGTATAAGGGATGAAGATAAGAATATCAGCAAAAGCACATGGACAATTATGGACAGTTTCAGGTCATTGAAACAAGGGGTGGTGAACCACAATAATCAGAAGCTGACATTAAGATGAATGCAGTGACAACAGTTCTCGGATCAAATCCTTTTTCTTGATGGCCTGATTAATGTGGTCCCCACATCATTCCATCAAGAGCATGTGGAGGGAATGGTCCCACCAAAGAGGTTCTGGAAGGTGCTTTGATCCGAGAGTCCACGTGTTAGGTGGAGGTAAGAGACTTTCCATGTGGTAGATATTTTCTATTGGACTATCCGCCTTGGATCACGTGCCAGTCATATGCTCCTTGGGATCACGTGCCACCTACTTTTCCTTTCAGAGATTAAGTGCCAGTGATTTAAAAACAACAAGCTCGAATTCCCTTATCGAATCTGGTTTTAAGCTTAAGGGATTCGGAGTTGGTTTGTCTGAAGCTTCGACCTTACTGGAAACAGTTAATCAGCTGCATTGACCTTTGACTTAGTGCATCTAGGCACTATTCTGATGCTCTGACCTTCTGGCTAAAGACAATGCTTCGGTGTGCTCCTCTACTACTTCGTCCTTCTTTTGCTGTTGCTGCTTTGTTGAACTGCTATAAACCTGGCTATCTGAGCCCTTGAGTTTCTCTTGTTAATCTGACCCCAAGCAAAGTATGTCACATGCATTGACTGCAAGGTTGATGCAATTGGGTTGTGCTCACTAAGGCATTTCATTAAACACTTCTCTTCTTCAATGAATTTGACTCATTTGGGCAAGGGCCAATTAAAGTATACTTGCATGTGGCCGTAGGCTAATTCTTCACTGGAGACTATCAACATCTCTACTGCATCGACCTGAAGCATGTGTGGATATAATATGCATTGACCTGTCTAACTAATGCTCAGACCTTGTTAGTTAGAGTTTTGTTCTTCAGCCTCGACCTGTCTCTTAGGTGCACCGACCTCCTCACAGATGAAGCACTTGAGTTTGTTCTTCTGCTTTGACGTGGTTCTTGTGTGCACTGACCTGTTAACCTTAAGGTACATATAAGCATCGACCTGATAACCATGAGGCACATTGATGCATCGACCTATCGATCTTGAAGCGTTGATGTGCATTGACCTGAGTGCACTTAACCGTAGCCGCTGCACCGACCTGACTGTTTTAACAGTAGCAGCTGTATCGACCTGATTGCTTTAACAGTAGCCGCTGCATCAACCTGATAATGCAACACTGCAACACTTCTGCATATGCATTGACCTTCTATATTGAGATGAATATATGCACCGACCTGTTTGTTCAATGTAGTGAGAGATGCATCGACCTTAAAATGCAACACTTCTGCATATGCACTGACCTTCTGATCTAGAGTGAATATATGCACCGACCTGACTCTTCTCCGTGCATGAGTATACATCGACCTTATGATGTAACTTCTAGCATATATAACATGGTGACATCGACTCATGTACAATGTGCACCGACCTTCCTTCTCTTTTTCTAGTGTTCAACTTCTAGAGTCAACACCTTTTGAACCCAGTTCTGTATGCAGAACCAATTCCTGTTCTTTTCAGCATTTTGTTAACAACATTCAATCAATGACTTTTACACATAAGGAAATCAAGATGTCAATTAATTTCATTAGACACATTCACACTTAGGCTCGAGTCATAAAGGTTGACACATAGTGGTAAAGGTTGACACATAGTGGTTGACACATAGTGGTTGAATAACTGTCATGCTTCAAATTGAACATAGATAACAGAAGTATGACTTTTGACGTGAGGCATAACACGTGTTAGGTGAAGTGACCTAGTTACTCACCACACCATGTCATTACTCTGCCTTAATTTTTTTTTGATTTTACAATAATTTTCAGCAGAGATAACCATGGCACTTCATGACACAGTCTAATTTTTGACATGGTTTCTCAGTAGCCATTGTCATTGCTCTGACATACTCTTACCCTTAGGAACTTTTCATAACATTCATATGTTTAAAATTAATACTGACTTCATGCATCTCAACTAAAGAAAGTCATGATTTCAAAATTTTCAGATTTCAGAAGATTTTACATGACATAACATGAAGTAGTTGTTTAAGTTTTATTAAATTGATTCAGATATTTTCAATTTTTCATAACCAAACTCAATGAATACATTAAGCTTAAACTAATTTGATCTTTTTATACATTCATAATTCTGTATAATAGAAGATTCCTAGGTAATAGAATTTTTAGATTTATGATCAAGGTACACAGATTGAAATCTTCTCAATTCTCAGGTCAAAGAAGTTTTAAGAGTAGCCAGTTATCAATAGAAACATCAAAAAGAATATGCATCAAATGTGAGAAACACTTGAAGTTCATGCATGTAGCCAAGGTGGCCAAGAATGCATTAGGCAACTATAGATTTTAATGAAATGGCAATGCGAGTTCAAGAAGATGGACAAATATGGACAATTCAGATTTATTTCTCAAGATGGATTTAAGACAATTGGCTCCCCTCAGCATTTGTAGGAGCAGCACACATGGATTCCAATGACCATGAGAATGTTGAGCATAAGTGAGTTTAGAACATATGAAGGCAGGTGATGCCAACTGATAGTGTAAATTACTAGGAAAGCAGAGATAGCAGGATGAACAAGGAGATGGCTAGTCAGTGAAGATTTCGGTTGACCGAAATGAGCAACTTTGGTCGACTGAACTAGGCAGTGATGGAAACATAGAACATATATATAGCCATGCAGTTCAAAATCTTGTTATATGCTCCCTCTGACTGTACGCATGAGCTAGCGAGAAATGTATATGTCAGAGTGAGAAGAATGACATACATGAATGATGAGCACTTATGAGCTCCCCCTATCTGAATGCATTTTCAATATGAATAGTATGCAATCTGTTTTGAAACCAGTGGATGCATGAGGGCAAACAGATGCACATTATTAAATGATGATATACAGGGAATTAATCTACACAAATATGCATGAAAAATAAGAATACCTTGATTGACTCCCCCTGTCTATATACAATCTATAGCCAGAATTAGACAACTATGCAGGGAATTTAAAGACTTCTGCTCATGAATATCTAGACTGCTCTATGTGCGATTTTGTCCCATGGTACTGGGCGGAGGACTTGGTCTAAAGACCACCTCACACATGGTTAGAAGTTACAGACATACTTTATCTGCCCTTTAGCACTATACCATTTGATATACCATGTGATCATGCATGAAGGTGCATAACAATTTTAGTGCAATCCTATATGCAAGACAAAGCAAGACTATGTAGTGCAAATGCAGTCCTATGTGCATCTCAATTTTTTGATGACATTTTGCCAAGCATACATGTATCCGAATGAAAATCTTTGCAACAGATCTTCAGACAATGTGTAAGATGTGCATTATGATTCATGCAAGTATCTACCATGTGCCATACAGATTTTCAGGCAATGACATCCAATTCTTTTTCAATCTCATATATGCACAAATGACTCAATCATATGCACTGGGAAACTTATGAAAAACAATGCAAATATCAGATGCTAATATAAACATGTATGCATGAGATTCTGACGAATATATTAAGCATGATATGCATCTATCTGACGGAGATCATTGAAAATTTAAATGTCCAAACTTGTAAAGCACAAAAGTGGGGTTTTACCATACTCAGGTGCCTTGGCTTATTGAACCCCTTTTATTCCTCAACTCCAAAGCACTCTTGTAAAGACAGCTTCTCATTTTACAGATTTAGGTACCCAAGTCTCCTTGAGTCCTGAAGTTTTAGTAACATTATTGAAGGATCCTTTCCATAACCTTTGGGCCTTCAAATCATCATATTTCATTAAATGATAGTCATTCATAGAATGCCCAACCTTACCGCAATAATGGCATGAAGCATAATGCTTTTTGTTCTTTTTGTGCACATTAGCATTAGCATGGAACTTATGTGCACGAGCATAAGTGTCTCTATTTTTAACATGGAAATTTTATCTTTTATTATAAGCCAACCAGCAATCATAGGCTCGGTGGCCTTGCTTTCCACACTCAAAACATGCAAGTGATTTTCCTTTAAAAACAAATTTATTCCTATCAAAAGCATTTTGATTTGCAGGGAAATTGATAGGTTTAGAATTAAATCTTCTCCCCTGAGCAAGCCAACAGTGAGCAGCAATGTGGCCTAATTTACCACAGTAAAAATAATGAATTTTCTTTTTCTGAAATACATGATGTTTACTATGAAATTTCCTAGCATGCATTGCACTTGCATTCAGATCATCTTGTTCCTTCAATCTACACTCATGCATTAAATGGCCAATTTTATGACAATAATGACATGATATTTTCTTTTTGTGTGCATATGTATGTGTGTTCAAGTTGTGTACAACATGCACAGTTCTAGCATGAGTGTTTCTTGGTTTTTTCTGCAAGTGATCATTCTT
Source organism: Amorphophallus konjac (assembly GCA_022559845.1). Classification (NCBI taxonomy): domain Eukaryota; kingdom Viridiplantae; phylum Streptophyta; class Magnoliopsida; order Alismatales; family Araceae; genus Amorphophallus; species Amorphophallus konjac. The sequence goes on from CM040123.1 coordinate 336,968,945, forward strand.
TATCACTTTAGCAGGTTATTTCTGAATTTTCTGAACATTGGACTGTCTAACATTTGAGATGGTGGCTACATTGGAAGCTTTGACAAAGGTTGTCTTCAATTTATTTTCAAAGGATTTTTAATTAACTGGATTGTAGCCCAACCCTTCTTTTCTGAAATTTATCTTTGTTCCCAACAGCTTGTCCAAGTTTTCTTGCCCACTCACAAATTTTGACAATGATTCTCTCAAATCCTCAATTTCATTTTTCATAGAGGCTATTAGCAGTTCTGAATTTAAGACTTCTTCTTCAAATTTAGCAATTTGAACCTTTTGGGCTTCATTTACAGACTTGTAGTCTTCAAGTTGCTTTTCCAGATTCTGTACCCTTTCAGACTCATTCGCACAGACATACTTTCCTTTTTCTAAAACAAGAAGCCTCTCAGACATAGCATTATTTAACAGCTTCAACTTTTCATTTTCCTTTACCACAGCATCATTTTAAATTAATTCATCATTTAATATCTGCTCATCATGAGATGCTCGTTGATTGTTTTCAATTTCAGATTTTCTTTGCAGATTTCCAAGATTTTTCTGAAGCTCCAAGTTCACAGACTGGATAGCATCAAATTTTTCAGCAATCAGATTCTTCTCCTCTTCAAATTTCTTGAATTTTTCTTTACTATGTTTAATGGATTCTTTGAGAAGTCCATTTTTTAGATTTCAGTTTATTTAATTCTGAGTTAACACATTCAAGTTCTACCAATTATTTTTTCAAATGGTTATTTTCAGTTTTCAGAGTTTCCAAGTCATTATCCTTTAAGCAAATATTCATGCTGGCATTCAATTTCTCTTCTAGTTCAGACATTTTATCTAGGACTTCTTGATTTTCACTTTTCAGCAACCAAATTTGTTCCTTATGCATTCTTACATCAGACTCGCAAGATTTGTTTAGCTCTTCTAACTGAGAACACTTTTTACATGGAGAGTTGGAATTATTCTGTTCAACTTTCTTTTTCAATTTTTTATTTTCAATTTTTATTTTTTGATATCTATCAAAAAGTTCTTCATACATGCTCACTAATTCATTAAATGAAAATTTTTCTGATCCAGAACTTACCCGAGACATTGAATCCACATTTAGATCACTATTGTGATCATCTTTATCTGCCATAAGACATTTGTTCTCCTTTTCTTCGTAGATACGGATCAATTCATCCGGTATGCTTTTGGCTGTCCTGTAGTTTAAGATAAATGGAAAGTCATTAGTGTCAACCGCAGTTTTTATCAAGTTTAAGGCTCTGAGATTATCAACATTCTTAGATCTATGATTATCAGTCCATTTAGACTTATCCTTATGTAATCTATATGGACCATGTGAAAGTTGTTGATTTTATTTTGCTTCTCTATCTTCTTTTTCTTGGGGTCTTAATGATGATACGTAGCAAGATGACAAGCAAATAATCAAAGATCTGCACTCAACCTATGAACATGTGATCATGAACCTAGGCAACCAAAGCAAGCTGTAGCATGGGCATGCTATCTCAATCAAACTAAGATAAGGAATAAAGGAAAAAACACACGCCGGGGCGTGGAGCAAGGAGTAAATAGAAACACACCGCAAGGGGTGGAACAAGCAAGGAAATAAAAGATGTGAGATGCGAAAGAGAAAGCTAATGCCCAATACTTAAGAAAGATGTGATCACCACCAAAGTAAAAACAAGCCAAAGACCTGAAAATACCTTGGAAATAGGTGGATGAAGCACCCGCCCACGGGAGAGGAAAGATCAAAGAAACCTGCAGGTCAGCTGAAAGTAATGGTCAGAACCCTGTGCGTCACTTGGAAGTGACGGTCGCTCGATAGACCGCTGGAAGAATATGACGCGCCTGAACCAGACCGTCAAATAACCTGCAATAGCAAAGCGTGAATCCTTTTAACTCCAACTCTTCCAGCCGGCTAGAAGACTTGGGCCTCGTGCTGGTGGACCTGTAAACCTGACAAAGACGTGGAAAGCAAGAGAAACAACCCAAATTAGCCCTTTAGACAATATAGCATCAATTCTTCAATAAACACAATATCATCAAAAGGAAAGGGAAATACCGGGAGGTTTTGGTTTTTTAACCCCTCTGGGCGTTTTAAAAGATTGGGAGGAAGTTTAGATGATGAAAACCAGTGAAAAACGTGGAGAAAGGAGAGAAATAATGCTTATGATGAAAGGGAGATGGAAAAGGAATTCAATATGCAAATATGAACTTTGAAACCAAGAGGAACAGATACTCCCTTCACCAGGCAACAAACGAACGTGAGAAGCACTTCTCCTTGATCAAACGTGACTCTAAAATGCGGCAGCACTTCGTCGCAAACTCCAGAATTTCCCCCCTTTTTGACCATGAAGTTAAAGGTTCTATTTATAGACCCTCAAACCCTCAGGTCGAGCAGAGGAAAATCCAGCAAGATAAAGGGATAACTCTTAGTAAATCCTTGAAGATAATATCACCAAGAGTCCATAGAATCAAACAGAAGGTCCTGAGGATCAGATTTGGAAGAGATATCGTCAATCCAAGTTCTTATCTCGACCACGGAGTAGCAGAGAAAAGGCCTGAACTGCTAGGACTCTCTGAAGGAAGTAACGGCTGCACGACAGACCGCCACAGTGAAATAACGCATCAAGGAACATCCGTTACTTTCAACCTTATCCCAAAGAGATAAGATCAACAGGAAGAAGATCAAAACAATAGGACTCTGTAAAGAAAGCAACGGCCAAGGCATAGGGCGTCACAATGAAACAACGGCTGCACGACAGACCGTTATATTCAACATATAGGCCAAAGGATAAGCTTTGGAACAAGACCTCAAGCTTCAGGACTCTTCAAGGAGTAACGGCCCAGGACCCATCCGTTAGAAGGAAGAAACGCGCCTGGGACAGACCGTTATTATCAATGGAGTTCAAAAGAAGGAATGAAGGTTTTGCTAAGCTTTAGTCAAAATGAAATGCCACAAAGAGCCACATCCGATCAAGGAGTCAAGACCCAAGAAATGATCTTCAACTAAACAAAGAGACTCGATGAAGAGTGAACAACTCGGAGCATCATATATAATGAATAAAGAGATGACCCGACTTATTGGTCATAAAACGGGTGTCAACAGATGCCCCTCCTTAACGTCCTCTTTGCAGGGGAGCGAGCGGAGGTGAAGCGAAAGTAAAATGGAACATGGAGATGAAGCGGAAGTGAAGTGGAGTGGATCAAAAAGTGGGCGTTAAGGTAAACGACACCCGTTCTTTACCAACAAGCGATAGGAATTTTCTGGAAAAACTTCGAACTGATCACAAGGAAATAGCCAACCAAAGGACGCATGTCTGGAGGAACTAACAACTAAGGAAAGGAAACACGGCTAGCCGCCGGAGGCAACGGAAAGGAAAGAGAACTGACTAAACTCCAGACAGGAATCTTCAGCCAACCAAATCGAGCGACGAGATCAAAGGAAACCTTCTAATTCAGAGTGGAATAATTCTCCTCATTCGAGATCAAGAACACAGCTATTCACCATCATCGATCTACCTTGAACAGATGAAGCACATGAATGCTTAAAAGATGCGTATGATGCATGCTGGGCTAAAGAAAAGAAATCTTTAAAACGAATGCAAAGAAAGATAAAATATCAAGATACTCGAGAATAATATTGCTAAGCTGGAGAAACCAGGGTCAGGACACCATCTGCAACCACGGCGTGCAAGACAGAACCATCGTCCCCAAATTTTTCCAACCTAACGGCCTATCCAACGATTAAACATGTGAACTTAGATCATCATCATTTTTGTTTAAGGGGAACATCAGATCCTGGAACACATGAATGACCAGCCGGTTCTCGAGATAATATATCATAAATAACATATAGTAATGCATTAAAGGATAAGGGAAAGAGATACAATACCTGACTTACCTGCCTGACGAACGGCAGAGCGTGACTTTGTTCATAAATTCCTTCATGGAAAGAGGTTAGCCAATAACAAATATGAACACGAATTAAGGCATAACCATTTGTACGTGCGAGAGGCATCAATAATGAACAACATGAAGAAAATGGAACCATTTTAACATTAATTAGACCATTTAATTCATCAAGAAACTTGCAAGTTTGTAACGGTCTAGTGTAAGAGCGTCACACGAAATAACGGACCAGCCCTGGGCCGTCATAAACCAGGCGGTTCACATTCTTCAATAAAACAGGGCCAACACATGTAACGGTCGAAGATAGACATGTCACAAGGATGTGACGGTCGGTCGATAGACCGTCACATTTCCTGAGCGTTCAAAAAATAAAACCCGAACGGTCACGGCCCATTCATTCAACATTCAACACCCCAAAAAACCCTCAACCGAGAAACCTCCGACGATCACCAACCCCACCGCTCCAATGGCCGGCGACGAGCCATCCCAGCTGCCTCCACAGAAGAGGGAGAGAGGAAAGAGGAAGGCAATACGGCGGTTCCACCGCCGGCTCGAACGGGAAGCAATCCCGCCGGTGGAAGAAGAACAAACGGCGAGAAGAGATCCAAGGGAGGAAGAGGAAGCTCCCACGGCTGCAGAGGACCAAGAAGAAGCCCCCTTGGGTGAAGAGGAACCCAAGGAACCAGCCAAGAAGAGGAGAAGGGGCATGGACCATGAGGTAGGTCCCCTCGCCCTAATTTCAATTTTTGATTTTTTTGATTTTATTATGTATGCATGCGGGGTTGAGGGGTAGAAATGGGTCCACGAACCCATTAGGAATGCTTGTAGGCCATTTGGCCAAGGTGAGAGATCACGGGGATGCAAAGGGAAAAAAACCAAAGGCAGATGATGTGACGGTCCTGCCAGCGACCGTCACACGCCTGACGCGCCACCCAGAGTGCGTCAGAGCCAAGTAACGCCCCACCCCAGGGCCGTTACATATACCAGAGATCCAAACTATTTTTAGGGTTTTCTAATTTCTGAATTTTTGTTTTGTTTTCATTTTATAAATGTTTATGCAATGATTTTATGATGCAATTGACTAACCGATGATCTACATGAATGCAGGGAAAGAGAAGAACGCGGATCTCCTGGCTGCAGATCCGGGCAGTGTACCAGGCATTGCCCGATTACCAGAGGGAGAGACTAGCCGGGATGGGATTCGCCGAGGTGCTCAGCATCGAGGTAATCCGGATGGACACGCCTTGCTGTACGCGTTGCACGAGAGGTGGGACCCAGTCAGCAGAGCCTTCATCTTCCCGTGGGGCCACATGATCCCCACACTAGAAGACATAGAGAGGATTACGGGATTGAGAGTCCACGGAGCCGCAGTGACAGGATGGACGTACGGCGACTACCGGGAGATGGCACAGCAGCTGCTCGGACTGGATCTGATCAGGCCGGGACAGTCCTCATCTCAACTCTCGAGATCAGTACTGCAGGAGAGCTTGGGGTTGAGAGGAGCAGCGATCGCCGTAGGAGAGCTACCCGAGGAGCATCTGGGCAGAGTGATAGACCAGGTGCGCCCTTACGTGGCGGCGGAGGCAGGACCGAGGGAGATAAAGTACTGCGACGCTTCCTGATGCTGCTATTCGGGAAGCTCCTCTTCGCGACTCGAGCGGACGTCATCAGCTGCAGACTGCTTCCGATGATAGAAAACTTGCACAGAGTCGGGAGATATGCATGGGGAGCAGCAGTGCTCGCGTTCCTATTCGAGTCCCTCAGCACGACGGACCGACAGACGATGCTGGGCGGCTTCTCGCCTTTTCTGCAGGTGAGTGCAATTTAAATACCTTCTATATTATGCAAAAAAATGTTTATGCCATGATTATGCAATTTGACTGACTTGATTTCTAAAATGCAGATCTGGAGCTACATGTATCTCCCGGGCATCGGGAGAGGCACACTACTCCACCCTGGCCGCATCCCGATCGCGAGGCGATGGACGGTAGCGAGGGACACAGGGTCGATCATCAGACTGACCCGGACGATCCAGGACGACCTGGACTCCTACCCACACACGTCGGTAAGTCCAGAACTCGAAATGATTTCTACATGCTTTTAAATGCTTCTACATGCCTTTAAATGCTTCTACATGATGAACTTATATGCTGATGAATGGACTTAATGTTTCTAGGTGAGATGGACCCTGTACCGCGGCGAGGTTACACGGGACAGCCGTGGGTAGAGGCGGCCTTGTTGTACAGGGGGCGAGACATATGGTTGCATTGCATCCACATCATCGAGCCTCTGCACTACAGGCTGATCCTGCGGACTCGGGGACTACACCAGCCCGAGGTGACCTTTCCACGCCACAGTGATGACCACCCAGGCAAGTCGGCAAGGGGCTTCAGTGGCAACATGGCGCCCCGAAGGCGAAGTACGTCCACGACTGGAACATGCGGGGCCGAGCGGTGAAGGAGCGAGATGAGAGCGACGAGGCATATCTGAAGGCCTTCGCTCGACTCTACGGCGACCGGGTGTACCGAGGTACCCGACGACCGGTATGCAACTCTAAACCTTAAACCTCTTTATATGCAAAAAATGCAATGCTATATGTAAATGACTCACATGCTTTCTAAATGCAGCTAGACCCTGAGGGACGGATAGCCGAGCTGGAGGGATTACTTCACTCCACCATCCAGCAGCGGGACGAGTATCGGACCGCCCTGGAGCTCCTGGTGAGACTCCAAACTTAAACTTAAATGATTATGCTATGAAATGCTTAATGTGATTAATCATGAAAATGCAGCGGGCCGAGGGAGCCCAACGAGCTGGACCGGATGCCCCATCGTCTTCCTCTCAGCCTGCGGGAGGCAGGGCAGAGCAGGACGCCGAGTTCGCTCGGGCGGTTGCCCGGGCCGAGGAGGCGGAGGCCACCCTCGCAGAGCGGGTAAGATGCTAAAATGCTCATGCTCATGATGATGCCAATTAAATGCCTTATGATTAACTATATGAAATGCAATCTACAGGCGAGAGAGGTAGCCGCAGCAGTGGCCGAGGCGAGGCAGGCTCGGTCGGAGGCAGAGCGTCTCCAGGCGGAGATAGAGAGGAGCCGGGCCGAGACAGAGAGAGCCCGAGCAGAAACAGAGCTTGTGCGGGCGGAGATGGCCAGATTGCGAGCGGAGACCCCGCGACGCCCGGACGACGGAGAGATGGAGCGACTCAGGGCTGACATCGCACGTGTAAGAGGCGAGCGAGATCAGTTCAGAGTGCAGACCTTCGAGATGAAGGGCGCGATTGGGGCCTTGAAGGATGCACTCCGGCTTCTAGGGAAGAGGTCGGGGACGAGCAGCCGGAGCCAGAGCGTGGCCCCATCAGCGGAGTTCGCGGGTATTTTACCGGTTCTTCCGGCCATCGGAGGAATGAGGAGGCGGACCAGAGACGACAGCCAGAGGGTGATCACAGCGCCATGGGACCAATAGCCAGGCAGCCCGAGGGTACCGGAGATAGTGATGGCGGCCCGGGAGATAAGCCGGCCGAGTGATATATATTTTTTCTTTTCCTTTTGTTATCACTTGTACATGACTTATATAGAAAAATGGAGTGAAAAATGAAATTTCTTTTTGGTCTTTTGTTATTTTGTGCAGGATTGTGTGTTTGTGAAATGCCAAAAACAAATGAAGGATTGTATGTGATGATGAATGCGTGAGATGTGTGTATGAATGCATGTGTAGGAATGCATGTATGGGAAGAATGAAAAACAGTTGTGCATGAGAATGTGCGGAGAAGGAGGTGTAAAATGTGAAAGACCGCCAGGTCTAGGCAAGGGCAGGAAGAAATAGCCTCAATTCAGCAGCAGAGAATGTAACGGTCCAGGTTCAGACCGTCATAATCAAATAACGCGCTAGATAAGGGCCGTTAACCATGACAGCGGTCAAATTGTAGCTGGTGCTGCAGGAAAAGTGACGGTCAATGGAAGGCGCGTCGAAGACAAATAACGGCCAAATGCTAGACCGTTGATCATGGCAGAGCGATGGTTTGCAGGGCAACTAGCAGGAAATGCGACGGCCCAAAGGAGACGCGTCGGGGTGAAGCAACGGTCCTGACCAAGACCGTCGGGAAATGTTTAGCCCAGAAGCCAAGGAGCTGAACGGCTGAGGGTGTAACGGCTCAGGGTTCACGCGTTACGAAAGAACGACGGTCAAACGCTGGACCGTCAGACTTCACAGAACAGGAACGGGCGAACTTGAACCTACAGGAAATGCGACGGCCCCATTCTGGTGCGTCAGAGACAAATGACGGTCCCACGATGGACCGTTGGAGCCTGAGTTGTGTTCCGAGACGGATTGAGCCGTGAGAGCCTAAACCCGAGATTTATCCACTTAATCTCCCACTAGAACTTATCTAGATTGAAGATAAGGCCTCCTAACTCAAGTCTTATCCTTTTAAAACCAAAATCAAGCCTTTAAAACTTGGAAACTCAACCAAAAATCGTAGCTTTGCTGAAACCTCTGTTCTAGGGCTGAAAGACCACTCCTAAATGTAGAAATCAAAATGAAGAGAAGCTTTGAGGTGATGGCTATGGAGGAGAAGGTCTACATCGGACCTAAGGCTGCAAGAAAGGAACACGGAGAGCTTCAACGGTTAACCTCGATTCCCAAGCACCTAAGCTCTAATGCTCAAGGGTGGTAAGTTCCAACAACCCAACCAAGTTCAGAATTTTCTGCACTTCAATTCCTTTCATGACTCCCTCTTCTTCTCCTTCTTAAGCCCCTTCCTGGCCCAAGATGCTATTCAAATCTGAAGTGGGTGGCTCCCATGGTAAAGGCACTCCCTATAGAAGTCACATCAATCCTTAAAGCATGGCACCTTCAACCTCTCTTGGTCTTAGGCAAAACTTCCAGAAATTATCTTTAGATTGGCCAAGTATTTCAGCTCTTGTAGAACTATGGCATCCACAAACTCATACCTTCATCTTCCCTTCCTTTGAAGCGACAGTCCTATTAGAAGAGGTAGAGACCTACCTAGCCCTTCCTAAGACTAAGGTGGGGGATGAAGACCGGGTTTGCTACACGGTTGAGCCTATTGACCCGTCCTTGATCTTGAGTGATTTTATCCATAATCCGAAGGACGTGAGGACCATGATCAGCCCACACCACATTCATTTGATACCCTTGGCACAATGGATAGTGTCCCATTGCAAGAACAAGTGGGAGAGACACGAAGCAATAGCCAAGGCGGTGGCGGTGTGCTTATGCGGAGTCTTACTTTTCACCACAACCGACCACCTTTTAGACACAAAAAATCTCAGCATTATTAGTGGGTTGTGGCGGGGAACGTCCATCTCTCAAGCGATCCTCTCATACCTCTATGAAGGACTAAGTTCAGCTTGCCTAGGAGGACCTTTGTTCGGCTCTATGATACTCCTTGAGTGTTGGATGGGAGTGAGAGTCAAATTCCAACCAAAGGAAGACATAACTTCAGCCAGCCGAATCTTCGGGAGCCACCCTCTCTTCTTCATTGGAGGGGCATTTGGATACTCTTCACAGGTTGAATGCAAGACGGCGGATAAGAAAACTCGGGATGAATGGCGCCTCTTCTTCAACACTTTGCCAATAGACAAGTTCAATATGCGACCAAGAATCCTTCGAAGCACTCCTCTTAAAATACCGCGGCGTCAAGGCCTGGACCTCCAGCTAGTAGGGAACACTACAATGGCGATCTACAACCCGCACCGGTGCCATCTTCAGATCGGACTTCCAAGAACCCAAGCTCCTGCACTATCACACTACCCTCCCCTTCTATCTAGGAAGATGGGGACCGAGGAGGATGAAAGAGCGATCCGGAACGCGCTGACCATGTGGGAGATCAGCAAAGTGCGCCCGTGGCAAGAAGAAGTTGAAGAGAACGACGAAGCACGCCGAGGCTACGTGAAAGAGTTGAGGAAGATCCGCCCTCTTGCAGATGAAAAACTTAATGTAGCTTGATTTTTTTTATTTAGAGAGATGTTGGTTGTATGACAAAAAGTTGGAATTTTGTGAATTCATTTTTCATTAAGCCTGATTGAATGAGATGAGATTGTCTCAGTTGAATGAGCAAGAGTTTTGTGGCTTGATCATCTGGAATGGTGTGAACAGGCAGAGCCTCTGGAGTATGTAACGGATGTGCGTTGGGCCGCTATAAAGAAAAGACGGTCTGACGATAGGCCGTCAGAATGGGATGCACGAAGAACCCTGTTCTCTGAGGGATGTAACGGTCCATACTCAGGCCGTTAGAGTAAGTAACGGTCATAACCTTGGCCGTTAGAATGATGGCTGCTGAAAGAAAGAAAGCTTATGCAAGAAGAGGAGTGACGGTAAGGACATGACCGTCAGATGACTGTAGTGGCTTGGTGATGACGCGTTACAGCCTTTGAATCTGCATAATTGTGAGCTTCTCACTTTGATCTTGATCTTGTGTTCTGCGCACACTTTAAACATGAAACAAGTTAGATCTGTTCTTAGACTCAACCCCTTGCCTTGAAGCAAGTTAGATAATGACCGTTTCTTAATATTTGGTCAAGGGGTGGAGCCTTGTTAAAATAGGCGGAAAACATAATAAAAATAATGCGATGCATACAATGCATATGATGGTGTTTTTCGGGGGTTTTGGAGAATATCTGATTTTTGTGAGACTTTGAAAATATTTGATTTGTTTGGGTTTTGAAAATATTTGATGTTTTTGGACTTTTGGAAATATTTGATTTTTTTTGGATTCTGAAAAATATTAAATTTGTTTGGATTTTGAAAATATTTGATTTTTTTGGATTTTGGAAAACCAGTGCTTCCCCAGCAGCGTGAGCCCTTCCTTGCTGATATCGTGTCCGGGGGTGGGTGTGAGAGAAGATGACGACCCCTGGACAAGGTCCAAATTGTCATGATGGTGTTTCTGCCAGGGCCATACCCAGGGTACTAATCTTGGTCCTAAAAGAAAAACAGAATACGGGGGGTAAGCTTTAGGCCAGATATAGAAGTTTTTAAGACTTGATTTCCTTTCCGTACAACCCATTAGAGACTTGGTCTGTTGTGCCGGGGCTTTGAGTCCGTCATCGAACCTTAATCCACCCTAGGCATGCATGCGACCGGGCTCATAACGTCCCGCGGGGAACTGTACTGCCACTCTTGTCATGCCTAGCTTTTCTTGCTTTGCCTTTCTGGAGCTTTGGAATTCATAATTCATACTATATTGACTTTGAGGTGATGCTTTTGATTTTGTCATAGAGATTGCCCCTTCGCTGTCTCTTTTGGTTCTTGTGGCGTCAGGTCATAACGGACTGCCCCTATTTGAGACCTCCTCTCGTGAGGGTGTTTGGATCGGTTATCGCCTCTTATTCACCTCTTGCCCCTGGTTTTAGCTGAAGGAAGAAACGGACAGGGACCTTGACTTTCCCCCAAAGCATGGCCAAGGAGAAATGTTGTCCTTTCTCAACGTGGAAAACCTGACCACGGACGTCGTGTAGTGTATGATTGCCTCACTCGGGACTCCTTTAGTGACAAGAGGAGCATCTTGCTGCCGGGGTAGCACATGGTTAGACTCTAAGGAAAGAAACGCTTAAGATACAACCCATTCCACGGGTGAGAGAGCTCCTCACCTTCCGCGTTTACTAAACGATAAGCATTTCCCGGATAAGCTTCTTTTACGACAAACGGCCCTTCCCAATTAGGTTGTAATTTAGACCTAGGACCTGCAGACCGAATGAATTTTCGCTTCAAAACCATATCACCTTTTTGAAACTTACGTTCGATTACCTTCTTTTGAAAATAACGCGAAACCCTTTTTTGATAAACGGATACATGATCGGCCGCATTCATCCTCTTCTCGTCTAAGAGTTCCAACTGAACCAGCAACGCCTCTCGACGTTCATCGAGATTAAGTTCCTTATCAAGCTGCACTCTAAGGGAAGGGATCAGGATCTCATATGGGAGCACCGCCTCCATCCCGTAGGTAAGAGAATAGGGAGTTTGTCCCGTAGGGGTACGGACGGAGGTGCGGTAAGCCCACAGAGCTTCCACTAATCTTTCTGGCCAATCAGAAAACTTATGAGCTTCACATGTTTTCTTGATGATTTTAAGAAGGTTTTATTAGTGGCCTCGGCTTGGCCGTTGCCTTGAGGATAATATGGAGATGAATGATGCAATGCAATATTGAACTTCTTACATAGGTCCTTGAGCTCTTGAGAAACGAACTGGGGTCCGTTGTCGGTGATGATGCTGCTTGGCACTCCGAACCGTGAGATGATATTCTTCATAATAAAGCGGCACACCGTTGTAGCTTTGATCTCTGCGTACGCCTCGGCTTCAGCCCACTTGGTGAAGTACTCAGTGGCGGTAAGGATAAAGGATTTCTGCTTGATCTGGGAATTAGGATCACCGAGCGGGCCGACAACGTCAAAGGCCCACATAGAGAATGGCCAAGGAGCGGTCATAGGATGGAGAGACGAAGCTGGAGAATGAATTTTATCAGCGTGGAGTTGGCACTTAAGACACCTCCGGACATAGAGGGAGCAATCTTCCTCTAGAGTGGGCCAATAGTAGCCCTGCCTTAGGATCTTCTTCGCTAGAGCCTGGCCATTGACATGACCCCCACACTCACTAGAATGGGCTGCTTCAGCCACCTTCCAAGCTTCAACATCATCTAAGCATCTCATGAGCATCCCATTAGTAGCGCGCCTGTACAGTTCTCCTGCGACAATAGTATACCTTGCGGCGGCTCTTCTGATTGACTTGCGTTGCTCAGCAGTTGCCCCTTCTGGGAACAATCCCTCCTTACAAAACAACTCGATTTCATGATACCAAGGCAACTCTTCTTCGTCCAGGATCTCTTCTAGCTCTGTTAAAGATACTTCCTTAAGATCTTCCTTCTCAGCTCTTGCCTCTACAGATTTCCTAAGATTGATGAACCAAGGGTCCTGAAGAGAGGGTGCGTCCAATCTCTGAACGACGATAGTCTCAGTGCTCCGACTGAGAGGGAAAGATAGGGAAGAAGCAAGGGATGCCAGAGCATCAGCTAGAATGTTCTGAGAACGGGGAGTATGGATATAGATCAGCTTACGGAATTGCCTGGCAAGGAGCGTGACCAGATCTTGATAAGGCTTGAGCTTGGGGTCACGAGTACGGTAAGTGGACAGAACTTGCCGTAGGATGAGCTGAGAATCTCCTATAATGTTTAAATAGCGCGCGCCTAGGAGATAGGCATGCTTCAATCCGGCCAGGAGAGCCTCATACTCAGCGATGTTGTTGGTAGCAGGAAATCGAAGTTGATAAGCAAAGGGAATGGTCACCCCCTCTGGAGTAAGCAGAACAGCACCGATCCCTCGGCCTTGAGAATTGAGTGCACCGTCAAAGTGCAGAGACCAAAAGGGGTGATGAGAGATAACAGAAAGATGCTCATCAGGGAAATCGTCCTGGATGGAATCGGTGTGAGGAATGGGGAGATGAGCGAGATGCTCAGCAATGGCATATCCTTTGACCGCCTTCTGAACAACAAAGGTGATGTCGAATTGAGAGAGGAAGCTCTGCCAGCGAGCTAACCTACTAGAAAGGACGGGCTTTTCTAAGAGATAGCGAATCGGGTCCATTCTAGAGATCAACCTAACTGGGTGGGCAAGAAAATAGTGTTTAAGCTTCTGAGCTACCCACACTAAGGCGACACAAGTCTTCTCCATAGCGGTGTATCTGGACTCAGCTGGATTGAACAACCGAGAGAGGTAATACGCAGCCCGCTCTTTTCCTTCATCATCCACTTGTGCTAAGACCGCCCCTAGGGAGTCCTCAATGACCGAGATATATAGGATTAGGGGTTTCCCAGGGACAGGAGGTTGCAAAACCGGGGGATTGGACAGATATTCCTTCAAGTCCTTGTAGGCCTTTTGACAATCTTCATTCCATTCAAATTTAACCCCCGCCTTAAGCAATTCATAAAATGGACGGCACCTTTGAGAATGTTGGGATATGAATCTTCTAATGAATTGCAATCGACCGATCAATCCTCGAAGTTCCGTAATGTTCTTAGGCGGAGGCATATCCATGACGGCCTGTGCTTTGTTAGGATCAATCTGGATCCCCCGTTTGCTCACTATAAAGCCTAGCAGCTTCCCTGAGGAGACTCCGAATACACACTTCTTCGGATTCATCTTAAGCTTGCACTCCCTGGCTCTTTGCAGTACCTTAGCCAGAATAGAGGGGTGCTCTTCTTTGGTTCTTGACTTCACCAGAATGTCATCCACGTAAGCTTCCATATAGATGTGCATCATGTCGTGGAAGATGGCCATCATCGCCCTTTGATAGGTGGCGCCCGCGTTCTTCAGACCGAAAGGCATAACCACATAACAGTACGTGCCCCAGGGCGTGGTGAAGGAAGTTTTCTCTTGATCTTCTGGAGCGAGACGGATTTGATTGTATCCTGAGTATCCATCCATGAATGACAAGCTTCATACCCGGCGGTACTGTCGACCAAGACATCAATGTGAGGCAGCGGGAAATCATCCTTGGGACATGCTTTATTGAGATCCCTGAAATCGATGCAAATACGCACTTTTCCATCCTTCTTGATAACATGGACTATGTTTGCCACCCACTGAGGATATAGAACAACTCTGATGAATCTGGCCTTATATAACTTGTCAACTTCTTCCTTGATCCTCAAGGCCATGTGGGGGTGAAATCTTCTTGACCGTTGTTTGACAGGTGTTGCCCCTTGTTTAAGCACGAGTCGATGTTCCACTAAAGAGGGGTCAAGACCTGGCATGTCCTCATAAGACCAGGCGAAGGAATAGCTATACTCCCTTAGAACTTTGATCAAATCTTCTTCTACTTGTGGAGGGAGATTAGCAGCAATAATGATGGGCCTGGGGTCTTCTTCGGTTCCCAGATTGATTTCTTTCGTAGGTTCATCCACTACTGATGACGGCTCGTCGAATTTCTTAAGTCCTTGCGCGTACAGATCAGCAGTGTCATCTACGTCGCTGTCCTCATTAACCGGATCTTTTTCACCCAGGATTTCATAGACGCCGAGTCCGTCATCGCCCCACGCCCCTTCTATTCCTTCTTTATCCTCAATCGTAATTGCCGTAGCAACAAATTCCGGACATTTTAAAAGGGCATGATAGCGCTGAGCTAGGTCTTGCAAGAACCTATCAGGAACAGATTTGGGAGGATGCACAAGCGGGCGCATCTTAGAGGAGGAAGGGTTGGATGACCTAGAACAAGACCCTACTTCTTTAGACCTAACTAATTCCACTTCCCTAGACTCGATAGACCCTAATCCTAACCTAGGAGAAAGGAGACCTAGTGGAAGGGAAGGAGCAGGGGACTCGTGCCCCTGGGATGAGGATGGAGACAGGGTAGCATAATCTTCCACTGAAATCTCCATTTTGAATTTGACGTTTTTTTTTGGAGATCAGCAGAGACTATATAGCAAGATGGAGGAGGCGGGAGCTGCATAGGGAATAGCTCGGGGAAGATGCAGTCAAAGAAGGGATCGGAAGATGAGAACCACATCTCGTGGAGTTGGGCGTTGGGAGGAGGAGGAGTGAATAGAGTGGATAGATCAATGGGCGGGCAGTGCCCGCAAGCGCAAGGAACAAATAGAATCTCGGGCGGATCAACGAAGGATGGATTTACCATGATAGGAGGAAGACGGGGTAAGAACTCCCATTGCTGGAGGAGAGATTGAAAGCGGGAGGGAGACCAAGAAAAGACAATCGGCGAGCTCCCCTCCTCCCGCGGATCATCGTTTGGCCGCTTCTTCGGTCTCCATTGCATGAGCCGAACCTCTTGCTTCTTTTGGCAGTCTTCTTCATGAAACAACCCTTTGAAGGGTTTGACCATAATCAAGCATATCATGTTCTGGCCTTTTTAGTGCCGGCGGAGGACTGGCAATCGGACATACTGTACTTCTCTTTAACGGAGCTGGCTGCAGAGCTAACGTGCCGGGCTGGAGAGGCCCTCGGACAAAGTGCTGACGGTAGTCCCAGGTGAGTGGCCCAGAATCACCCATCATAGATAATGCGGTTTCTTTGTAGCCAAGACCTCTCTTGACCATCTTTCTTCCCTTGGGTATGGGCTTGGTCATTCCTTGTAATTGTGCACCGAGGCCTCTCCCCGGTTGGTAGCCCAGTTTCAGTATAATGTTCCAGCCTTTTGAGTCTCGGATCTGGGGCTTCATCTTGATGTTAACTGGAGTAGTGATGGGCCTAGGAGGTGTATAAGCCCAAGGGAAGTTTAAATCCAGCACTGATATGACGGGTCGGCTGCTTGGCCAAAGTGTAGGAAGAATCTGTTCTGAAATGGCCTTAACCGATTGCACTGTAGATAGGCTTTTGACCTTGACGACCCTCCCTTGGAAAGGGAATTTGACGCACTGATGTGCGGTGGAGGGCACGGCACCGAGCGTATCCAGCCATGGACGACCCAAGATAGCCTTGAACATAGGGTCGATGTCTAGTACATAGAATTCCACGGCCATTGTAAGGGGTCCGAGCTCTGCTTGGATAGTGACCACCCCGTGACATGCTCGCCTTGAGTTGTCATATGCTGCTATAGTGGTAGGGGTAGGTCGTAATAACTCTTCAGATATGCTGCAAGCTCGGAGGGTACTGAGTGGGCACACATTGATTGAAGCCCCTGTGTCAACCAGTGCTGCTTCAATGCTGACTTTGTTCAGAGTGATTGTAATGCAGAGCGGCATCTGCCGTGCTTCCGGAGGTGCTAGCTCGGATTCTGAAAATGTAATCGCCGGCCCTTTGAGATAGTAGCCAGTGTGGTCGGTAAACTATCGACTACCATGTCTTCGCTGACCATTACCTTCTGTAAGAAATCTCTCAGTGCATCCTGATGAAGGGTAGACCTTTTGATCAGCTCCAGCACAGATATTTTAGCGGGCACTCGATCCAGATGATGTAGCAAGTCATATTGAGTACCCGGCAAAGGTTCAGTTTCTTCTCGCTCGGCTGTTGGCTGAGAGGACTGGGGATTGGAATTAGTAGGGTAGTTCCGATGGAACATCTTCCCGCTCCTTAAGGCGCAACTCGTAGCGGCCGCGGCATCGGTGGATAGTATGATGGGCCCTGCGGGGTGGATGAGCGGTGTAGGCTGTGTAGGGGAGATGATTTGGTGGGGTGTGAGGTTGGTGATGGTGGTGAGTGGTGGTGAGCGGATGATGAGTGAAGGATTGATGGAAGGCGGGATGGTGATGGTGGATGGTACGGATGGAGGGAGTGTTGGTGGAGGAGTCAAGACAGGTGATAGGTTAGGCGATGGCGTGATGATGGTAGCAGAGGCAAGTGGCGAAGGGTATGACGGAGTGGTGGGTGGTAGTGAATTTGTTGGAGCGGGCGTAAACGAGAGGACAAGTGGAGAGGGTATTGGGTGTGAAGGAAGGATGAAGGAGGGGGTAAGAGGATTACGGTGGTTGTGGTGGAGGGCCATGACTTGCGGTGTGGCACCATCGTCATCAAAAGACCACTCGGCACCAGGGGCCGGAGGTTGAACTACGTTCACTTGAGCCGGGGCCGGCGGCTGGGGTTGCTGTGGAGCAGGCGGATGATTTGGCATCAGATTTTGATGGATCCCCAGATCCTGAGCTTGTTGTAGTTGCTGTTGTGGTAGTGGCTACTGCGGCTGCGGTGCTTGTTGCTGCTGCACTTGTTGCCTTGGCGGCTGCCTTCTTTTCTCTTTTATTTCAACAATGGCCCGATGCATCTCGGCCCAATCGATTCTCTGCCCTTCATGGAGATCGTATACCAGATCCTGGAACTGATAACATCCTTCGATAGTGTGGCCTGGCTGCCTATGGAACATGCAATATTTTGTTTGATCAACGGCTGGGTTCCAGTTAGGCCGTTCCGGAGGAAGTTGAATTGCATTCACCGACATAAGAGCCGAGAAGATATCCGTGAGGGTCTCTGGCAGTGGAGGATATTGTGCCCTCTTGGGAGCCGGGCGCTTGTTGTTCGGATTGTTGTTATAGCCGTTGGGTGGAGGGACATTGTGGTATTGTGGAGGTGGTGGTTGTTGTTGTGGAGCGATGAAGGCGTTTTGTGGAACGGTGAAGGCAGGCGGAGGGTTTTGTGGAGCGGCTTGAAAGTTCTGTGAAGCGGGATTTTGTGGAGTGCGGGGGTTTTGGGGGAAGCGGAATGGTGCGGCTTGGAATGGAAAGGCAACGGCTTGTACCTGTTCGTTTGTCTGGACCCCCTCGGTAACCGGCCCTTGTGGTTTCTTGTGATATTTGGGCTTTTGGTTTTCAAATAGGGCGTGTATGGGAGAATCCTTGAACTGGGTTTGTATGAAGCGCGCCCGGCTGTAGAGTTGATGCATGTTAGCTATATCATTCATTGCCAGGATGTTCCTGAAGGTCGGGGTAGCATTTGAAATGAGCAGCTTGACCTTCTCTTCCTCCAGAATGTGGCCAGGCACTCTAGCAGCCATCTGTCTCCACCTGTCTGCATAAGTGGCGAACTCCTCATCTGGCTTCATCTTCTCGGCTACTAGATCTGTAAATGAGTATTCCGGGCCGACCCTGTCTTGGAACCGCTGGATAAATTTGTCCTTTACTACCTTGAAACTTTCAGCCTCCTCTAATGGCAGAGAGTAAACCACTCCAGAGCAACACCATCCAAAGATCGGCGGAATAAGTACGCCATAAGGCGATCATCATATTGGAACTGCGCCGACTCATATAGAAAATCCCTCACATGAATGAAGGGATTGCCGTTCCCGTCGTACTTGCGATAGTTGGGGAGCTCTGATTGCGGAGGGAACCGAATGTTCTGAAAGCTCGGGACAGGAACATCTGCCAAAGATTGTGGGCCAACCCGCTTCTGGAGGAAATCGAGTTGTTGCTGCATGGTGGCCCATTTATCAAGCAAGTCCTGCTCTCGGGAGGGAGCAGGAGTAGTGAAGGATGCTGATTGAATTTGAGGAGCAGATGGAACGATTGTGGCAGAAGGTGGAAGCCCATAGGCAAGAGTGGAGGGATAAACAGTAGAGATGGGGGGCCCATAAGAAGAATATTGGGCCTGAGACTGGCCCAGATTAGAATGGGCTTGAGCCACCCCTTGCTGAGGGCGCAAGAAATCTGAAGGGCCCATGAGAACTTGCGGAGCTATCGGGCCCGATGTATGATGATCCACCTGAGCAAAGGAAGGGACTGGTGACTTCCCTTTATCAAAAGATTGATAGGCTGAGTTGGAAGATTGGCCCGTCTCCATGCCTGTGAAAGTGATGGTCCGGGGTTGGACCGGGGTGAGATCAATCGGAGTGGGCTGGACAGAGGGCCCACTAATTCTAGATGGATCGATAGGAGGGTTGGATTTAGAAGGAGATGCGTTGGACCCTTGCATGGCCTGATAAAGAACTTGAAGTTGGGTCGGATCCAATTGGGCCATCATCTGAAGAATGGAGCCCGCGGAAGGAGTGGAGAGAGAAGGGGTAGCTTGACCACCTTCTATAGAAGCAGAGGATAGAAGAGGGGTAGTCCCATCTCCAGAAGAAAAGGTGATAACCCTAGGAGGGTTTTCAAGGAGCCCTTGAGGAAGAGAGTCCTCTTGGGAACGGGGAGGATTGAATGATGCCATGGCGGACTCGAAAAGAGGATTGGAATAGAACGTGAAGAAGGAATTGAATTGAGGAGATGGTTCGGACGGACGAAAACAGCTCCACATGCAACAGACAACCTTCACGATGCAAACAATCAACACAAACAATCACACAATGAGCAACCAAACTCGGATGTTTTAACAAAAGATGCAAGTGATAAAAGATGAAGACACCCCAAGTCAACCAAGTTGTTTAAGATGATGCAGCAAGATTCTTGTGATTTCTCCTTCGGAACTTTAGTGAATTGATTGAAATGTGCTCTCAACAATGGGTTCCTAACAGGAGATGGGTATGGGACTTGGCTTGACTCTAAGTGTAATCACTCCTTCACTTATGCAACCCTAGACACGGGGTGGGAAAGGTACAACCAGCCCGGCGTCCGTGTGGGAATCCACGGCTCGCGGGGACTTATGGAGGTCCCTGGTGTGATTTCCTAGTCGGCCCCAAGGAATATGGAGACGAGAGGTCCTCACAACAAGGTAGGAAAATGCAATCTAAGATATGAACGTATGAATGCCCCTATGTGCACCGGAGTGCATGCAAAGTCTAGCCTATGATCTAACAAACAATGATGCACGCAATGATATGGAGATATGAAACAAAGCAAGGAGGAAGTCAAGTATCACCCAAGCAAAGAGTCACAGCAGAAACTGCGGAAATAAATGCACCTCGGATGCGTACCTGTCTGGAGTATAACGGTCGAGGAACCCTGCGTCAGAATAAAATAACGGTCGAAGACCAGACCGCCAGAAGTAATATAACGCAGGGAGGTAGGACTGTCAAATGAGCCAGAGAGCCAAAATCAACCAGAAGTAACAGGAAAAGACCGTGAAAACTCTCGCAGCAGAACAGATGTGGCGGTCTAATGACCCTGCATCAGAGAACCCCAACGCAGGGACACAAGGCCGTCAGAACGCTCAGAAAACCAGGATTTAACAGGAAATAAGAGGAAAACGGGAGGGGAACAACACAAGAGATGATGGCAGGTTTAACAGGAATCAAAAGCACGATTGGCACAAGTTGTCCCACCGTGATCGCCAAAAAATTATCTGTTGATTTTATTTTGCTTCTCTATCTTCTTTTTCTTGGGGTCTTAATGATGATACGTAGCAAGATGACAAGCAAATAATCAAAGATCTGCACTCAACCTATGAACATGTGATCATGAACCTAGGCAACCAAAGCAAGCTGTAGCATGGGCATGCTATCTCAACCAAACTAAGCTAAGGAATAAAGGAAAAACACACGCCGGGGCGTGGAGCAAGGAGTAAATAGAAACACACCGCAAGGGGTGGAACAAGCAAGGAAATAAAAGATGTGAGATGCGAAAGAGAAAGCTAATGCCCAATACTTAAGAAAGATGTGATCGCCACCAAAGTAAAAACAAGCCAAAGACCTGAAAATACCTTGGAAATAGGTGGATGAAGCACCCGCCCACGGGAGAGGAAAGATCAAAGAAACCTGCAGGTCAGCTGAAAGTAATGGTCAGAACCCTGTGCGTCACTTGGAAGTGACGGTCGCTCGATAGACCGCTGGAAGAATATGACGCGCCTGAACCAGACCGTCAAATAACCTGCAATAGCAAAGCGTGAATCCTTTTAACTCCAACTCTTCCAGCCGGCTAGAAGACTTGGGCCTCGTGCTGGTGGACCTGTAAACCTGCCAAAGACGTGGAAAGCAAGAGAAAACAACCCAAATTAGCCCTTTAGACAATATAGCATCAATTCTTCAATAAACACAATATCATCAAAAGGAAGGGGAAATACCGGGAGGTTTTGGTTTTTTAACCCCTCTGGGCGTTTTAAAAGATTGGGAGGAAGTTTAGATGATGAAAACCAGTGAAAAACGTGGAGAAAGGAGAGAAATAATGCTTATGATGAAAGGGAGATGGAAAAGGAATTCAATATGTAAATATGAACTTTGAAACCAAGAGGAACAGATACTCCCTTCACCAGGCAGCCAACGAACGTGAGAAGCACTTCTCCTTGATCAAACGTGACTCTAAAATGCGGCAGCACTTCGTCGCAAACTCCAGAATTTCCACCCTTTTTGACCATGAAGTTAAAGGTTCTATTTATAGAGCCTCAAACCCTTAGGTCGAGCAGAGGAAAATCCAGCAAGATAAAGGGATAACTCTTAACAAATCCTTGAAGATAATATCACCAAGAGTCCATAGAATCAAACAGAAGGTCCTGAGGATTAGATTTGGAAGAGATATCGTTAATCCAAGTTCTTATCTTGACCACAGAGTAGCAGAGAAAAGGCCTGAACTGCTAGGACTCTCTGAAGGAAGTAACGGCTGTACGACAGACCGCCACAGTGAAATAACGCATTAAGGAACATCCGTTACTTTCAACCTTATCCCAAAGAGATAAGATCAACAGGAAGAAGATCAAAACAATAGGACTCTGTAAAGAAAGCAACGGCCAAGTCATAGGGCGTCATAATGAAACAACGGCTGCACGACAGACCGTTATATTCAACATATAGGCCAAAGGATAAGCTTTGGAACAAGACCTCAAGCTTCAGGACTCTTCAAGGAGTAACGGCCCAGGACCCATCCGTTAGAATGAAGAAACGCGCCTGGGACAGACCGTTATTATTAATGGAGTTCAAAAGAAGGAATGAAGGTTTTGCTAAGCTTTAGTCAAAATGAAATGCCACAAAGAGCCACATCCGATCAAGGAGTCAAGACCCAAGAAATGATCTTCAACTAAACAAAGAGACTCGATGAAGAGTGAACAACTCGGATCATCATATATAATGAATAAAGAGATGACCCGACTTATTGGTCATAAAACGGGTGTCAACAGATGCCCCTCCTTAACGTCCTCTTTGCAGGGGAGTGAGCGGAGGTGAAACGAAAGTAAAATGGAATATGGAGATGAAGCGGAAGTGAAGTGGAGTGGATCAAAAAGTGGGCGTTAAGGTAAAACGACACCCGTTCTTTACCAACAAGCGATAGGAATTTTCTAGAAAAACTTAAAACTGATCACAAGGAAATAGCCAACCAAAGGACGCATGTCTGGAGGAGCAAACAACTAAGGAAAGGAAACATGGCTAGTCGCCGGAGGCAATGGAAAGGAAAGAGAACTGACTAAACTCCAGACAGGAATCTTCAGCCAACCAAATCGAGCGACGAGATCAAAGGAAACCTTCTAATTCAGAGTGGAATAATTCTCCTCATTCGAGATCAAGAACACAGCTATTCACCATCA